>SSNU01000247.1:1623999-2030839 GCA_012064415.1 Gyrodactylus bullatarudis | reverse complement strand
AGACCTACTATAGTTAATAATAGTAATAATAGCTATTAAGGAAAGAGAATTATGAAGATGATCGAGTAGAATCAGCAGTTTGATGTCATCGGCATACTTGAACCATTTAAAAAGGGGATTTTATGATCAGAATTAAACAAAATAGCCAAATATTGCTGATAAACTGACAAAAGATCCGCAATTTTCGAGGGATTTTGATTTGTCGAAATTTCATAAATTTTCAAGTATAGTGAAAATGATCAAAAAATCGAACTTCAACTCCCAAACTTTAATGAGTTCATAAATTAGAACAGATTCAGCATATTTGATTTATTTTCTAACTATGATCGTAAAACCTCTTATTTGCCATACTCCCACTTTGAAGTCAATAAAAATTTTGAGTTTTTTAATTAATGGTAATTCCAAAAAACCAAGGTGTTTTCATAGAGATATTCCAGAACATTATCGGGGTAGTTAAAATGCTTGGAGCAACAGTTTAATATTCCAGGAATGGCTGACTAAATTTGGGGAACCAAATCAAGGTAGAGAGGTATTGCTTCTAGCAGATAACGTTGCGTTCCATAAAGTTCCTGTCCCACCAGAAAATGTCAAGTTTCTATTTCTACTCCCGAATGCTACTTCTGTATGCCAACCACTAGATCAGGGAATAATTACAAATAATAATAACTAGCTACGGAGTGATTCCTGTAATTTGAAAAGCTTTTATTTTTGTATGAAGACTAAGAAATTGAAGCTTAGATTGGACCAATGAGAAGCAAGCGTACGTGTTAAAAATGAAGTCATCTGATTGGTCAGCCACTAATTCGGCTCTGATCGAGATTACGGCCCAACTAAGACCAAATCTAGAAATTTCTTTCGCTAAGAACGTGGTCCGTGGGGTAATCTATAACTGGTTAAAATTTTATGAGAAATGGTTCGGTAGTTTAGACGTCCATAGGCTCACAAAATCAACTTTTATATTTTAATAATATAGATTACAATAGGGAAACAATTACAAATTGTTTCAGAGCATCTATAATCTGTGACGTTAGAAAAATCCCAGATGTTAAAAGGTTTAATGAAACGATTTAGTAAAAGTATGCAACATACAGTTTAACTTTTACATGAATATCATTTGTTTGATTTGGAGGCAGTCGACAAGCCTTTTTTTACTTAGGAGAGGAAAAATCTTTTTTCCAGAATAAATTTAATTTTGAAATTATTTTATTTCTATAATTTAGACCGTTTTGATATTGATAAACCTACGATAAATTAGAGTGTTTAAATCAGGAGAAAAATCTCTATCGTATGGTATATTTATTTTATAAATTAAATTTTAAGGTTTTCTTGTGTTAAATGTTGTTACTTGTAAATAATCCGGTGTGGCGTAGTGGTATCTCTCTCACCTCTCACTAGGACCCTCTTACTCTCGGTTCTAGGATCAAACCTTCCCACACCGGGCACATTGAACGCTCTTTCCCTGTTCCCTTATTTGTACAAATCATTTCATATGAATAAATATAAATGTTTCAATTTCAAAAAAAATCAGTATTTCAGTATTTCAAAAGGGGCAGAGAGGAGAGGGAAATTTTTGACAGATAAGTCTCAGGTCGTACTGTATTGTTTTTTCATAAAATTGTTATATTAACCACTATTAAGAACCAGTAATATTATGAACTCAATAATAAATTTTGGACAAATTTACTATTAACCAATCAGAGGAGAGAACCTTCTCTAACCAATAGAAATGAAGGAGGTTAATTTGTTTAATCACGTGGGTACTACACAGATCATATTTCTCTGTGTACAACGTGGTGGTAAGTCATCCAAAACTATAAATCTCTCATTATCCTTTCTCATGTAATTTTCTGTCATACCTCATTGTTACGCAAATATTACAGTCCACACTCAATACATGTTGTCAATCTGTTCTTCTCCTTTCAAGATGTTCATACTCTCTCTCTTTTTATGGAATACATTCAAGGTACGTCCAATTTTAGCCATTGGAAGCGAATTTCTTATTCACAAACCCATTAGTTTGAGAACAAAATCTTATGTTTATCTTTTGTGAGCATCATAAGCACAGCACATTTAAAGTAAGTTAACTTTTTCATTCAATTTTTTTTTGGAATCATACATTTTTATTTATATACAGAATTATAAAGATTAATGATTGTACAAATAATTGTACAATAATTGAGAACAGAGAAAGTGTTTAATGTGCCCGGTGTGGGAACCTGGGACGTAGAGTAAGGGGGTCCGAATGAGATGTGAGAGAGATGCCACTACGCCACACCGGGCAAAAGAAAAAAATTGCAGAGATTTTTAAATATGTTTTCACATTTTTTTTAAAAGCTGGCAAAGTTTTATAAATGTAAAAAAAATATTTTAAAATCTAAACAGAAGTATTCCTTGAAAGATGTTCCTTCGTGTCCTTAGGTTCCTAATTGTCCTTCCAATATAAATTGAACCGTAGTCATATTGAAATTTATAAATTGCGAGAGTATTTTCTTTTGGCTTGAACAAATCCATGCGAACTAAACTATATAATTTTTGTGTCTTGAATACAATTTTTAATTTTTTTTGTGTATGTTGTGCCCATTTTGGTTAATCTGCCGATTATGCATAATCAGCAACCTTCTGCCGAATATGGTTAATTTAGAATTTGATTATCCATATTCGGCAAGACTTCTTGCCTATTATGGATAACATAAAGCTAGTTAATATGAAGATGAGAATTTATGATTTTTACAAAATTCTTTTTTTTCATCAAGAAATCGAATTTGATCAAGATTTTTTGGAATCTAGATCATGAGGCCCTTTTTCACGATACGGAGAAAAACATTTAGAAAAAATCAATTTTTAAGGCAAATACGGCAAATTTGAAATCTTTAAGTAGCGCCAAATTCCCATTTTTGAACTTTGAGTTGAAAATTTTTGTTGATTTCAATGTGAGAGAGTGATCAAAAGTTGATTTTTAGGATCACAATAAGACAAAAAAACCGATGATCATAATAACGGCTAACGACTTCTTTCCAAATATTGATAGGGAAGTACGCTTCTGTGGTGGTATATTTTCCTTACCACCATCATCATGTATTATCCTTTTCACTGACTTTGGACTAGATGTAACGATAATCTCTGGAAGATGATTTTCTCGGGATATTAAGGTTACATCCAAATCGCATGTGTTGTCTTCAAATGGGACAGGAAAGAAGTATGAATTGTCAGGATCTTCATCCGGATAATCCCGTCGTATATATCATCGAACATTGAATCGTTGCAAGAGGTATCATCTCCAGACGTTTCGATGTTGGAGTCGGAATCCGAAATGGCATCAGACAACTCATAGTTCTGTGAAAATGTTAGTCAATTATATTATGTTAGTCAAGTTTATATTGTGATTCAAAATCTAACGCACATTTACCTGAATCAGGTCTTTCTTTTTAAGGAAAGGATTTGCAGACGTTCCTTTCTTTTTACTGATTCGATGATATTTAAGATATGTTTCCTGAAAAGAAATTTATATGAACAAGATTAATAAATAGAAAAGATAGATTTTTGATAGCGTCATTAAAAAATCTTTTAGTGACACTACAATAGATTAATTGAGCGATCTTGGCGGCACTCAATTTCTTTTTTTAGTCAGGATCTTCGTACCCACACTAAATATTCGTTCTGAGGCAATCGACGATGACTGTATTGAAAGATATTGTCTTGCAATAGGGGCGATATCAGGATAACTGCCTTTTATTGACTGCCAAGTCTCAGTCGTTCGCTGAAGGCTCAAAACGAGTTCCTGTACTAAATATTGCGTGACTTATAACCTGATTGTGTCAGTATTTAGCGAATCAGCAACATTTTTAAGACGAGAATTGAGTATTTCCCGTTCAAATTCATCTTCAGGTAATTCTTGAGCTTTGACAGTTCCTCTTGATCTTCCTGATGATATCTCTGAAAAATAAAACATTGTTTAATGTAAAATTAATTCATAATTAAATTATTGAACAAACCTGCAAGTAATCTATCTGACAACTCGAGTCTTAGATTTTCTTCATATTCGGTCCCTAATGAGGATGGATCGAAAAGACTACTATACTTAAAATCATCACCCATTGTCTCTTTTTCTTCAAAGTAGAAAGTAATGTATGCCAACATTGACTGACAAAATGCCTTGGTAATAGGGCTTCTGAACTTATTACTCAAGGAAGTTGATAAATACTTTATTGTTGTTGACAAAATGGAATTTTGGCTGTTTTTCTGATGACAGGAAAGCAGAATATTTGTCCAAACTCTTGAGAATTTTCTGTATCTCGCCAATAGCCTGGAATTCCTCATCAGTAGGTATGTATTGACCAACTGTTGGATTCTGTCTCATCTCTTTGATAGCATGAAAACCCAAGACAAATGCAGTAAATATTTGACTTATTGACTGGAATCTTGTCTGAGTGTAGGAAGGTATAGTGAAGTTATCTATCCCTAAATTTCTGCATCTTCTTCTAATTTCTTTCCTTGTGAGTGAAACACGATTGAAAGAACGAGTTAGGCCCAACATTTTGTAAAAGAAGAGATGTTTAAGCACCCCGACATTTTTGAAGGAATTTTTCAGACAAAGATTGAGCCTATGACATGCGCACCAGAAATGTCCTTTTATCTTGTTCAGGTTCAAAAGATCTGATCCCAGAGCCTTGAAATTGGATCCACCATCAGTTGTCAGATAGATTTTGCTACAATTTCCTATTACTGGGAAATCCTCACAAAGTCTATCAACTATAGCTTTGAGGAGACTGGTGATTTTCTCCTTTTCAACAACAGTGACATCTAGCAAAATACTTCTGCAAATGAATTCTTGAACTGTTGTGGCAAGGAAATCATATATGGTGCAACATTGCCAAATATCCTGGGTGATACTACACGAAAAGCTCGGAGATGCCAAGGACTGGAAAGTGCGAGACTAAAGAATTGATAAATATTATTTTGGAATAAATATCTTCAAATATAAGAATCACTGGACAAAACATTCATTTCAGGATCAGCGAATTCAATCATGGTTTTGAATTCATCATGTTCAACGTGATTAAATGATGAATTTGTGGCTACTAGGCACTGAACGACAAATTGATTGAAAATCCATTGACGTTGCGAGCTCAATGGGATTTTATTATTTGATGTTCTAAGGGATTCTGGGAGGAGAGAACTTATAACACGGCCTGAGATAGTTTCAGGATGGTTTTTCTTCAAATGTTCTAAGAATGCGTTTCCAGTTTTAGAACAATTAAAGAATTTTGAAGAACTCGTTGGGCACTTCAAGCACATCCATCATTTTTTGACGAACTCTGAAATAAAATGAAAGGAAACATACTATAATGTTCACAATCATCAATTGATAGATTGTTGTCTCTGCAAACCTTGCACAAAAGACGTAGTGTTTCTGAAGTTATTAAAATATTATAGCTTACTATCGCTTATGTACCATGCGTGAGCTCACCACCATGCTGGAGATTTGTTTGAACTGGTTTTATTGGCACACTGGCTACTTATACAAATGCCAGTACTGTTCTCCTTGAGTTCAGTCTTAAGAATCGAATCAATATCGTCAACGAGCGAAGTATCAGAACTATCCATGATGTATCAATTTTCAAAATACAAAGAATGATTTATTTAAAACAAATTACATTATTCAGGAATTTCATTTTATGAATTGGTTGTTTTAATTTTGACCAATAAGTCAAACTTTTTCATGACTAGTCACTGACTCGTCAATTTTTATTATTTGACTAGTCAAAATTTTTGACTGACTTATAGGGACACTACTTGAGATGGTCTTTTGTCTCAGTCAGGGAGATGATTTTCCCCTCATTAATATTTTTAAATAGCATAAAGAGATTAGTTATCTTCTTGTTCATTAGTGTGAATATTTATAGACGGATCTTTGATAAGTTTCAATACGGTCTTAAAATGAAAAAAAATTATTTGGATTTTGAGAGTGTTAGAGCCTTGATGAGAGTATTGAAAGGAATCTGCTGATAAAAGAGTGAATCCTCTTAATGAACTTTAATTTTACTCTGATTAATCTTGAGACCTACTATAGTTAATAATAGTAATAATAGCTATTAAGGAAAGAGAATTGTGAAGATGATCGAGTAGAATCAGCAGTTTGATGTCATCGGCATACTTGAACCATTTAAAAAGGGGATTTTATGATGTTTTTCAAAAACTTTTTCAATACCTTCATGAACACATCTAGGGGAAACTTTTTTCTGAAGTCAGATCGGAGGTAGAATCAAAAAAACTGAGGAGATTAGATCATGTACTACGACCAGATACAAAGCCATGTTTAGGATTTTATGAAGCTGATCATGTTAGATGAAGATACAGTAGATAACTAGGCTATGACATGAAAAATATATAAGCAGACCAAAATCATGTTTTTATTATTTACAAAGCACAGATACCAATTCTTGGACTGTTACAGTCAAGATCATTAAGCTTGCCACGATTATCTCCATTAGCGTAGACTTCAGCACAAGCCTCACCTGTATGATAGTCATCTGGTTGATGAGGAGCCCATGGACTAGAGAAGTAATCATGACCAATTCAAACTTACATCTCATGGGATTCGTAGTCGTTCTCAACCCAGTGTTCGCTATGAGGGTGGATTCTACGCAGACCGATAAAGCAGGTAGAGTGAATGCAATGGCTGGCGATATCACTCATATGTTCTGGAACAGGTACAGCAAGACCACCCTTGTCGTTTTTGTAGCACCATTTCTGAGCTTCAATCCAGGTCATGGCACTTGGAGTGATACTGTAGCCGAGGAGTCCCTGAGCGGAGAGTGCTATTAAACAGAGAGCTAATTTCATGATCGAGTTGCTTGATGGACCATTTTATTCTTGCTGGGCTTGTATACTGCTATTAGGCTTGCATATTTTTGATATAACTCGAGTGAATTTTTCCTGCGTTAATTTTTCTCCGTAATAAGCTGGACAATTTTTCATTTAAAATCGATACTGTTAAATTATTTTTGATCAAATTTTATAATTTTTTGTGTTTTCGAAATGGAATAATTTTATTTTTAATATAATATCATAGTATAAATATTAGTTATTAAACCTACGAAATTTGGACGATAGCTGTTTTTCAGTTCTGAAGGAGTGAAAATTTTGTTTTTTATTCCAAAGTAATCATCTCAAAAAAATTTTACAAACCTATCCTTCTCCTCTCTGCCCCTTTTAAGTTAAAAAAAATAATTAATAGCTACTATAAAGTAGGTTTATAAGGGTCAAACTTTACAAAAAAAGTTTAATTCATTCGATAGAGAATATTTCCTGATTTTTTCTTTCTAATAAAAATACCAGATTCGTTCATTACTTGTCTCATAAAACGCTCCCAAACATTAGAGCAGTTTTTATTTTAGAATAAAAATTATTTTTTTCTTTTTCGCCTTTCCCACTTTTGACCTATACCCCTCCCCTTATTTACACCCACAATTGAGGAACAACTGTAATTATAGCTTGCATCACACTTTCCCCTGTAATCACACTCAGATATTCAACAATTAACTTGACTCGAAATATTAATGATTAATCAATCCTTCTCACAAAACTATAAATTTTAACGTGCAAAAATATAACCTGCTAAGTCAGTTATTAACTTGAGAAAATTCAAAGAAGATTTCTTCGCTCTTGCTTCGGCCCTCTCTGGATTCGTAAACTGGCCTCCTCAATCTCTACCCAGACTCAATGCAAGGAATTCTCGCTGTTTCCGTACCTTACTAGGAACAACTCATAATTTCTACAAACTTATATATGACAAATTTATTCAAAAAGGCATAAAAATCACTAGGTCAATACCTATTGACCAAAGAAAACCCGCAACAAATAAAGAGTTTCAAACAAATCAATCTCAACGACAACCTATTTCCATTGCTACCGCTCAACCCCAACAAATAAACCAAACCAAAAACACCGCTGCACAACAAGGGATATCGAGCTCTAATGCTCATAATCAGGCTTTAACTCATCCTGCCACAACCAATTCTGCTAACCCGAATAATAGCACACACAATCCTGTTGTCCCTGTCATAGCACCCAATCATGTCAACAATCCTTTTATCTTTAATGCTAGACAGAATACTCTTACTCCAAATCCGTCGCGAATTCTTGTGGTTAGGAGAATTTCTCGCCCTAGTGTTAATGCAAATGAATCCTCATCTACCACTAATGACCGCATCATAACTGACGGAACACCATCAACATCCACAAATTTTCAACTCGCCACTGGAAGTCCAATTGCGAAATAACTCCTCGGAAAAAGTTTAACCAAATCGAACTCACTATAATACTTTGGAATATTCTTACTTCCAACCACCACCTGAAGCAACTTATATCTCTCCATAATCCTGACATAATCCTACTCACCAAGACATGGCTTAAGCCTTTCATTAAAGACACTGATATTTCTCCTAAAAACTATTCCATCATCAGATCAGACAGAACTCACACAACAGGTGGTGGTGTTGCTGCCCTTGTAAAAACTGAACTAACAACATCAATCATTGCAAAATCATCTCAGCCTGAAGTTCTGATATTGAACGTCTCCAAGAACAATCAGCATCTCTCAATATGCCTCACATACAATCCTCCTCCAGCCTCTTCAATCTCTGAATTCATATCTCCATTCATTCATTTACTAAAAATAGACAAAATTATATGTGGTGACTTCAACAGACCACATTACACTCCGGAAAAGTTGGACTTTTCTTCCCCAATCTTCAACTTAGCCAATTCAATGAACCTGGAACAGATCATCCAATACCCATCAAGAGAGTCAAACTTTCTTGATCTCGTGTTCACCAACCTAATCTATCTACGTAACTCTAATTTTGTCAAGTTTCAATCCTCTGATCACAGTGCTTTAATCCTAACTAACTTTGAATCAACAAACAACTACAATGCCTCTATCCCACAATTTGTTACATCTTTTTCCCGTCTCAGAAACATTTACCTTCAACACTCTAATCAATTATTCAACCCAGATTTCAATTTCGACTTATTTCGACTTTCTGCGTAACGTTGTACAAGAATATCAAATAACAGTCTTTCATCATCCCAACTCCCTGATCAAATTATTTTTGAAAATTCTATCCGGGCGGACTTCCACACACATCCATCCAAAGCCTGGAAAAAGCTCTTATTCCTATCTAACAAACAAAAAAACATGCAACTCATATCTACATTTACTCCGGAACAACTTGCCGACCACTTTCTGGCCGCATACTCGACAGGAATCATACCAGAAGCAATTCCCACCGAGGCTGATATCTGCCCTGTTATTACCCGAGAAATGATCATTGATTCTCTTCTAAAGTCAAACTCAAAAAAAAAGAAAGATATTTTTCCCTGCTCATGCGAAACTCTTCTAACTCTCCCAGATGACTTCCATTCAAAGCTAGCTCACTATTTCTCGCGTCTAATATTTCTCAACAAAATTCCAGAGCATTGGACTACTATCAAACTAACCCCAATTCCTAAATGCCTTGACACCAAAGCGTCTAATCATTAGACTCTAATGACTTTAGACCGATATCAAATCTGCCAATTTTCCTCTCTCTTATCGACTCAATTCTCACACAGCTTATCAAACCAATCTCCATGGATTCTCTTGACCCCTTTCAACACGGATTTGTGCCCAATAAAAGTACTGCCTCGAACTTAATCCCTTTTATGGATACCACAAGCAACTACCTTTATAAGAAAATCCCTGTCTTAGTCATATTTCTTGATACTTCAAAGGCATTTGATAAACTTCCCTTCTCCTCTATAGTTCAAACCCTGGTCTCGGTATCAACAAACATGTCATCAATTGGATCCTCACCTTCTTGTCTACAAGGAAACAAATAGTCAAAGTTGGTAACGCATTGTCAATTCTAAACCTAATCCCATCAGGAGTTCCCCAGGGCTCAATAATTGGTCCCACGCTTTTCAATCTGGTATTTGCATCAATTCGCCCCTCTAATCAACTTATTCATTACTTCAAATACGCTGATGATCTGAAAATTGTCATGCCAAATCCATCCAACCAGTCCATCTTTTCCGAACTCAATGTTACTTGGACCTTCCCTGCCTAATCTAGACGTATCTCTCTTCCCAATTATCGTCACAGAAATACTAGACCTAGGCGTTCAATACAACAATAAATTGCAAACAAAAGATCACATAACAACGCTACTAAAAAGTCTGAGGTACAAGACTTATTTAATTTAAAAATTTATCCACGACCCTGAACTGAGGTTAAACATGTACCGAAGTTTTATTCTATCCAAATTAGACTACTGCTCGGCACTCATTGTGAACATTCCTCAATCCTCGTCGAAAGCCTTGGAGCACATTCAATCCAGACTTATTAGGAAGTGTGTTGGCCCTTTCAGCTACAATGAATGTTTATTAAAGACAAACCTATTCCCTATCTGGCTTAGAAGAATATAATCTTATACTATTCTATAATCCTATACAGTAATACACAAAATCCAAGATCCCTGCCCTATGATCTTAGACAAAAACGTGGTTTCTCTATACTTTTGTCAAATATTCTCCCCATCACCTGTAGATTCCAGATTGATATTAAAAAACTTCCTCTTACAAACATTAAAACCCTATGCCAATATTTTAAAAAGAACCTGATTCCCGATAACCATAATAACTTGACAAACTATTTTTTCTAATAACTGTACATAAACTATTTTGTACATATACCATTTCATATAAATACATAAATTTCTATTCTAAAAGTTGACGTGCCTACTTAACAACACACTTGTTGATGAATAAATACTAAATTCAGTATTGAAATCTACTTCCTCTCTGGTTTGCAAATTCGTAATATATGCGCCTTTCTTATTAATTCCACCATCATCAGATATCAATTCCAATTAATTTTTTGCTGCTGTTAAGCCTCTCAACCAGTCTTATACTTAAATAAATAAAGCGTGCTGATAATCGCAAGATTCTTATTCTTACTACACAGGTGGTTATAGTACAAGGGAAATGAAAAAATCTTGAAAAATATTAGATTATGCAATGTATACTATATTTAAACGATTTAAGAACTACCTATAACGATGCTAATTGGCCCCTTGGTATAACTTACAACTTCACAGTGAGAACATAAGACGAGACAAATTATTTGATTAAGAGTCTACCCTATCTTATAAGGAGACTTATCTTTTCGATAGAAAGGTTTTATTAAAAAATATATATAGATCAAAGTTGATAGAATGAATCGTAATGCATAAATAATAAATCACAATTAGTAAATAGTTTTTTCGAAGTAATTGGAGTTTAAATCTGAAGAATCTGGGATCAACATGAATAGAAAGGCGCAAATGTTTCTGATTTGGAGTCCAGTGAGACAAAAAATATCAATTTTGTGATAATGTAGGCATTTGGTGTTCGTAATCAGAGAGGGGAATTTGATATGATTCCTGGTGTAATGTGGAGATAGCGAGTCCTCCCTAGTTTGAGTTTGGAGGGAGATGGAAAATGAAAGCCTGCGTAACCACAATGGAAAGAGTTGGGCTTTAGATAAAAGTAATCTGTAAGATAGAGAGCCAAGTTTGGAGCGGAGAAACCTTCTTTGAATTTTTTCAAGTTCAAAAGTAACTTTAGCAGAGAGATTTCTTATGAGACCGGATGCGTAATCGAAATTGGGTAGAATAACTTGTTTGAAAAGCAGGAGAGGTAGGTCTTTAGATTTAATAAGGCTTTTCATAGAGAGGGTGGCAAAATTAGAGTTTCTTTTAACCAATTTTATTTATATATATATAAGATTTTTATTTAAAAAAGTTTTTAAAGTAGTCATGGTTATCTGGTACAAAATTAAAAATAAATGAAACAATCTGTTTTATACTTTGATCTTTAAATGCATCTAGGTTAATTTGAAATCTGTGCCTCAGAGGGTGAAGGGTGGTAAGTAGAACTGTAAATCCTCTTGAAGAGCGGAGATTGTGGTAATGGTGATTTTGTTTTGGAATTTTCTGGTACAGAGCAACTGATGAGGCAATTCTTCTAAGCCAGATGGGATGTAAATTAGCCTTTTCGAGGAGATCCTTGTATGAGTTGGGACCAAAACACGCCCGTAGGAATTGAAATTGAAGGCGTTCAGTTTTCTTAATTGTTCCTGTTGGTAGGTTGCAGAGAAGAGATGCTCCATAATCAAAATGCGGGAGAATAAATTGTTTGAACAGAAGGAGCCGAAGTTCGGGGGAGTGAACAAATTTCCGTAAAAAATAAGTTTTGACTCTCAGCTTATTGAGAACATGTTTGGCATGTATTGAGGTATCCAGCTTGTTGTTGTAAAGTAATCCGAGATCATTGATTTCGCTAACAACCAAAGAAGTGAGGTCAGGAGTCAGAGGAATGTTTGGAGATAAATTCAAGATTTTCGTTTTGCTATGATTGAGGGATAGGCCGATCTGGCCAAGACTGGTAGTAAGGTGATTTATTTCACTTTGGATAGATTCAATTCCATTTTTGATAGGACAGAGTATTTTTATATCATCTGCATATTTGTAGTATAATATATCCGATGATGAGGGAACAATTCGAGAGAAAACAAGATTGAATAGTGTAGGTCCAATAGTGGATCCTTGCGGTACTCCAGATGTGATATTTGAGTGTTGAGATTTGACTTTGTTAAATGAGACATACTGGGATCTGTTTTGGAGGAACATAAGAGTGAGATTAATGATATATATGGGTTGACGTTATTATCAATAAGAGATTGTTTTATGATCTCATAGGGAAGTTTGTCGAAAGCTTTCGAAATATCTACATAGATGACAACAGCAGGAATCCGTTTATATTTCAAATCATTTGTTTTGTCAAGGAATGAGACAATATTGGTGGCCGGGCTTCGAGAGGGAACAAAACCATGTTGTTGAGGATCCAGAGTAAAAAAGTCAATAAATTTGAGTTTCTGATTAATATATACATCAATAATTGAAAGAAAAATGGGTAGATTTGAGATAGGTCTATAATCTGAGGGTAGTTTGGCGTTAGAACATTTTGGAATCGGAGTAATTTTGATGTTTAACCATTCAGCAGGAATAGTGCAGGATTTAATGATGTAATTAAAATATACTGATAAGTTATTGAAAAATGATGAAGGTAACGGAATTAAAAGAATATTTGATATGAAATTATCATCTCTCCATTTTTTAGATTTACTAGATAGTAAAATATCTATAATTTCTTCAGGAGTGATGGCAGGAAAAGTTGCTGACGAGACATCTACTTTGTCCGCGGGCAAGGAGGTGGAATAGACTGAAGTAAATAAATTGTTTAATTCATCCGGAGTGACAGCAGTCGTAGATGCAGAGGAGGATGATAGATTTGTGAGGTATTTTATTTTACTCCAGGCTCTCTTCGGGTGGGTTTTTAAATCTCCTTTAATAGAGTTTTCAAATAAAGCCTGTGAAGAGAGAGACATTGATAATTTACTATTTTTTGACCGTTTGGCGGATTTTGCAACGTTTTTGATATGAGGAATAAACGATAGATTTTGGTCATAAGAGATGCCGAGATCTTCAATTGACTTGGTGAGATAGACAGCATACTTTTCGGGGATTGAGGACTTGAATAAAGGCAAAATTTTGGTTTTGTTGGGATTGATGGAAAGATGAAGCTTGTCAAGTTCAGAGTGCAAGAATTCAAACAATTCATCGAAAGCAGACTCAGAAATATGAGATGGGTGGCTGAGTACAACTTTGAGATCATCAGCATATTTGAAGAACTTTATATCCTTGGAGGGTGATTGAACATTAGCGAAAACTAAATTGAAAAGGAACGGGCCAATAGAAGATCCTTGTGGAACTCCGGAGGATACTTTCGATACAGAGCTGGACTTATTACTGAAGGCAGTGAATTGAGATCTGTTCATTAGGAAAGATATAAGGAGATTTAAATAGGCAGAGGATGGGCTGAAAGGTAACAGACTATTAATGATAGTATGAAATGGAATTCTATCAAAAGCTTTGGAGATATCAAAATAAATTACCACTACCTTATGATTTCTATATTTAAGGTCAAGGCAATAGTCAGTAAATTTGAGAAGGTTGATCGAGGTACTTTTAGACTTTAGACTAATCTAATAATTAAATTATAATTAGTTTTCAACTGACAGTTGAAAACTGTAACAGTTGAACTGTTGAATTCAAATTAGCTACGAAACAAAATTTAAAACAAAAAAAAACAATTTTAGTCTCCTTTTGTTTCAATCATCAAAATTTATTCAATATTGCAATCTTTAAAATGTAAAGGTCTTTTCTATCGTATAAAAATCCAAAATCTTATCTAGCTGGAATCTCACATTTTACAATATTGTGAAATTATGCAGTTCAAACAAGAGAAGATCGGCTCCTCCTACAACTTTCAACTTTCTAACAGTGCCACTTGTCCAGGATCTCTTTTTACTAGTGCTACAATTCCGGATGTTTCTTCTAACTATATCCAAATCTTACCATTTCAAGCTAATAATTACGATAAAAATGTTTATCAAGCCTACTATTCTCCCAAGGATCATTATTATATTCAAGTTAGTTTAATTCTTTGCAAAGAATCTTCTCCATTAAAGTTTTTACGATAAAACTATTAATCAGAAATATTAATTTGAATTGTTATAATTTTTAATTTTATAAATATTTCAAAAACAGTTCTCATTGCCATATCGTTTTCACGTATATTTCCCACTAAGTACTGATTGATTTTTATCTTCTTAAAAATAAACCCCTTTGAATTGGAATACAAATTAAATCGATATTTTTATATTTTCCCATTCATCTGAACAACAAGGCTTACCATCTATAAATTAATCCTTATCGATCTTCATATATGTATGTTGTTTCTTCATCCACTTTCTATGTATATATATAAATCCCCCTTCACTCTTACATATGCATGCGTATAAATAATGTGTAGAACCTATAAAACACACACAATATGTAGTCTGTTCAGTATCTGATCTTGAAGGGAATCTATGCCCCCTTGTACTATTATTCTCCGTTACCCTTATAATATCGTATCGTAGATTTACCCTAAAGATTCCTATGTGAAGCCTTGCTATATTACATTTAATTATTTTTAGCAAACAGAAAATATGCAAAGATGTATAACCTTTTCCCCAGTCTCTGATTCTCTACAAGAACTACTACCCCTACCTCTACATGTTGTAATCTTTATTCATGATATAATCTCGAATTCATTCCTTTTCATCCCTCTTTGAATAATCTATGCTGTGACCTAGATTTTATTTTGAAATCAAGATTAAATTCTCTATGGGGGCAATCTGAGTTTCAATCTTGAAAAATCCTTCTCCCTGATAACTTTTAAGATATAGCATACTTTTCAATGAAATTTTCTAGGTCATCATAAGTAGATAAGTATTTGATCCTAATTTCACTATGAAGGTTACAATTCTTTCAATCTTCCCTAGAGAGACAAAAAAGATTTTCCCTTGACAGGGTCGAAGAGTTCTGTTGTCAAGAGAAAGAATAGCAATGTGTCCACCATCTCTGGGCCAAACATGTCTCAATCGCCTCAACCACATCCAAGTTCAGGATTCAATTATTCAGGAACCATTAGAACCTACTCTATGATTAACCAACGTCCTAGTATGCCAAAAAACTCTTCCATTTTCTACAGTTCATCGAACCAGAGTCCTATTGTTAACTCACGAATGCCTCATAGCCGGAGCACTCAAGTAAGTTGAACTATTTGAACTGTACTGGAATTATAAATACATATTTTTCTCTCCCTAGGATTCATCTGGCTTTCTACAACATATCAGCTCCAAGAGATCTTCAAATATAAGCCCTGGAAGTATTCATGTTGGTCCCGTGATTCCTCCACAGGCCACTCCGGCCCAGATGAACCAACAAAACTTTTCTCCCATCTTTCGGCCATATCTCTCGGTCGGTTCAAGTGGCGAGAAAAACTTGTACGATACATCCTCTAAACGTCAAATTAGCGATAAACTGTTACCATATCAACGTCAGAATAAACCTTCTAGGTTTTATGCCAATACTCAAAGTAAGATCAGGTTTCTGGTTTTCCAATAATTCTTGAACTAATTGACGAGTTCTAGTCCATTTTTACAATAAGTTCGTCAAATACTATTTTTAATGTATGTTAATGAGCGATAAAATCTGTGTAAAGTCTACTGCTGTGCCTGTTTGGGTTTCCATAATAATTTTGCTTTTTGTATATTTTTATCATCTTGATTTACTGGTTAAACAAAGTAAAAAATACCAAATATGCAAATAAAAAGGCTTTCTTTCTTATTCATGATAAAATCATTGTCTTTAGACAACATCAAATCTCTCAGTTAACCAAATATTAAAATTTCGAATCCGTTGAACCTCATGTGCTACCGTCTATAGGAACTAAGAAAATTTTTGATTCAAATCGAATATCATTGGATAATTATTTTTAATCAGAGTAAATCATGAATTTTATTGATTTTGGGTTTTATCGTACGAATAGTTGTTTACGCTTCGGATACTTTCTACTGCATCCGAATTGGGGTAGATTATTTTACTAGAACCAGGCGAAATAGCCACAAAATTTATTCGAAGTTGAGAAGCTTCAAACATTGATATTCTTATCTATGTGCCTTGGAAATATATCCCACAGGCTGCACTATTCATTTGATATTCTTATAATTTAAAGGTATATATTTGTTCATTATTATTTCCAATTTAGACATCAAGAGTGAATCAATCCAGAAAGAGGACTTGTCGATGAATGTAGGAGCTGAGAGTTTGAACTCATCTCCGCCACCTCTTCCGCCTAGATCTCAGCCGAATGTGAAATTAGGGCAAACGGTCAAATCATTAGAATCTACAAATCTCGATAATGACTCCCCGGATGATCCTGCACCAGATTTGCCTCCCAGAAGAAACATCAAAAAACCAGATAGCAGTACAGATATTGCCCATTTTTCTGATAAAGACTCAATAACTCAAAGTGAGAACTCTGCTCAGTCTAGCAGCTCGCGTTCTGATGATGAACAATTTCAGAATAATCCCAAGACAGATATTGTTTACCAGAGGAAGCAAATGACCAATTCGGAACAGGAGATAGACCATACTAAAAGTATGTTAATTATACACACTAAACTTCCTAGGAAAATTAAAAATAGTACCAAAAAAATAAAAATTAGTATCTTATAAACTGTGAAATAAGTAGAGAAAAGTACTTTCAAGAAAATTTAACGGATTTTGATTAAATGAATAGTCCTCTACCATAAATTGTTGCAGAATTTGTAGTCAATCTTGTGTCAACAAAATTTCTGATTTTTGTTCAAATTTTCTTTTTCCGTGATAGAAAATGACTCTTTAACTGTTCTTATGCATATTTTACAAAATACATACATGTATATCCTTTTAGTTGATATTTGAAATTCATGAAGGAATAGTATCCAACAAAAAGTTACAATCTAGATGTTATTTTCTTACATGATGAAAGCTCGATATCAGGAATTTAGCTATCAATTCATCGAAAATTGTGATTGGTAGTTGAGGAATACTATATTCTGATATTAAATTTGTAAAAAGTTTGAATAAGGTACCTGGGTAACAATTTAGTACAGAAATAGTACAAACTATCTTTTAAGTAGGATTAGAAAAGCAGATTTTTCCTTCAGATTATTAAAACTCAGCCAGTCCTTTGTCTAGAGTAAAAATAGACCAAATACTACTTTTTTGAGGCCCTACTGATTACCAGTAACTTTTCTGATAAAATTTAGTACTCAGATCATTTTTTGCATATTTTTAAAACTTAAAAGTCATCCTCAATTATGGAATTGCCCATTTTTCCCACAATATCCCACGTACATGATAAATCAACAAAATTCACCATGAATGTCCTCTTGATGAAAAGATTACTATTTTTGAAGATAAATCTTAAGAAACCCATTAAATGACTAAGATATATACTGGGTTTTAGTGATTGTGTCATTCATTGAAAATTGAGCGGCAGTTTGAAAAAATCAGGATTTTTAAAACTGAATGACATAATGGTAAAGCTTTCTCGTCACACGCCTCAATACAAAATAATGCTTAGAATTGATAGTTCTATCAGAAAGGTTGATACTAATATGAGATTAAAAATCCTACCTTAGTGTTTAGGTCAAAAACTAGGATTAATTTTTCAATATATTGTAACTTAAGTCTTCTTCTAATGTCATTATTATAACCGTCACCTCTGAAAAACTCCAAGTACCATTAGAGTCCTTTTCTACTGTAAATTTAATGTTTGGATTAAACGCTATCATCTTCAAGAGAAAGTCATCATCTGAATAAGTACTAGACATTGTTTTGTTCTAAAATATGTTATGCCCCTTTTTTGATAATGCATTCCCACAATATATATCAGATTTAATTCTTATTGGTAAATTTATCTATTTTTTTGTCAGAACATGCTGAAATTTTCTGCTGTTTTTTCGAGAAATATGCCTCCTGAATTTCTGCTCTAAGAATGATGATCTGCGAAAAATAGATTTTAAAATCTTATATGTTACACTTCTTTTCGGTTGATCACTTTTTAGGGTCACTTTTATTCTACATACATGTCTTGAATGTTTAATGAGATCTTTTAGGGCTAAACAGTTTCTATATTCTAAAAATACCATTTTATATAATCTTAATTTAGATGAAAAATCAAAATTTGAATGTACAAAAGAAGCCGAGGAGTCCTACGAGAATCCGTATCCACGTGTTATTAAGCATATTTCATCATCAGTCTACCGGAGGTTTATGGAACAAAAGGTTGCCAACTTTGGCAGAATCCACAAGGAACGCGAAGAGCGCCTTGAACGTTTAGAGAAAGAAATGGATAAAGTCTCCCTAGAAGAATCTCAACGCATTCAAATGAGGAACCTGTTGAAGAAGAAGGAGTCGAATCACATGCGAATGTTGAGGATGAAAATGGACCAGACCATGTTTGATCGCCTAAAGAGACTCGGTAAGTTTTTCTTACTAAAGCTAGTTAACATGAAGATGAGAATTTTCTTTTTTTATGAAAAAATCAATATTTTTCTCCAAATTCAGAGAAATTTTTTTTTGAATTCTAAAACGGTATGAGCTAATAAGATGTGGATATTCGAAAAAATTCAATCTAACCAAAATTAGGCCGTTTTTCGAATTTCGAGAATGTACCAAATTTCGACTTTTCCAACATTTGAACCCAAAATTTTTATCGATTTCAATGATTCGAAGCAGTTAAATGCAGATATTTGGCCATAGAGATAGCGAAGATCTTACTGTTCCCGAGATAAAGTTCCAGATTTTGGATAATTTGACTTCGTGATAATCGAAAAACTCAAATGGTTCAATTTCCCACAGTAATGACGATCTTCAGTGAACTTCTGCAGGTAAATTCGAATTCTTTGTCTAATGTTGATCCAAAATATCTGCATTTTACTGCTTCGAATCATCGAAATCGATAAAAATTTTGGGTTCAAAAGTTGGAAAAGTGGAAATTTGGTACATTTTCGAAATTCAAAAATCGACCTAATTTTGGTCAGATTGAATTTTTTTCGGATTTTTTTCGAATATTAGCTCATACCGTTTTAGAATTCAAAAAAAAACTTTCTGTGAATCCGGAGAAAAATAATGCTTTTTTTGTAAAAAAAGAAAATTTCCCATCTTTATTTCCACCCTTTCATACCTAAATTATTCTCAATTATACTCTTGTACCTCATTTAATATAAAGCTAGTTGACATGAAGATGATATTTTGGATCATTTTCCCTCGTGATAATCGAAAAATTCAAATGGTTCGATTTCCCACCGTAATGGCGAATTTCTGTGAATTCCTGCAGGTGAATTCGAAATCTTCGTATAATTTTGATCCTGAATATCAATATTTAACTGCTTCAAATCTTTGAAATCGATAAAAATTTTGGATTTGAAAGTTGAAAAAGTGGAAATTTGAAACATTTCCGAAATTCAAAAAACTGCTCAATTTTGGTCAGATTAAATTTTTTTCGGAAATTTTTTTTGTATCCAAAACTAATCAGCTCATTTCATAGTGGAATCTAAAAAATAAATTTTTTCCTGACTTTCTAGATAAAAATATTGAGCTTTTTGTAAAAATAGGAAATTCTCATCTTCATGTCAACTAGGTGAGGCTGTGCGATAAGTGTAATAGGGCTGAGTAAAAATAAATAAAAAAATGATTTTATTGACCAAGATTTTTATTTGTATAATTTTCAACTTTTAGAAAAGGTTCTAGAGATTTGAAGTGATGATTATAGCCAAAAGGTATAAGATCAGGGCTATTAGGGAGATGACCTGAGACCTTTTGCTAAAAAGTATATAGTCTCGCGTTGTCCTAGAGAGAAATGATTCTTTAGACTCTCGGATATTTTCATCCAAGACTAAACGACACCTGAATACTCTAGAACGCTTAATCAAATCTTGGAAAATAATTTAATAATTTTGTAAGTTCTCTGATGGCCCAGTTCTCAAGCAAAATAAGTTGGAGTCTCATTACTTTTTGCACAACCTAATACACTAAAAAAATTCAAGTTATAGGATTCGACTAAAATAATATTGCACTTACCAGGGAAACCAAAAATAATACCTAAAATTCGGCCCATTAAAATCCCTATTATATCTCGTACACACTGTGTAATTTTCAAGTTGTTTTTATGCTGTTTTAAAAAAATAGTTTTACTGCAAATAGTAAAATTTAATACTTATACGACCAGTTTGTTCTGTTTGAGGCTACACATTCAGCTTTTCGTGAAAATTCTAATTCTAATGAACACAAACACTCCCAAACCTAAAACTCCCAGAGAATTTTTTCATACATGAAAAATTTTCACCCTTCTTAAAGATCCTAGTGCCTTCTCATGTTCGTTGAGCAAGCAATCAACCATCTAGTCAAACCGACGGGAATTACTCTAGACCTGCTTGTCTCGCATAAATTATTCTCTAGCTGAGAAATTTCATATCTCAAACTTTTAAATCAAAATGAAAGTGAAGTAAAGAAAAAAATCTAGTGGAAATGATTCTCTTTTTGTATAGATTATAGAAAATGATTATAAATAAAAACCATATTCAATTTTCCTTGTAGACAAAAAATATTGATTTTTTCCACGTCCATGTAAGTAGAATCAGGCATATTTTGAAGCAATAAAACAAAGCTTTCCTCTTTCAACAACGAAACAGTTGATATTGATTAAGTTTTCTTGTCTGTTAAAGAATCTACTAAACAAAATCTTTTAGTTTGCTGAAACTTGCCTTTCTCTGATTTCTGACATCTTTTTTTACGAATAACCTACATCAATTTATATTATCTTAACAGATTTGAAAAGTTTTCAAAAATAGTGGCTTTCTCCTAGGAAAATTCATTGATAGCTTTTTGCGCGTATTCAAAAATTGATGTTTAGTAGTTTAAAATTAAAGTTAGATTATAATCCATTAATTTCATGTCTAGGTGTTGGTGCCTTTGGCAAAGTTTGGCTCGTTAGAAAGCGTGACAACGGCCAATTGTATGCTATGAAATTATTAAGCAAAAAGGATGTCGTGGAACGTCGCCAACTGGCCCATGTACAAGCTGAAAGAGACATACTTGCCGAGGCTGATAATGAATGGGTTGTCAAGCTCTTCTTCTCCTTTCAAGATGTTCATACTCTCTATCTTGTTATGGAATACATTCCAGGTACGTCCATTTTTAGCCTTTCGAAAATTTATTCCTTGTTCAGTTACCCTTCATTTTGAGATCAATAGAGGCTTGCTCTAGCTTATTTGAGATATAAATCCAATGGGATTCTATCTTGAGTTTTAATTTGAGCTTCCTTGATAGTATAACTACAATGTAGAATTTTACAATTTTTCCCAATACTGACCAATCAAAATACTAAAGAGAAAATTGAATTTATTCTTTATCGTAAAACAACGTTTAATGTTATTGAATTTTCCTGAATGTATTGCCTTATTGTTTTTCCTAAATTTCTTATTAACCCTTGAATGAAATCTCGGTTATTTTTCATCCTATTTGTATTGAAACCCCGAGTAGAAAAAATAATATTTTGGACAATAAAATCTATAAATTTTTCAACATCTCAGTTAATGATCAAAATTCATCATTGATAAAAGATTGTTTTACATTGAATTTGATTAGTTTAGCGAGTTAATAAATAATCTCTACAATTTAGGGGGTTATTAACCAATCAGACTCACGCATGTTATCATTTTCCATGCCGTTCAATTCTTTCAATAAACCTGGTTTGAAACAGCAAAATTGACTTCTCGCAAAGTATGAGCGGATGCATTCTCTTAGATTAATTTTATGGCACATTTTGAATTTTCTGAACTAAGCGTATTACTTGTTAGTAAAAAACTAAAATAATTATAAATGCATAAATTTTGTTTCATAACCGCATATTTTTTGAGGCCCCCATCATTGATGAAATTTAAAATTACTATTCCTTTTTGAATTTCGCAAAAAGGTATAGTTATCAGTGTTCTCCAATAATACTAAAATGATTTCAAATTCAGTGAAAAATCATCTTAAATTATTTTAACCTTGGCCAAATATTAGAATTCTCAACTATTGATCTTTCAAACTTCATCTTATCAGTGGCTAGGAAGTCAATAAGCCAAATCAACACGTATCAAAACCCAAACTGAATTTATTTCACTGAAAAAACAAGAACTTCAGAGTTTATATTTTTGAATTAAAGTTTTCTTTTTTCTCGCTTCAGTTGACACGTATAAATAATCAACGGGTTTTAGGTATTTGTTTGTGAATAACAATTTTTGTATTTTGGCGAACAACATCAACTTGTTACACATTAAAATTGCATGTGTTTGATAACATGGATTTCGTACCAGGGTAACACATTCATCTCCATTCCTGACAGAGCATTCCAATTCCTTAATCTTTGCAATGACATGGTTGTTAGCCACATGTGTAGGAATTTTTCTATGGAGAATATGAAATATCTGTTCAGACTTTGTTGCGAATAACTGAGAATGGGATTCTAAAAAAGTAATGAACTCATTGTCAGAAACTTTGCACGATGTAAATTTCCTGAAAAGACTTTCAAAATCAATAATACCAACTGTACTCGTCTCTGCATCCGTAAGAATATAGTTGTCTTCAAAAACTTTTCATTTCTTCCTTCTTTGTCCTTATCCAAATACTGACACAGTAATTTCACGATTGAATGTTCATTCTCATCATTTTCAAGGTCCCTTTCACTTATAACCCTCTTGAGATGGTCTTTTGCCTCAGTTAGGGAGAGGATTTTCTCCTCATTAATTTTTTAAATCCTTTCGATACCATAGCTGAACGAATAAAGTTTCAGGCTTAATTCTCTCACAAAATAACCTAAAATGTGATGATAAAAAACATGTACAAGGACAAAATTTTATGAAAATTATTTATTTTTTTAGAGAATACTTAATTTTAATTTAGAGTGAAACTTTGCCAATGAAGGGATTTATTTGAAAGTTAGTTGTTTATATATGACCTCTGGTATCCAAAGGGTTAAATAGCAAGGCGAGATTAGTTATCCTCTTGTTCATTAGCACGAAAAGTTTTCAACTTTGTGAATTAATTCTTATCTAAGCTGTTTTGCGCAATAATAAAAGTACTTGATATTTTTCGGAAAAAATACTTTGTCTGTCTTGTTTGTCTCTGAAATCTTTAGTTGAAGACAATTGAGTTAACGGTTTCTGTTGATTTTTTTAATGTCGTGAATGTGAGAATCTTATAAGAAAGTAGGTTCTACAAAGCGGACTCTTAAGATCTCTTTTGATTTGATACAGTTTTTGAGATTTTGATAAAAAGATCTTTGAAAGTATTGAAAGTGATCTACTAACTAGAGAATGAGTCGTCTTAATGGTCTTTAATTTTTCTCTGATTAATTTCGGTTCTATTTACATCATGCTACTCATGAATAGGATAAGTTGAATATTCTTGCTGAAATGAATCTACTCTGGAGAGAATTAAGCCATCAAGAACAAAATCTTAAGAAAAAATTTGGCTAATTCGAATTTTAATTTTAATTATTCAAAAGTCTAAATCTACTACTTTTTAGGTTTGAATTGAATTCTTCCATATCCTAGAATGGACATAACAGAACCTAGAAATTCTTAATTCTCTTCATTTATTTAGGAAGTGAATTAGATTTTTAAATTTACTTCGTTTAAAGAATATGACCCAAACTGATGTTTGATAGAAATGACATCGTAGAACTAATTATGAATGGATTAATTAAAAGCTTTTACAGCCTCCGCTTAGACCCATAATTTCATTGGACAGAATCAAAAAACTGAAGAGTTTGATCATGCACTACGACCAGATACAAAGCCATGTTTAGGATTTTATTAAGCTGATCATGTTAGATGAAGATACAGTAGATAACTAGGCTATGACATGAAAAATATATTAGCAGACCAAAATCATGTGTTTATTATTCACACGCGTCGTTCCAAAGACTTTAATGTGCATATATTGATAGCAGCAGCTGATGTGATCTGAACTTGACGTTCAACTCCTTGGGTGTTGGAGGGGATGTCATCAAATCTTATCTTTGGACATGTTGTTGTATCCCAATGCTCCAAGCGGGACGGAACACCATACAAGGATTGTGAGGAAGCAATCATGTCATAATATTCCTCGGATTTTCTCAATATTCACGTTCATATTTACGCTTTGGGTTATTCCGAATAGGGACCCAATCAAATGTTTGATGGAAATGAGATCGTAGAATTAATTATGAATGGAATAATTGAAAGCTTTTACAACTTCAGCTTAGTTTTATATTGGGTAGAATCGAAAAAACTGAGGAGTTTGGATCATGTACTGGAGATAAAGCCATGTTTACGATCAATTGAAAAAAAGATATTAGCAGACCAAAATCATGTGTTTATTATTCACAAAGCACAGATACCAATTCTTAGACTGTCACAGTCAAGATCATTAAGCTTGCCACGTTTATCTCCATTAACGTAGACTTCGGCACAAGCCTCACCTGTATGATAGTCATCTGGTTGATTTGGAGCCCATGGACTAGCGAAGAAATCATGACCAATTCAAACTTACATCTCATGGGATTCGTAGTCGTTCTCAACCCATTCTTCGCTATGTGGATAGATTCTACGCAGACCGATAAAGCAGGTAGAGTGAGTGCAATGGCTGGCGATATCACTCATATGTTCTGGAACAGGTACAGCAAGACCACCCTTGTCGTTTTTGTAGCACCATTTCTGAGCTTCAATCCAGGTCATTGCACTAGGAGTGATACTGTAGCCGAGGAGTCCCTGAGCGGATAGGGCCATTAAACAGAGAGCTAATTTCATGATCGAGTTGCTTGATGGACCATTTCATTCTTGCTGGGCTTATATACTGCTATTAGACCTGCATATTTTTGATATAACTCGAGTGAATTTTTCCTGTGTTAATTTTTTCTCCATAATAAGCTAGACACTTTTCCATTTAAAATCGATACTGTTAAATTATTTTTGATCAAATTTTATAATTTTTTGTGTTTTCGAAATGGAATAATTTTATTTTTAATATAATATCATAGTATAAATATTAGTTATAAATATTCTTCCCAGTAAACCTACTAAATTTGGAATCTTCATGATACCTTGACGTTATCCTTCATACTGCTCAATTAACCTGATATTTTTTATTAGAAATAATATTAGTATTCAAATAGAATTATCAATATTTCTGAGATCTATAGATTTTCTGATTTAAACAATGTATTTTTTTATCTAGGCGGTGATATGATGTCCTTGCTGATCAAGAAAGGTATATTCGAAGAGGACCTAGCCAGATTCTATACTGCAGAGTTAACACTAGCCTTGGAGTCTGTACATTCAATGGGCTTTGTTCATAGGTAATTAGTAATTACTAATTCTGATACTCGATGCTATACTTCTTGTGAAAATTTATTAGCTTTAAATCTTGTTCAAAATGAATAATAATTCGAGTTTATTTCTTTTTACCCAGAGACATTAAACCAGATAACATTCTTATAACAAAGGATGGTCATATTAAACTAACTGATTTCGGTCTCTGTACTGGATTCCGTTGTACCCATAGTTCAAAGTATTGGGAAACCGATTTGAATTCAATCAAAGAGTTTTGTGCAAAAACATCGAAAAAGACCGACTTTGATAATGACGAGGATGATGATTCAACTAGTGAAGATGAATCTGACTCCCTGAACAATCCCAGAGTCAAGGTAGAAACATCTGAAGAGCTGTCCAAGAAGAATGTTGAACCTAATCGTCTAAAGCATACCTTTATCCATGGAGGCAGGATGATAAATGACCTATCGAATCGACGTCGGGCTCAATCTCTTGTCGGCACTCCCAATTATATTGCCCCTGAAATTCTAAGAAGAAAGGGTTTGTTGTTTCTTAAACATGCCTATTAAACCATACGTTCTCGAGTCTGTTCTGATATACAAAATCACTATTGAAAATGACAATTTTTGAACTAGTGCCAAGATTTTTTCAATCAATTTTACTACGAGAAATGACAAAATTTAAATTTTTAAATACTTTTCGCAACATATAGTGAAAATTGAGTCTGAGAAATTAGGTAAATTTTGATGATGTTAAGAAAAATGATATTTGTATATGTTACCTTACAAACCCTGAATCTGTACAAAATTAGTATAAAGCCTGAAATTCAGTGTTTTCATTTTCGATTACATCATTTCCATTTTTAAGAGACTGAACAAGAATAAAGTCTCAAAACAGTAGTTGTGCTTGATTGCTTGAGAATGACTGATTTTCTAGCTACATTTAACTTATCTTAAGCTCACCAGAAATGATTTTGTAATTGGAAAATATCAAACATTACACAATAAAATGACACCATGAAAAACGACACTTGAGTCATAGAAGAAAAAATACCTATAAAATTTCTATACAAATTAAAATCATTCATTTTACAGAATCAAAAATTTTGAGAAGCTTAATTTGAGTTATGACTTAAGCTACAGTAGAAAAAATTTTATCACTAATCACATAATTCAGATTATTAAATACAGAATACCAGAATGAGACTGATGAATAAGTGATAGATTTTTGACTAACAGCAGATTCCAAACAAAAAAATTTCCTATGATCTATAGCTATTGAGATCCAATTGGGATCTACTAAAGGATTCATTAATTGATAAAAACCAAGTCATTATTGTATATCACTACATGTCAATCCTCAATGAGGACTTTTTGTGAATCCCCTTCCCCTCTTTAATGAGAAATTAATTCAAGGCAATCATATTATGTATAGTTTACGGCACTTTGAATGGTACAAGTCCTTGGTACACCATGCCATATACAAATACATGTATGATTAAAAGTATACATGATGTATTATTCCAGTACAAAGTTAGTACAAACACTGAATTTCAGGCTTGATACTAACTTTGTACTGATTCAGGCTTTCTACGGTAACATGAAAAATTTTATTATCAAAAATGTGGTTTTCTCGGTTAAAACATCAATTTTTGATCTAGGCATGGAACATTGTTCGGGGAAAATAAAATTTTCTATTGCCCTTATAAAGATGGTCTATATAGATCACTGATGCTAACAAAAGTTAGCCATAGAAGGGTGACTTTTAAAAATGTAGTCAACTATTTTTAAGATATTCAGAAAGTTTTTTTGAAACAAATACTTTAGCTGTAGCTATTGTATATGCAATCGCCTGCTCGTTATCTGTCATAGATTGGAAGATAACTGAAAATAGAGCTAAAAAAGGTTATGAAGGGAAAATTTTGTATTGGTATGAGTGCAATAATCTTTAATTTATTTCTGTTAGAATATGACAAGTCCTGTGATTGGTGGTCTGTTGGCGTGATTCTTTACGAAATGCTGGTTGGCCAACCTCCATTCCTCGCTCAAACGGCCATGGACACTCAAATTCGTGTTGTACAGTGGAAGAAATACCTTCGAATACCGGGTGAACCAAGATTGGAAGCTTCAGCAGGTGACCTAATTTGTCGCCTCTTAAGAGATCCTAATGAACGTCTTTCAGAGCCAGATTTGATCAAAAATCATCCCTACTTTATTAGTATACCCTGGAATAATTTGAGCAGTCTATCACCTCCCTACATACCTGTTGTAAGTTTTTCTACCATTCCTTACAATATACATAGATATTGAGGAAATCATCAAATCCTTTGGCATAAATTAGGATAATTATTTTCAGATGAAATTGAATAATAAAATTAAGGGTTAATTCCAAAAATCACCCCAAAGGAAAATTTTTCCCGAAATTCACCTCAAAGGATATTTTTTCCAATATTCACCCCAAATATTTCCAAGAAATTTTTTTCAAAAAATCATGCCAAATATTTTTTTTTAGCGCTTGATATTTTACGGCTTTGCATGGTCTTCCATATTTTTAAACCTTCAAGTTCCGACTCCATCAGATTTTCGACGTCACGGAGCATGACAATCTCCGAGTAAGCTGTTTTCAAGGAGATTATTTCGTATTCATATGGGGCATACTTCTTTAAAACAACTTCTAACTTTTTAGCCAAGGCATACAGATGTTAATAGGGATATTCAATAATTTTTGCAAACTACAAGGACATTGGAGTTAGGTGAAGTTAACAACTCTTCTTATTTCACTACTTCGATCTTGAGAAACAAGAAATAAATCTTTTTTAAGGATAGCAAAGATTTGTGAGAATCTAGATTCGCGTAAGGTTTTTTCCATCAAAGGTTCTATATAAGGAGAAAGTTCACTTTCAATCTTTCTGAAACTTATGTAGGTTGCATAAAGAATTTGAATCATTCAAGTTACACCATTCAATAATAGGAGAATTTTGAAATGAGAATAATTGATTCGAAGTAAAGAGTTGAATTTTTCATTGGGGTGATTTTTGGAAAAAAAATTTTCTTGGGGCGATTTTTGGAATTAACCCTAAAATTAATTAATTTTTTCTAGTCTGAGAAGAGTAGACAAATTCATTTATGTTTTATCTAACAAAGATTATTAAGAGTCGGGTAATTGACCAATAATATTTTTGGATCACTAAGAATGTTTGTGAGTTGATTGACTTTTATCTCCTCATTTTAAAGATTAAAAATGACTTGGACACTTCCAATTTTGATGCCGTTGACGAGGATATCATGAAAAGTGGGGCCTTCTCCAGCATCGGGTCAGGATCCAACAGCATCAACCAGTTACCCTTCCCCTTTTTCACCTTTAAAAGATTCTTTGACAGGGACACCTCGGTCAATCCATCAATACAAACAACTACAAGTAGCAGTCTTTCTGGTTCAAACAACAAACCAATTATCAATGAAGAATGAACAAGACCATTCATTTTCCTGTGAAAAAAAAACAGAATTTTTATCATTTTTTAAAAAAAAACGTCCTGTTCTGATCGAAATTATTCGTTTCAGGTGAATTTATTAAAGTTTGCAAGCTGTAGAAGAAATAATATTTGATAACTTATGTAACACTGACTCAAGAATGTGATGCCAAATTGTAGAATTATGAAAATTTTAGTATCAAAATAATTCCTCATTTTCAACTTTGAAAAATTTGAGTGGCAGAGAATTTCTTATCAGCGAAGAAGAATAGGTGTTTGATGAAAGTAGCGACAACAGGAAATGAAAAATCTAATTGGGTTGAGAAATCACAAAAAAATTGTATCAACTCAGGGTCGAACACACCAAGCGAGTACCTAAGCTAAAACACGATACCATTGAGCTATACAAGATGTCAAATTCCTATTCGTTCATTTATATGATATACTTAAATTCCTTAAAAATCGAGATTGGCACTTTTGTCGTTAATTAAATTTATTTTATCCCTTATACTCATAAGTAGTCGGGCTAATAATAATATAAATTCGATTTTTTCGAGCGAAATTGTCGTGATAGTAAAATATAAACAAATTCAAATTGATTTTCTCTAGTTTTTTGTTTTTTCGCTATCTGGGCGTATTCTTTGATTCTTTTTTTACGATTTCTTAAGTTATTTTCCTACCAGAATAGGCTATTTTCATCCTTTGTATTAGTTAGCAATCCTCAAAACGAAATATTTATTGATTCAATATCTTATTGATTAAAATAAAAAAGAATATTCAAAAAGTCTCTTTGTAAATTCTACATCGTAGAGATCATTCATATCGAATTATTGTTGCTTGTCTGAGATTATAGAGTTCTTTCTGGCGTTCAGCAAGGGCCATTTGGAGTTGTGTCAAATTATCCGAGAGTGATCTTACTTCTTCAGGTCTTTCATCCTTCTTGGCAGTCTCAAGATAACCGATAACATTTTCAATTTGTTGGACAAGACACTTGACGAATTCATCATCCGATTCAACCAATTTACCAGAACTTTGAGATGGCTTAGGAATCCAATTGCTCTCTCTATGTTCCAGTGATTCTTGAATGATATCTTTCTGTTCGATAATGATTCCTTGGTGATTAATCTCATCGATTTTAGTCCATTTATCGGCCAAGTCGAGTTTATTCTTCATCTTCAATTTTTCATAGTCCTCTATTGTGGGCAGGCTCTTTAGAGAAGGCATATAAATTTTAATAAATTGTTGATTATAATAAAGAATTTTGTTCAGTAAATTGACTAAAGTAGGTTCAGCTTGCATCGATTCTTTCAATTGATTCAAAGTGAACGAGGCTTCCTGATTCTTGTTGAATAATTCAATCAAATCTTGGCGTATCGTTTGGGCACCTTCTATTGTATACTTTGTTTCGCCTAGGGATAGACTCTGCAGAATTTCACTAAACTCTTCCATGATTGTCTTTATTTTCACCATGCAACCTCTCAGATCAGAATAAACTGAAATAATTCTGTCGGAGGAGGGATTATTTTTTTCGCAGAGCTCATATTTCTCATTCAGCATTGAAAGACAATGATAACAAAGGCGTATTTTATACTCACTTGAAGAGGGTATCTGTGAACTACCAGTGGATTCATTATTATCAGATTGACCATCTAATATTTGGTTTACAGCTGAGTATTTTGGAGTTAGATTGAGGAAAGATTCAAATTCATTTCTCAGAGTGAAATCGGAGCATTTCTGTGTAATACTTTCCAGCAATTTCTTGGCATAAGATTCTTTGAGGAAGAATGAGCAATCTCCGCACATGATAAAACCGCAGAGACGACAGTGGTGCTTAAAGCGGATCACCAAATTACCACTGTCGATAATTTTGTCGATAATGTTATCTGCGTCACTTTTGCATTTCCTCACTCCAAAACTAGCACAACAAATAGGACAGTTATTTGAATCCTGGCCCAGCCATGAAACAATTGATTCCTCATAGGATTTTCTGTCCTTGAAACGAACCGACTTGTTGTAGTCTAGTATTTTCTCAAGTGTGAGAACAAGCTTATTAACTTGGAAATTCTTTGAGGAATTTGATTTTTGTCTCATGGTGCGGAATTCTTCTGTGAGCGAACTGCTTTTAATCTTACATGAATAAAACTTTTTGGTAAAAATCTGGGGAATTTTTTTCGTATTTTTGATAGTTTTCCTTTCATCATTTTCTATGTGAACATAGAAGTGTTTGGTTAAAATTTCTGGCGAAGAAAATTCTAGTTTACATACAGAGCATATGAATCCTTCTCTTACTACACTATTCATTCTACATTTTAAAGAACATTGGGTATTATTGATAAAAAATTGTAACAATTAAATTGTTCAACAATTGAAATTAAGTTCCGACAAAATAATTAATTGTAATGCTAAATCTAGTAGATTTTGTTTTGTCACGCTTCAAATATGAAATGTTGTTTATATTGGATAACAACAGGTTTCCGAAGCTCGATTTCACAACATTATGGAGGTTAATGATTTAATTGACATTGATGATAATGAGTTTGGCGAATTTGTTTCATGTAAAAACACTAAAGAGCTTGAAACCAATTCTGAACTCTATCATTACTTGTATCGTTGTACAAGTCAAACTGTTGCAATCATGATAAAAGCGAGTGCCACTTTTAAGAAATATCCATTATTTGAGCAAAAGCGTCGTTTCAGTCAATCTTCTAATGGTCAAAAATTCATTCAAGATGTCATCGACGTTTATTTTTTTGCAAAAAAAGTCGAAGCAATAATGATACAGAATCAAATCAAACGAGCAGACCTTGACTATGCCTTTAGAGTTATTGAGAATGAATGGAACAACATTAAAGACTTTGTGTATCTCAAAGCTCATGGGAATAATCACTAGAATCAACCATCATACTTTCACAATTTAACTAGCCGTGCACCGAGAAATGATTTCTCCGAAATCACATTATATATTTTTTTAATAAATTGCTTTTTATCCAATGAAATTCTGATTCACATTCCTCTTTTCTATGCTTTTTATGAACTTTGGAATTTCATGTTTTCTCTCTCTCTATCTAGAATCTAACCCAATCTGTGATAAACGTAGAGGAGGCAAAAAAATTTCTTAGTTCAGAGTACGAGGTTTCCGCGAACAACTGCAATAAACTTGAGAATGTCGTGGAGAATCTGCAAAAATTCAACAATCATCTCGCCAGTCAAATCTACCGTCTGACCAATAAAATTCAGAATGATCTTCTTGATATTGAAAGGATCAAGACCAATCGAGAGATCAACCAGCCAAATCGAAAGGATTGTCTACGAACATTGTTGGAGATAAACTCGTTTGATATTGACGAAAATATTCTTCAGACGTTGACAGGTGGCTCGAAGAAATCGGAAATTTCCCCAGAGGATCGAAAGATGGGCTTTCGTCTCTATGCCAAAGAAAATGGGAGACGTCTCAGGGAACAGTTTATGGTCGAAAATAATGGCCAGGCCCCTGACCGGCAATGGTTAGCAAAGGAATTCCTTCGTGAATGGGAAAATCTTGATGAGACTCAAGTTAGCAATTGGATCCAACTGGCAAAAAATCAATAAATGCAGAATTAAAAAAAAATAATTTTCAAATACATTGTTATTTCTACATGCGAGTTCTTTTTCAATGCTGGTATATAATTCACAAAAGTAAAAACATGGATGTTATGCAAAATGAGTATCCGTTTCTGGTTTAATGCATTGGAAGTGGTTGGAATTATTGATTTCGAAAAAATTCAAGGGTTTCTATTTATCTTTAAGCATTATGTAGATATGAAATTAAATGCATCAATATAAAGCAAATTACTTACAAGTAGGTAGATTTTGTTTTAATTGAATAATTTGAAGAAAAAACGTTGTAAGGTGAATTCAATGGAGAAATATTTTTTGAGCTCTCTATTCAGAAGGCACACAAATTTTTTTCAAATAAGTAAATTAACCAAGAAAAATTTCCCTCATGTAAAAATATGAGGGTATTCTCTGCTGGATTTAAAGCGATAGTTGAAGAAAAAAAGGCGACTGTTGTTGATAAAAATGATATTTTTCATAGTCTTCGCAGCCATTGTGCTCATTGATATCTCAGCTTACCATTACACGCCAAAAGCAATGACCTGGCAGGAGTCCGAGGACTGGTGTATGGATCAGGGATACGGTGGTCTCAAGGCTCCAATCAAAGAGGAAATTCCCAATATGGCCAGTGGATGCCCGGATTGGCTTTGTTGGGTTGCACTTCATCGTATTTACCCCGGGGTTAATGACTGGACAGAGTTCAATTTCAGAGAAACTGACTTGTAAGTTTAATTGTCTTTCTGAAATTTCTCTCCTCCTACAGACCATGGGCAAGTGGACAGCCAGACAACTATAATAATAATGAAATGTGCGCAGAAGTTTACAAGTCCGGTCCAAACACCCACAAGTTGAATGATGATGAATGCGAAGCCAAGAGATATGGTGTCTGTACTCTTTGAACAAACCCAAAATTATAATTTTATGATGTCATCTTGAAATATACTCTGAAAAATTTCTCCTTAACCCACACATCTGCGCTGTCACCCCTTGGGTTTTTGTATGAGATGGAAAAATTAGAAATTGAAGCAGCATGGTTTTCTTTGTTTTAGATGTCTGGTCACCGCGGTATCTTTATTGAGATGATCATGAGATCTAGTTGATAACTTCCTAATAGTACGTCCTATATACGAAGCACCACAGTCACACTGAAACTTGTAAATCAATAGTCTTTTCTTGAGGGTCAAGTAAATCCTTATGGATTAAACTGAACAATCTCTGAGCTTTGAATACAATTTTCAATTGTATATTGTCATAATGATTAATCGATGAGATTATTGAGTCTTCTCCTAACATCATTACTAAAACCATCACCTTTGTAGTTAAGTTTCATGAAAACTTTTGTTTTCTCGCCTTCCTCTGTATTGACAACCTCATCTCTAACCAAAGATTAACCTCATCAATTTCTTATTCTTTTTGTGTCCTCTCATTTAATTCTATTTATCCTGAGCGACGGTGATGATACGAAATTCAACGGTTTTTTCTTTAGAATATCTGTTCAAGATTCAAGCCTGCTGATTCCATAATCTCAGAAATCAACACATTCCTTCATGATTTTTTTGATGATATCAGTTGAAATTTTTTCTACTAAATTAAAAAGATTTTTTCACTAACCTTAAATAAAACCCTATTCGTGATATGATTACCATTTTTGGTATTAAAAATTTTAGAAAAATTTGAATATTACTCAATGAGAAATAAAGTAATAGGGCTAAAATATTTGGGTCAGATGAAGATTTTCCCTTAATCTTAAGAAATAATTTTCAAAAGTTTTTCATCCAAAGATCTTTTTGAATAACTGAATGAAAAGGGTGTGAAATATTCGAAAATAGGAAAAAGTTAGGAAAATATATTTGGAAGGTTTAAAATTAAAATAATCAAAATTTTCAGACAACGTACGACTCAGCATCACCATCAAGATTCACTTATTGATAATATAACCATAAGAACTATCTCAAGGTAGAAGTATAAAATTAATTAACTTGGACCTTATTGATAAACAGAGAATCAATTATTGCTTGAAATTATTAAACTTAGATAAAAATTTAAAAAATTAATTTAAATCGTAGGTAAATTAAAATTTTGAAATATTACACAGCGAAGCGTGTAGAGACAAGCTTGTAATTTAAAAAGTTTTAGGAAATTGTAGATAGAAGTTGAGCCTAAAAGTAATTCTAGCTTTAATTTAATTGGTCCAAATAATAATACTCGAATATCATTGGTCAATGAAAATGGGGCAAAAAGAGAATTATTAGCTTGAGGCGTTGACTGATTGTTCAATCAATCTTTCACTTGTATAGTGTATTGTATGCCTTCTTATTAGGACCTAATGTAGAAGCGTTTGACTTTGAGAATAGTGCATTTTTCCAATATCCGCGCCAAAGTCATGTTCGACTTTTAACCAAATGTTGAGAATGAGCGAACCAAGAATGTCGAGAACTGTTGAATTGTATTCGTGGATGGTTCATCTATCGTACTACAAATTGAAAAAGTGAACTGAAACATTTATAGATAAACAGTTTGAGAGAGAGAAATTCCCATTTATTCACCAAATTTGGACATTGAATTAACCTTGATTAGCATAATTCTCTTACATTCAAAGATTCTGTTTGGGGTTAATACTAATACATTTCCCAGGAAAAAAACAAATAAAATATATGTATAATAGGCCTTGTACAGGCATAGATATGGCATAGCTCAGTACTATAAAAAAGGCATATTTGTTTATAATGTTTAGAAATCTCTAAGTTATGACAGAAAAAAATCCTGACCAATGGGATAAACCCGAGATGTCACTAGAGAAAAAAAGTCAAGGATGAATGAACATCATGGCAATCTTTACAAAGTATCATGTCCCAGCTGATGATCTTGATCTGGATCATTAATTTTGGATCGTGCCAGGGTTATGTTGAACTCAAGTCGTATAGGAATATGGAGAAATTCCAGTTGATCGAGTTTATGGAACAGGAGATTCTCAGGAATCGCAAGTATTATGACCAGGTTCTGATAGAGGACATGGACTTGTATCAGTTCCTATTCAGTTCTCATCAACTTGCAGATAAAAAATTAAGTATGGTGAGTAGAGAAAGATGCATTTTTTCAACTTTTCCCAGTCTTAATTTCATTTTGATGAAAATTGAAAAAGACAGTTTATTTTTAAGATTTTTGAATAGTTTCTGGAACATTTCAATTAAAAATAGGACTTGTAGTAAAAAATGAGTACTTTTTCACATTTGAATAAAGTTCCTGGAAAATTAGGTGAGTTTTTTTAATTTTAAGGAAAATTACCGCTCAAGAAAGTGTGGAAAGATGGGAAATTTTTGCTTATCGAAGTTTTAATATAAAGAGATCCACGAATACCCTTCTGTAGGGTTAAGTTTCTCAATGGCTGAGAAGTTGGTCTGTTTAGTATATTTGAGTAGCTCCAAAAAGAGAGACTAAAATATACCAACTTGTTTAAATGAATTCTAAGAAAGGAAAAATCCTGAATATTATCTTAAAAATCATTTCATGATCAACGATAGCCCATGAATAACGGTCAATCTATCAAAATAATTAACCTTTGATAATATCAAAAGATATACTCAATCAAATATTTTATCAACTTATGAAAGATACAAACTCACATGTATATTTTCAAGGCAGCAATGTTTGACAACAAGACCATAGCAGGAATGAACATGATTGTTAAGCATAGCCAACTCGATCAGTTGTATATGCCAGGGCCAATGAAGGATATCTTGAAATTTCTCTACACATGTTGTGAAGCAATTCGGCCGCCTGGGTTACACAAGGATAAAGGCTACGTGACAATTTTGGCAATGAACCGGAACGATTTGACTGGCCAGAGGCTTATTGAAACGACATGGCGCAAACTAGTCGCAGGCAATGTAATTGATGAAATAGACTTTTATCATATTCTCTGGTCGAATAACAAGGTAAAGACAAAAATATTCCTGGAAATGATGGGCTATCAAAAGATATCCTGTGGCCACACTAAGGAAAAGGACTATGCAGACTTGAATATTGACAGTTGCGACTTGAAGAGAATCAATATAACAGAAAAGATATCTGAGAATGTCTGTTTATATCTGTTGGTAATGGAGAATCTTGACGATGATGCCGACCATAATGACCAGTGAGCCCCTTATGATCTTTGTGAGATGCCTGCTTTTCCATCATTTCAATCAGTTCGCTGAAGATGTTAATTTTTTTGGCTTTGAAACTCAAACCATAAACTATGCTAGAAATTTAACATAGATGAGAAAAAAATAAAAACTACGGACTTTTATATTTTCCTTCAGTCAGTTCATATCGTTTATCTTGAAATTTTACTTCCCTACTCAAAAGTAAAGTTGGTTGAGAAAGATAAATAAAAGGACACAATTTTGAATTGGCGCAAAATTTTCATGAATAAAATTAGATGATCACAGTTAAATTTTCGAAAAATCAACCGTTTTCGAGGGATTTCGAATTATCAAATTTTCAATTATGTATCTTTAAGTACTAAAAATCAAAACTCAAAATACCTAATGGAAATTTAGCACCAATTCAAAATATTTTTCTTCAAGTGGTTCAAGTGAGGGAGAATTGTAAAAATTTTAACTGTAACTTTTTTTTTGTCTCCTAGAACTAATAATAAATCAATAGAGATGAATTGTGAATGGACATTGAAAAATTCTGAGTCACATGGTGTAAAATAAACAAGGGAAATGTGGAATGGGTAAGGAGAGCAGAGTGTGGGAATTGGAAAATAAGGAGTTCTCACGAATGTAGAAGTAAAAATAATTATAATTAGGAAAATATATATACAAGAGGAAGTCTCAAGTATTTCTTTAGGACAATAATAATAATTATACATTTTGATTGATTGGGCAACTTTCATGTGAACAAGGCTTTGTAATGAATTTTCATAAATGCATATTTTAGATTTTCACTGTTTTTCTCTCTCTCTCTCTCTCTCTCTCTCTGGCTAAACTAGTTAAAAACTTTACAGTTCCCAACGGTAATTAGAACTAAAGGAATCGAAAGAAAAAAAGTTTAGATCCCACGGGATCACATAGTGAGACAAAAGAATGGTAAAAAACCTGAATTCAAAATTGCTCAAAATTGAATAGAAAATTTTTTTTGATCTTACTGGAATTTAACAAAACTTTTACCAATTTTTTTTCTCTAAAAGGTACTTGACTATCTCAGCACCAAAACGTCTATAGAAGAGGCTTAAGAAGAAGGTTGGAATCGAGGAAAAGCCTTTGTTTCATTGGGTAACATTTTTTGATTTTATTCATACAATAGTTATACGAGGATAGTTGGTGAACATTTGGTAAATATCTAGGTCAATTAATATACATAAAATGCATGTGTAAAAAGATATTCTTAAACTTGAACTTACTTACCCCACACCCTTCCATAGCCCATATTCAGAATTTTTGGGAATGATAGATGTCACATCATTTTTTAATATTTTTTCTGTACACACATCTCTTGATATATTGTATATCATATCTCTTTTTTTAATAAGATAGAAGCATAGACTATTTACTATGCATACATCATGATAACTAACCAATAAGAAGAGAATCAAAACTTTTTTTATACCTAAGAAAATGTGAACAAGTTTAGTTTATGATATCAAAATTCGAAGAATGTTCACTGCAATCATACTCCTAGCATTGGGCTTAGAAGCGGCCTTGTCATCGATGAATTATGAATCGGGAAGTTCATTCATACTCCAGAATGGTGATCAGGTGCCGAAGCATCAGTTTGTGCATTACCTTACAGAAGGTTTACTAGCCCATGAAACCAAGGTTAAAGAATTTAGCATTAACAAGACAGTATTTTACAGTCATGTCTATGACGCCCATGACTTATCGGACAGCAAGTTGAGCATTGTAAGTCAATTAAATGAGTCATTTTAATGATTTTATTAGGCTGCAATAAATGAAAAGCATGATTTTGTCGGAGCCAACCTAGTCTTGAATCACGCTCAGATTCATAGGATGTTTGCCCCGGATTATATTGAAAAGATTTTGGTCTTTTTGTTAAAATGCTATGAAGTGACAAAGCCCAATGGTTTTGCTAACGATGATGGTTTTGTTTCAATTCTAAGAAATTCCAACACGAAGGCGATTAGCAAAATTCTGTTGAAGAATACTTGGCGAAAGATTTCAGCAAAGGCTCTCCTTGAAGATAAAGCAATCTATCATTTCCTGTGGGAAATTGAAGATCCCGAGACAGACAGCCTGTTGAAGAATCTCGGCTATCAACGAATGGGCTGTGGTAATGAGCTAAAGGAATGTGATTGGACTCATGTGGGCATGAGAGAGGATTTGGCCAGGGTCCAATGTCTCTACAGGATAAAGATAAATGCAAAGGGACCGTTGGTCTATCAGGAAAAGATCTCCGATTGAAAACAAAACACACACTTATCTCCCCACGAAATTATGCCGGTCATAAATTTTTTTCAAATCTGTTTTTTTTAAGAAAAAGAAATCATCAGAAACTACAATGATTTTCAAAATATATATATTTTTTATTTTTACATAAAATACAAGAATATTGCCTATCCCTTGAAAAGAAGAAGCCTGTTTAATAATACATTGAGAGAGAGATTTTATGGAAGCAAGCATGGGAAAAAATATATACTATTCAGTTTTCTGATAAATTGTCCTGAAAGTAGTTGAGGGAGGAATTCTATAGAGCATGTGAGCGTGGAGTGAAAATGAAGCTTGACAATCATACAGATAAAACCGGAAACGTGTCCTACTACTAATTTTTCTCTAGTGTTTCGTGTATTTTCAATTGATTTATTCTCTACATTCATGTGAACAGACATGTATGAACGTATATATAGATGCTAATTACTATGAAGAGTCAAGAGATTTCTCATAAGATGTCTAAGGATTTTGGACAATTTTCGATAAACCAGGCGATTATACATCTTGGAGAGAATCAAATCTTTGTAAACGTCAATTTTTAAATTTCTCAATGAATTTTATTACGAGAAATAACTAAATCACTATTTATTCAAAAAGGTGATGTTATTATTAAGGATAAAAAGTTTGACCTATAGATGTTAAAAAATAATACATATTCTTTGTTGATGTTCTTTTTATGGAATTTTTATTGGTTTGATTGGAATAGGTTAGTTGAAAGTTTATTCAAGATAACAGCGGGAGAATCACAGCCCTTAATTGTGCGTAAAAGGAACAAGATTAAATCGTGAGACTTTAAATAGGTCTCCAAGGATTGACTGCCAAAGACAATTTGGCTGAGACTTGTTAGTGAAGCTGATTGTAGAACATAATCAAGACGTTGTCCTTGCATTTCCTTATTAGCAGTGAATGAATTATCGAATATTTCGATAAAATACTCTGTTTCATTAACCTCGAAGGTCCTGTTTACCTCGAGATTTTTATAAACATTGTCACTTGACATGTTACTAGACTGCCTTTGGAAAATTTAAACTCAATAAAATTTAATGTTGAGGGGGGTGATTGAGACTTACTCGTGTGTTTCTTTCACATCCTTGCTAATGTGAGAGTAGGCGAATTCTTGGAATGACCGAAAGGTTGATTCTAACGACTGGAAAACTTTTGTACTCAAGTCTGAGCCGACCCGTGACAAGTTTGTCTTAATATCTAGGTTAATGCCGTGTCGAAAACGAGGTATCTTGACAGCAGGTTTCTATATATTTATTAAGAGAGAAAAAAAACATGTGAATCTTGGTGAACTAATTAACGATAAAATTCTTTTGCTTTGCATTCATATCCGATGCATGACGAGAAAAGGTCATTGTTTTGATAACAAACTTGACATGTTTCCTAGTGTACGAGTGAAAAATATATTTTCCTTGTATCACAAGTTTATTGTTTGATGGGATAAAACTAGTTCAAGAATTGATTATTGATTCTTAGTCAGGAGAGGGAAGGAAAAAAAACAATCCAATGTCTGCATCAGTACATCTCTTCCTTGTCTACAACCTGAGGAAATATTGAGATTGTCAGGAAAAAAAATTTTCTTTTAAAAAATGAGCCGATGCTGTCGAGATTAAAAGAATCTTCGAAATCGATGAAAAAGCAGAAACTTGCCAAATTTTCAAAAAAACACTTTCAAGTATCTTTCAATTCAGTTTGACCCTTAACCCTTTCAGGACCATGGCCCATATGTGGGCCAAAATATTAAACATAAAAATTTCTTCTCAAAAAATGTTTGACCAAAAGATATTTCATTAAAATCATCAAAGTTTACCATATTTATTAAAAAGTTCTTAAAATTACTTTTGCGGTCGCTTGAAAGTAGATAGGGAAAATGTATAGAAAAGTGTAAAAAAAATTTTTTTATCAAAAGGTTTCCAGATGTACTCGGACCTGAAAGGGTCAAGTTATTATTGAAAGGTTTAGAAAAACCAATTAGAGAAATCATTTAGTTTTTCATTTCAATTAATTCAAGTATGCTACTACTTTAAACACATACATGTAGTGAGTAATTCTAGTGTGATATTAGTTTGTAAGTTAATTGACAGGCGTCAAGAAAAAACAAAAGCTTATCATGCTAGACTTGGTCATTTAGAGTCTATGAACGAATAACTTTCTACATGTTACATAATGCTTTACGTTATCAATCATTGCAGTATATTTAAAATTTAGATTATTTTGTATGTAGCAAAACAATTTCTATTATAATTATAATTTATTATAGTTGGATGGAAAAATATTGAAACACTCGATGTACATTTCTTAAAGGATCATCAGTAGTGTCACGTTGGGAAATTGGCTCTTTAGACAATTACTCAATGAGAATTACTAATGAGGATTTATTAAAGAAAGAAGACTCACCCTCCAATCGGGAGAGAAAAAGGTTTCCAACCTTGAACAGCTCTCGTCATACGGATTGTAAATGTTGACGAGACGACTACAATTAGTGGAAATATCGTCCAGAGAATAAGATCGATTGTCGTTGAGAGCGAGATAACGCGATAACTCTGAGCCAATGAAGAATACCTTTTCAAATTTGAAGGGAAATCCAGGTTGGGTTTTATTGGAGAGGTTGACTTTTACCTCGGGTTCCTCATCAACAAGACTACAGAGTTTGATCTGAGAAGGATTAGAGGTCAAGTCAAAGGTTTGAAAGATGGCCGGATTCATCATAGGCTCAGATACAACATCATTATCATCGAGAGTGATGATAAACTTTTCAGGCCCAGAGAGGATTTCATTCATGAGAACGCAAGAGAATCCTATTGACATGCAATGAAATTTGACCTAAAGTTTAAATAATATAGTCTACTTAAAAGTAGTTATTAGAAGAAGAAAAAACGTTATGAAAGTTGATTCGAATTTAACCGACTTATCATTTAAAAATAATAATGGTTAAAATTGGCCTTTTTCTAATGAGGGGTAAAAAAAGTAGTTCAAGTATCTTTCAATGCGCACAACTTGTAGAACAATGGGATATGAAATGAGTTTAAAATATGTTCATTTACACGTTGTTAATGAGAAAAATTTTAAAGTAAAATCTCTGTTCTAAGCCTTTCTCACTCGTAAAGTTATCATCTAGGACTATATCAAGAGTAGATTAAGCTTTGGAAAAAGGTTCCAATTACATCCACATAAACTAAGCTGAATTAAAGAGTTCAGATTCAAGCATGTATCAATTACCTGGTCGTAATCTCGTTTATAAATTTGCTTCCATTTTTGAACGACATGGTTGATTTTAGATTTTAATTCTGCGAAAAGTTTATTGAAACATTCCTTATTCCAGAACAACATAGTTTCAATAAACTTGGCATCCTTGACGGAAATACTTTGTACGTCAAATTCATTACGAATGGAACATTGACGTATTTTGTTCATAACCTCAGCAATGTAATCCTCAGTTTCTTCAGAAGTCCAATAAATTGGCAGGATCTCGAGTTGATTGAAAAAATCTTTTTGAATGCAACCTTTTGAGATGAGGTCTTGATTCAGACTTCGAAATTGATCGCACAATGAAAGGGTCGTCTCAAGACTATCCAATGGATTTTGAATGAAAAAGATGACATTTTTCATTGGTTCAACGGATCCTATTTCTAGGGATTTTCGAATAGCATCGGATAGTCCCCTACTAATGGTACACCGAACGTCAATTTTACCTTCATTCGCCGGGTATGATTGATGAACAAGCAGACACTGTAAAGACAAAACAAAAAATGAGATTTTTGTATATTTTAATGTTGAGATAAATAATCTTGAGACTTACATCAGGCCCATAAAAGTTGTAAGTATCAAAATGACCTTCAAAATTATCAGATGGTAATTGAAATTGAACATTCCATTGGTTGGTTGTGAAACATTGATTGTAATAGCCATCAAGGGAATAGCTAAGATTTTCAGAAAACGGTAACAAACGAGTATCATTATCGGCCTGAAAGTACCAGGTTGCCCTGCGAATTTTTGATCTCATTGTCGATGTCCAAAATATCGGATTCATAGAACGACAAGATAGGACAGCTTTATAGAGACCTTTCTTCACGATTATTTCTTCTCCTTGCCAAGAGGATTTAAAATGCTTCTCTAGAAGCTCAGATTCCTTGAGAGAAAAGGGCCACCATATTTCTGAGCTATTCATAATTGTTGAATAGAACCAATGGGGAATAATTTCATTATGGTCACTTTTAATTATTTCTTCTTGATGGTTTTGTATACTATTAACATCAATATTTTCTAGAGGCTCATTATTGAGGACTAAATTTGAAAAGTCTAGTTGGCTAACTGTTTCTTCAGTTGTGGAAAACTGTAACTCATTAAAAGTTAATGATTCATCCGTGATAAATTGGGGATTTTGCATAAACGATGTTAACTTTTATAATTACATAAAACTCAAACAAAAAATATTAGAAAACTTTAAAATTTAAAATGTTTGTTTTCTCGAGTTACTTTTTTAACTTTCTGCAAAAAACTTAAGAATTCTTGGGATTGCGTAAATTATGGGTAAAACAGGAAAATTTGCGAATCCTACTGATCAGGCAAGGAAGGAAGCTCGAAAGAAAGAACTCAAAAAGAACAAAAAACAAAGACTAGCTGTTAGGACGGCTGTGCTTAAGTCAAAGGATCCTCTTCAACTTCTTGAGGAAGCATCGATAATTGACAAACAGGAATATGACCCATCCGCTCAGAGTGGCCTCAATGAAAAGATTCTTCAGGAGAAACGTAATCGAGTTTTGGAGACTTTTGATAAGCTTGTTGTCATGTATGTAAGTATTATTTTCGAATACTATGCATATGTTAATACATTGCTTTAATCTTTTATTTGTATATAGAAAAAAGAAGACCAGGAATATGCTAGCAAGTTAGAAGTTGCCAAAACTGATTATGATATGCGACGTCAAAAGATGATTTTATACCACGAACAAGTAAAGTTAGCTGAAAAAGTCAAAGCTTCTGAAATTCCATTGCCTGATAAAATGGAATCAAAGAAAGAAGAGACCGGATTTGTTGCCAAAGATGGAAGTATTATTCACAAGGGAATTATCAAAAAGATTGGTTCTGGAACTAAACCAAATATAGGCAATAAAAAGCCACCTGGACCGCCTACAGGGGCCCCTCCTGATCTTTCCGATAGTGATAGTGAAGATGTTATTTCCAAATCTGATAAAAAAATTCGTTTCACCGATAATATTACGAATAAAAATTTGATTATAAATTCCCAATCTCTTGGCTTTCCTCAGCCACCAGCTTTGCCTCAACAATTACAACAAATTCCGCAGCCAGCTACCTTCAGTATGAATAATTACAGCTCAAGTATCAGTGGGGTTTCAAAACCAGCCATTGTATCAGCTCCTCCTACTATAGCTCCTTTTAATCGTATGGCTTTCCTGGAGGAACAGGCCCGAAATGCTGGTTCATCGGTGCATCAACAAAATTCAACAATTGTAGCTAAACCCCAGTTGAAAAATCTCATTGGTGATACAACTCGTTTTGTACCAACCGCCCTTAAAGTAAGAAGAACAATAAAAGATGAAAAGGGAAGACTTCAGGTTATTGGTGGTTCAACAACTCACACTGAAGAATTCAACCAACACAGTTATACCTCGAGTGAGTTCATAATTCTTACTTTATCTTCTCAAATGTTTGTCTCTTACCAAATTTAAATCTAATCTCGAAATTTTCTACAATTTTCAGACTTTGGAATTCCTTCAACTGGCTCTCGACTAACCAACAAGGACGATGCCTACGATCAGTTTATGAAAGAAATGGAAAATTTAATTTAATTTATCCCATAAACTAATATTATTTATCATTTATTAATAAAAACAAACTTTATATTGTACATAAAATATACAACTTTTATTATTTATACAGTAGAGAAAACTACTTGATAATAGGTTTAAAAAATTGATTGAACTTTGGACTTTATAAGATTATTAAAAACAAAAAGTCAAGAAACCTGTCTTGTTGAAGATGTTGGAAAAGTTTATCCAGTGTGGAATCATTATTAGTGGAGACGGTGAAGTCATAACGGAGGCCAATGACAAGAAAAAAATATTCTACCTAACGGATATCAATAGTCATGATAAATTCGAATCGTTACTTCAAGATGTCAAATTTCGCAATGAAAGTGAAACGATTGGCCTAAATCTCAAGTCTAGCGTTCTTTCAATAGCCACGGAGAATATTTGCACTGATATGAGTGAATACGACAATGAAATGACAGTTAATAATTTATACCCCCCTGGTTTCTTCGAACCCAAATTCAACTGTGCTCAACAATTTGTGGATTTTTTCGGAGAAAAAACTTTTCAGCCGGTCCAGAAGGGTGGCTTCATCAAGACCTTGGTGAAGAGAACCTTGTCGAAAAGTTCCTTGGCCTCTAGCCCATCGACTTTGGAATGTCCCCTATCTCCTACGACAATCTGTGGAAAGAGTCTTATTGAGAGTAATCGGAGTGTCCTCTCGAAAAAGACAATGATTCGAAAAAATTTTAACAAAATTTCACTTGACTTTATCAACACCTGCAATGGAATTAGGAAATTATTGCATCCCAGAGAGATAAAGATCCATCCGATTACTAGGAATAAAAGGAACAAAGTTCAAATTGAAACGGAACATCGAATAATTCTCTTACCCTTGACCAACATTAACGGAGATCGGAGTTATGCCTTGGGCATGACCTTTTTAATTCCATTTATCATACAAGAAAGAGGACAGAAAGAATTCTCCCTGGGTCTGGTTGAACACTCCCTAGTGTTAATATCAAAGTATCCGTGTCAAAATTTGACAACTAAACTTTTCCAGCATATATTCCGGGACAAGTATACCAAGAATTATTTAATTATAAGTAGGATGGAGTTGAGGAAGCGTTTTCACTTTCTAACAGCCCTCCTAACTCGTCTTCCCATCAAGAACCACGAGTGCATTTCAGACATACCTGATCTTCAATGGAGTATAAACGAGACAACTCCATTTCTGCTTCCTTGCGGAAATCCGAGTTATTACAACCATGGAGATATCGATTTTACTCTGGTAAGAAAGTTGATAACTGGAAAGATACTTGAAAAAGTTGTTATATTTTTACTCCTCGAGAAAAGAGTCATCTTTCAGTGTAGCGACCAGGAGATTATTACCATCATTATGGAAAGCCTACTCAGATTAATCAGACCCTTTCAATGGAACTTTACATACTTTCCATGTATGCCGTTGAATATGATTGACTTGTTAGAGTCACCAAGTCCATACATGATCGGGTTTGATGTTGGCAAAAATGATCGGAGCTTGGATGAAGTCTATTTTGACTATTGCACTCTAATCGTGGATCTAGACACTTCAGAATGCTGTGTAAAGAGAAGAAACGACTTTGAGAAGCTTTCCGACATCGAGTTTAGCCTCCGTGAGGATTTCTCAGCCTGCTTTGACCAGTTTGCTCGGAAAAATCTAATTAAACGATTTCAGTTGGACAAGAGTGTCCGACCAAAGCCGATTTCTTATTCAGAATACCTCATGGATTGTGAAGAAAACTTTAAGAGGGAGAATGAACAAGTTGAAGATGCATTTAAAGAATTTATCAATCGAATTCTAGAGCCCTTGAGGGATTTCTACAAGCAGCTGGAAAAAGACGACACGCGCACTATTCAAGATTTCAATGAACTATTTCTAACCATGAATTATCTCAAAAAGGTTGAATTTTACACAGAATTTCTCAAGACTGACTTTTTCTACAACTTTTATGAGCGAGATCTCATCCAGGAATTGGCGTGCCAGACAGACAATGAAACTATCCAACTCTGTTACCAAGGTAGCCTAGATGCCTCTTTCTATTCAAGGGAAAATAATTTTTTTTCATATCTACGCGATTCGTTGGATTCCATCGATAATAACGAAGTTTTAAAGAGCCTCATATTGGCTTTTTATATTGAAGAGACCTTTTGTTTGAGTGATAAGGACAACTCTCAGGTCCTTGTCCAAATCTACAGGGGAATCCTTGAAAACCTCAATCCAAAGTCTAATTCTGCCAAGGGAGTAGCGAAGATTCTCAAAGAAGTCATAAGAAAAGAAGAAATTGATCTTATTGACAAGTTTGACGACTTTGAATTTAAATGCCAATCGGGCGAGATTGACGTTGCTCTTAGGAAAGATTTCATCAATATTTTCATCAGTTATTGTGTTATAAATGATTATAGTTTACTAGAGAACCTCTACTCTGCCTATGAGAAAAGTCAGGTTAAAACTGATTGTGACCTGGTCGTAGGAGTCGCTGAAAAGTTTATTGATTGTCTCCTCCAAATCCGAGACTTAAATGCAGTCCTAAGGCTGAAAAACTTTCTTGGCCAGAGCACAGTTTCAGAGAACGAAGTCATCCTATACATTTCAAAGGATGCTGTACAAATTGGACCTCTTTTTCAAGCCCATATTGGTCTGACACAATACCAAGTGTTTTTCATAACTAAAGTGGCCACCTTTAAGATTAGCCCGATTCTATTTACTGAAATAAGTGAAATTAGCTTTGAAGATGGAACTATAATCATTGATGCTAAAAATCAAAACTTTCGTTCCCTAAAGATAGCCTCAACAACAGATTCAGAGGACCAATTATTCTTGTACACTTGCCTTCAGAGTCTCTCAGACATTTCCCTGAGAATATCTCAGATAAAAGATTACTCTCATTGTTGGAATTACCTTTTAGAAGTTTACATTCTCATTGAAGTATTATACAAGAATGAGTCTCACATTTTGAAAGAATTGCTCACTTTAATCGGAAAAAGTTTAGCCTCGGTTGATGAGACAAACTCAATCCTTCACCTTTACACCCCGATGAATCATGTTCAATTGTCGTTCTTGAATACTCTCAACTTTATTCGAAATAATAAGGAAAACGTACTCTTTATGGATTATCATATTGGGGATCATCATTTGGAAATAATTAATGCCCACTTTGATCAGGAGAGGAACATTGTCTGGTTATTCCTGAATGCAACCCTCTTCAACAATTTATTTCAAGAGGAAAAGGTCATTGGCTGGATGGCCTACATGCCGATAGACAATTCCAATGTTGGTGATATGAGAAAGAACTTGACTTTGCCAACAACGATATCCTGTGCAGAGATAATCGAATACAATGATGCTAAAAAAATGATTTGGATAGGCGGAACGGATGAAGTTGTCTACATTTTTGATAATTTGGGTATTCTGGTTGACTCTGTCGCATTGCCCAGTCTTCTAGATGACTCTGTAAAGAGTTTTGTTAAAGAGACAATTGTTCACATCCTGCAGGAGAACCTATTGGTTATATTGATAACGTCGTGGAATCGAGTATTTCTCTACCACCTGGAATATGATCAAGTAAACCTTTATTTAGAATTTTGATTTCTTTCGATCATTTTTACTGCTCGAAAATTTTTATTTGGGACGAAATGCTTGTACTCTGAACTCTCTTCAATTTTATCTATTTAGGTGAGATTTTAATATTCTCAAATAGAAATGCACTATTTCACGCAATGAAAGTCAACGTCAACAAAAAGAAATGTAAAAGCCTTAATATTCCAGATCTGAAAAACCATTCAAAATTTGATAAAACTTGGAACCAATCAGATAACCAATCAAAAAATTAATTTAACCATCTTTTTCCTCATAACTGCAGCCAATTCATTTCACCAACATTCGAGTACTGTATTTCTCCTTAAGGAATTTTTTAACACGCAAAAATGTATTCAAGATTTATAGATACCTCATTTCGGTATTTCAAAAAGCTCAGATTCCGAGTCAAATTAAAATGATAAAAAATTTTCTAAAATAAGAAATGGAATTTCAGTCGGTTTTGTGCTCACAACAAATTTTCTATAAATTATTAAGCACAAACAGAACTTAAATTTCATCCCACTAACAAATTTTGAGATTAGCATTCAGAAAATCTCCGACTTTCTGTTTAAAATTTTTAGCATGAACAAAAGGCTCAAATTTCGTACATTACCGAGTTAATTATTCAATTTTCCTAGTAGTTTTTTGAAGAAGAGTAGTGCTCTAGCCAACATTACTATTGATATTAACATTTGTACTTCAAATTTAGTCCATAACAGTAATAATTACTCCTTGAGAACACCAAGGTTTTTAAAATAAAATCGAAGAGAGTTCCGATTATAAGCATCTCATTCTACTGAAAAAGGTACTTGACTATCTCAGTATCGATACGTATGGATAGCTTAGTGAAAATTACAGATTCCATCGTAGCTCTAAACAATTTTTCGATGGAATTTTGATTTGTCCGTTTTTTTTCAGATAAAATTTGTCTACAAATCGAATCTGACAGAGCCGTGTAGATTCGCTCATCTCTTGAATATTAATAGCAGCTTAAACTTGTTGATTGTAACGGAAACAAGCATGAGTATTCTGATAAACATTGAGTATAACAGAGGAAAAGACACTCCTCTGGGGGAAATTACAAAATGCTTCGAAGAATACTTACCGCCAGGAGGTTCAATTTCCACAACAAGTCTTGTCAGCGTGGACAAAGAATCTGGAAGTTTTGAACTGATTTTAGCCCTTGATCAGTCAATGATTTTGTACCTGTTCACAATAAATCTCATGAATCAAGGTGAATTGATTGAAAAAGTTAAACTTTTCAGTCTAACAGATTTTTCACATGTTTCTACCCGTGAGTTTTTCTCTTTAAAATATCAAAATTACTTGTAAGTATATATATGATTTCAATTAAAATATTCAGATGTAACGAGCTTGCTAATGTGGAATGAAGAGAACTTCTTGATCGGTCTCAATAATGGATCAGTCGGGACTCTAACTTTGCCCGTCCACGGAATAGAGAAAACAGATAATATTGTTCCCTCCTATCGCAGAGTGCACAGGGATTCAATCAGGAAAATTGGCAAAATTACCCATGGAAATCTGGCATTCAGCTTTAGTAGCTCAAAAGAGAGTAATCTCTGTGTTTGGAAACCCTGACCTATATGTTATGATAGGGAAAAACTATAAAATAAAATTTATTCTGACCAAACTTCTGTCACTTTTGTACGAGTTAGGGTTTGTCTCTAATTTCGAAAATGATTCTTTGCTCAAAATTACTGAAAAAATGCAAACCATTCAGTCGATGGTCACAAAAAATTTCAATCTAAAGCTATTTTAAATAAAGTTGGGAAGATACTCACAAAAGTCTTTTGAAGCCTTGAATTTTTAAATGGCTCTCAGTACACTGGTATTTTAGAATTCCTATGAATTTAGAAGTTCAGGTGGCCTGATTCAGGTCTAATGTTACAAAATCAAAAACTAATTGGCATACTGACGAGTCCAAACGAGGATTACCCAAGCTTTTTTCACCTTTCTTTTCACAGTTGCTATTTATTGAAGACTCTTCAATGAAGAGTTTTGGTTTTTTATCATGTTTCATCATATCTTTATTTTTCAATCAAATTTAAACTTTCATCATTATTTATGTGTCACTAGTGATTAAACCATAAAGAATAAAAAATAAATTTTATAGTTAGAAATATGAACTTAAGCTGATTTTCGGACTCTTATGAAAAATTACCTGAATCATTATTCTGCAAATATCTTTAAAACTCTGAAAGTTTTATAATAAAATTTATTAAAACTTAGGTCAATATTTGAATTCTCAGCCATGAAAGTTTCTTTCGTACTAGTCGATTTGTAGGCTGTAATATTCAACGAAATCATTTCGATCTAAAACATTCTGGTACACGTAAAAAAATTAGGAAAACAATTGAGATTGACTATAACGTTGTTCGCTTGCTACCTGACTATGTTGTCAGCAAGGGAACAACGATATAGTCAATCTGTGCCGAACTACTTCGTTCAAAATAACAATTGAGAATGAATTTTGAACAAAAAGTGGACACCTCAATTGTTTTTTAAGTTGTTGTCAAGGTAGCATAAAATTAGGAACATTCGAATATGAAAACATGTGTCAATTAAGCTTAGATGTTTCTTTATTTGATCTTAATCATATTTTATTCTTAAATAAAATCTGTTTTCTTTAATATTGTTTAGATTTATATTTAGTTAATTTCGTAAAGTGTCAATCTCCTGATATTTGAGATTGTCAAGAGAGCATTGTGCTGTTCCAGCCACTTGAGTTCGGATCAAAAATACCTAGTTTAGATATTAATCCTACTCCAAATACGAGTAATTTCGGTTAAAATGGAAGCTAATTCTGAAATTTTTTAAAATCGGCTATTATCTCGAATTTCTTCAAATTAAATATACAAACCAGCTTGAATCAATTAAAGAATATTCACGAAAAAGCTGCAACACGAAAAACATTTGAAAATATTGATGGATGATTTTTGTTTTGAAAAAGATTTTGTTAGTATGTAATCTATGGGAAATTTACGAAATTCATCTGAAAAGAGCAATCAACCCATGTTTCTTTTAATATTGGGCTATCTACCAATGAAAAAAACCATAGTCAATCGAAAAAGAAAGAAAACCTCCGATTTGTAACCATTTTTGGAAATAAATCTGTTCTTATTTTGGAACAAGTAACAATTAAATTAAAACAATACTTTTCATCAATACTAACAATTACAGAATAAATGTAAAGAATCTGTGTTAGATTAAGTCTAAGGATGAGCACAAGATTTTATGTATATGTGAGTCTAACACTCTGGGCAGAAAACTGGAACATTTTGCCAAATTTTGTGTTTTTGGTGAAAAAATTAACAAAGCGGAAAAGAGCTATTAATCTATAATATAAAATTTTAGCATATTTCCCGCCGAATTCCCAGGTTTTGAAGTGATTTCAAAGTGAGAGAAAGTGATCAAAAGTTTATTTTTAGGATCACGATTAAACGATGAAACCTTTTATCAAAATTCGTAATTTTTCAGAGATCTTGAATGCGATTTCATCGACTTTCAAATGATAAAATAACTAGGTGTAGTTAATATTATGACGTTTCCAGACAATTTACTGATGAAATTCCTTAATATTTTTTTTAATATTCGGAATCTCTGGTTTTATCTTGTGATGACTTTATGGTTAATCTATAGAAAACTAGCAACCCCTCTTGACTTAATGAATCGCTAGCGGTGAGTTTTCATAGTCATCGATGACAAAAAGAAAGTTTTAATCGGTTTCCTTTTCTAGTTTAGACCATTAAAACTTTATTTGAGAAAGTTTAACAGGTATCAGATGAAACTGGTCAATGAGGCACTTCTGATTTTGTATTTTTCAATTAAAATATGGTATTTATACTGCGTACATGTGATCTTATATGGCTTGATGTCAAGATTAATGGAATCAAACGGAACTATTTAGTGAACAAAAAATCTCATATTACAGGCTCAGTAAAAAGGGTCACACATTCTCAAATCAGGCCAAGCATTAATGCAAATATTGATTTAGATGAGATATTTTATAAAATTGATAGTCTGAGCACTGTAGTTTCTATATGCAGACAAAATATCAAGTTACTAACACAGGGACTTACAACCAGTTTCGAAGCCATATTATTAATAATATAATGGTCTTAACTACAATATAAATTATCCCGAAAATTAGAAGAAAACATAATAAAACCAGAGCTTCATTACCATTTCAAGTTAACTAAGTTAATTGAGTTGAACTTGCGATAACCAAAAATATAAATATCATCTTTTTAAAGGTATCGTATTCAAAAGAGAAATCGGCTGGCTTGATTGGAAAATCTTTTCATCTTATTCAATACTCTCTAGCATCGGCTGTAATTTCTTTTAGTCATGTCAACTCTGCGACCAATGGACTGTGAGAATTTATCAATCGAATTTAACAAGAATGATCATAGAGCTGGGGTAGTATCAGATTAAATTCATTTAAGAATAGAGCATAAATGAACATCGTCATTTTTTTAATGCAACGAATCCAGAAAGTGATCAATCAAGTGAAGTGGTTAAAAGAAGAAGCTAAAAGTTTTCTTTAACTCTTCCTCTTAATAATTGCACCTTAAGCCGAAACTCCTTTTTTGTTAGACATAAATCTTATATTGAAATTTAAAAATATAGATACAAATTATAAGGTAGATCTGATTGTATAAATAGTACAATATTTGAAGATTAGGGTCTGCAAGAAATTCGTAAATCATCTGGTTAGTGAAGATAAGAATAAAGCAAAGACTTAAGTAATCAATTTTAAGTCTGATGTGAGACATGACCAATTTAAGACCAATTCGAATTCACCTGTAGAATTTCACTGAAATTCGTCATTACTGTGGGAAATCGAACTATTTGAGTTTTTCGATTATCATGGTAAGGTAAATTATCCAAAATCTTGAAGTCTAACTTTTTCTCGGAAACACTGCTTCGAATCATCGAAATCGATGAAAATTTTGGGTTCAAAAGTTGAAAAAGTGGAAATTTGGTGCATCTTCGAAATCCAAGAAGTGGCCTTATTTTGGTCAGATTGGATTTTTTAAAACTTATTAGCTCATTCCATCAGAAATCAAAAAATTATTTTTTTTATGAATCCGGAGAAAAATATCGAGGTTTTTGTAAAAACAATATAAATTCTCATCTTCATGTCAACTACCTTTATTTAGAATTCCTGAGGTTATAATTATTCTCAAAAAACAGAATAGGACTCAGAAAAATTTTCAACTATGAAGTTATAAATAGATAATAGGTAATTCGGGTCATATTTTTTGAATTTCTCAGATAATAATTTTTATTTGTGAGAGAATAAGACTCCGAGAAACTTGTTGAAGGTGCTTGTTGAATTTCAATCGTCAGTCTCACCTATTTTCAAATAATTAAATTTTGTCATTATTAAAAGTCATGGGAAACGTGTCAAGAATTGAATGAAAACCAATGAGAACTAAGGTTCCTGACCATCAGAACCCTCGAAAGGGTTTATTCATCAACATTCACATATAATAACTCAATAATAGATCAAGAAGAAAATAGAAAAGATCAAACATTTCAGATTGAAATTCCGAGAGAGAAATTAACTATTCAAAGGGAGGAGAATGCCAAATTCTTATAAAGTTACGCTTGACTAAAGACTGGCCTTCAAAAGTTTCCTTCTGTGTGTATTGCTGAATTGTTTTCTCATCTTACATTGTTGCAGAAGAATATCTCTAATCTATGAGAGAAAGAGAATTTGCATTTTTGACAAGATATAGATGGAATAATTTCCATATTTCTCCTTCCCCGTTTCATTTCCAAAGATGAGAAATGTACGATCTGTAGATGCTATTAAAGAATATAAATAGAACTCCCTGCATTGAAAGAACTTAGATCTGATAAAACCAGAAGTTTCATGGCTAGGAAACATACGAGAATGTCAAGATTATATCTACAACCCATGCTAAAGATACATATCGTTTAGTGAATAAAATTTTTTTTCTATATCTACAAATTAGAACGGTAACAAGTGGGAAAGAACTAGGCAGACCACAGAAATTTAGGATCACAGAACATCAATAATACTTATGTAAAGCTATAGTTGCTACGAAGATATTAGAAATATTTGGCCATTTTTCAAATTTTGAGCTGAAATTTTTAGTTGATTTTGGCGATTTGAGGCAATAAATGACTGATGTTTTAGTGATCAAAATTAGACGCAAGATTCTATTTCGCCTATTATACTGCAAGCAACAGAATATCCCAATCCTCAACAAGGAAAGGACCAAAAATTTTCTTTGCAAACAATGGATCTTTAAAGTTTCCAGTTAAGCGTAGTATCAGAGAAACTTGTGAATTTACTCCAAAGAGACGAAATATTGAAGGAGAATATTGAAGAAATTCTAAATCTCAGTACAAGCAAGTCAGACTCGGAGATTCATAAAACCAATACGAGTTTCCATGGACAATGAGCATATTCTATATGAAAGAAGAAAAGTTATTTCTCTTGTGAAATCTGCATAATAATTTTATCTATAAATTCGACCAAAAATTTTTATAATTTCTATCATGAATCATGATAAATGAAAGAAAATTGTCGCTAACAAGTAGTTCGTATACAACCTGGTCCAGAAAATTTTATTTCACATACTAAGTGTTTCCAATAGAACATGAGAACAATAAGTTGGTGAAAAAAATTAAAAAAAAGCTCATTTGGTTTTTTCCTGGTAACGAGCAGGTTAATCGCTTCAAATCAACATAATTGACAAAAAATTTTGACCTCAAAAGTTGAGATTCATCGGGTCTTTTTGTAGTGACTTGTCTTAGTGGCTATGCGAAGAAAAGTATTGCAAATCCCTATCTTGATGTCAATTAGCATGTTTATAGAATTGATATTATACTAATTTAATTATCAAATTAATTGTCAGTGACACAATATAAACACACATGAATACCAGGAATGGGATGCAATAAAAATGCATTATCTATCACAAAGAAAAAGAGACATTGTACGTATCAGAATGAAGAAGTATGAAATCATCAACAAATGATCAATCAGCCATGAAAAGTGGATACCTACATCTCTACATCTCTCCCTTTATTTAATTTCCTAAGGAAATAATGCTGGAAAAATTACAACAAATTCTACAGTGTATCATCATTCCATTGTGGTGTGGTTAGGGAAGATGATGATGACCCATTCAATCGTTATAATAAATAAATAAATCCAAGAATGCAATGTAAACGCATAAAGGAGAAAGGGGTAGGCCATTTTTAGCTAGCCAAAAATAATTAAATTTACATTATAGAATATAAATTCAGAGACATAACTAAGCTAAGCTGGCATGAAGTTGGGAGTCTATGATTTTTACACAAAAACCTCTAACTTTTTGAAGTTAATTGAGCTAGTGTAATTCTTATTGATTTGATATTGACAGACTGATCAAAAGTTAAAGGTAATAACCTGTTTCCCTGTATGTCTAATTTCAGTCATTTTACGAAATTAGTGGACAAATTTTCGATATTAAAGGAATCGTTGACAAGATTAGTGGACAAGTTACCAAAATAAGAATAATTGAAGGTGTAAATTATCAAATGACTTTACCAAAATTAGTGTACATTTTCTTGGATTTAGTGGAATGGAGAGTTTTCCAATATTAAGAGAATAAGATAATCGCATGTTAGGATCTATTCGAATATAGAGGAGAGTTTATCGAAGTGGAGAGACATTATTTTGTCTTTTGTGGACAGTTTTTCGAAATTAGTAAAGAAGCCTAACGTTTGATAATTTTACACCTTCAATTATTCTTATTTGCCCCTCATGTTCAATAAAATGGGAATTTGGCGCCAAATTGAGATTTGAAAATGTTTATATTTTGTTATCTACCAACCTTGACTACATGGTTTAAAAGTCACTAGCTCACTTCATAGATGACGCTAATCTTTGACGCAATAGCGTATTTTATTTTATTGATCTTTAATATTGTTTACTCCATATTTTCTTCTCAATGTTAATTCTACTCCATTCTGCATTCGTGCACCATAGACTCGGATATATATATATTATTATCTATTGGAAGTACGTTTCACTATGTCTGTCCCTCCCCTTCCCCCTAATTTCTTTACGTATTATATTATAGTTGGAATAGATTTACATATACAAATCTACTCATATCGTCTTTTGACAAGTCAAACGTATAAATAATGCTCAGTAAATTTTTGATGCCAACTATACATTTAACATGTGTGTGTATATATTATACATACGTCTCATATACAATGTGTTTGTATACGCATATAAAATATACACAAAAATATAGTTTGAACAGAGAGCAAAAAATACACCAAAAACTAACAATAAAATGAATTCTGATATATTAACGTGTTAGAGAGGAATAAAGCAAAAAGGGGTGGACATTATTAAACTTTACATTATTATATTGAATCAATATGCATTATATGCAAGGCAAGGTAATAATAGAGAGGGGGGTATGCGAGCGTAGTGCGTATGTGTATGTGTTGGGGAGAGTTGAGTAGAACTAAGAGAGTATAGATTAAACTCAAGTACTCAGAGTTGGTGCGAATTGAGAGTTAAATAAAACTTTTTGTGGTTAAAAAACGAAGAAGCATAATTTTTCATAAAATACTTCTGCTCACTCGTGGAACATGAAGGAACAATCGGTGTTGGGAAAAATAGAAAATGATACAGAAAACTCTGCCCTAACGACAGGCTCCTCAGAATACTCAAAAGTGACATTTACTATAACACGCGAGGACTCACCTTCATCATCATCCATGTCCGATTCTGGACGGAGGACAGTGGACTTTCAAATTGACTCCCTCATGAATCCGGAATGTGGAGTGAATTCTAGTAAGTTATTTTCATTCTATTCTTTTTCCATTTTTTGTATCTTGAAAAAAAAGGATACACAAGTCAAAAAGTTAATTTTTCATTTTTCACTCTGTACATATATATCAGAATTGTAACAAAATCATGTCTCGTGTTCCCTCACTGATTAATTTAAAATTTATTTGTATTATTATCCCTTTGATAAATGACTCTATAGAATATTCTCAATAATCATGATGTAGTTATCTTCTGCCCATGTTTAAAATGTCGTCATAGGAACTTTGAGACTGTGTTTTTCTTATTTTATGCGTGATAATTTCATCAATTTAGAATTTAGAGTAAAGGATTACACGCCCAAACTTGCAAAGACGTGAATTAATTAAACAAATTAAAACAAAAGATTGAGTTTGTGTTTAAGGTGCCGTTCTTAGCAAACACATGCAGAAAAGAAAAAATCTCTATTTACTCAGCCTGTTAAGCACGTACGAGTTATGATTGCAACTTTCTTTGCATAAAAATTTTACTTTCTAATTTGGAAATCAATTTCTCCTCCCCAGCCAATAACAATAAGCAAAACGGCCAAACTGATGATGAAATGCTGATGAAGAAGGAGGAAGATTCCACCAATTTCATGTTGAACAATTACCTTGAAATCTATACCAAGTTAGCTTCGATTAATCCAGCAACAAATTTCCTATGTAACAGCCTAGGCAGCTCATTTAATCGGGGAAGTGTCCTTCTGCCACAAATAACCAATAACCTCAGCAACGTGATTCAGGACAAGTCAGCCCTCGTGTCAATTGTTGAGAATATGCTTATGGGCTTGAATAAGAGTGTGGATACAAATAGGAGTATAAAAGATTTACCCCAGGAATTAACCATGGGTCAATCAGATTCTCCGATGGCCACTAACGCTAAACAACAACAGCAACAACACTCGAGTAACTCATCAAATAACAGTGTAAATGGTACAGGCATGTATTGTATCGTTTGTGGTGATGTTAGCAGTGGTAAGCATTACGGTATATTAGCCTGTAATGGATGCAGTGGCTTCTTTAAACGTTCTGTTAGACGTAAACTAATCTACAGGTAAGTGGTTGGTGACACCTTCATAATACAATAGTAATGCCCACATCTAAGTCACTTTAGTGTCAATATTAATTAAAAAATGTAATGAATAACACTTTGTCAGTTGCATTCCTTTTTATATTTCCTCAATATTGTACTGAATTATCATTACTACATTTATTTGAAGAGAAATATATATTTTCTTCAAATGCTCGAGGGAAGAAGAAAGTTGTATGTTATAATTTTGTATATTTCAGATGTCAGGCTGGCACTGGTCTATGTATAATTGACAAGGCACACAGAAATCAATGTCAGGCATGCAGACTCAAAAAGTGTATTCAGATGGGCATGAATAAAGACGGTGAGTCCCTATGGGATGAACATATTATCATATAAAAATATTCCACAAAAATAATAACTGAGATAATTAAATTTTTTCTTTCTTAAATTGTGTTCTTCAAGAGATGACTTTCTTCTTTTCGTCTCCCTAAGGACTCCTTAGTAAGGAGGAATTAAGTTGAAATCATGATTGCTCAACTTGGCAATTCTTTTTCCTCTTCCAAAATCAAAGCATTACGGTTTCCAAGCATGTGGTCAACATCTTATTTTTAATTAAAAACCTTGCATAAACTAACATCTTGTTCAATTTATAAATAAATAAATACATTTTATATTGAAAGTTAAAAGAAAGGCATTTGTTTATTTTATACAGCCGTGCAAAATGAGCGACAGCCAAGGAATTCAGCACAGATAAAAATTAACGAAATATGTGATCCATTCAGTACAACAGCAACAACAGCCGCTAGTAGTAATAGTTTTTATCAAAAGCAACAGACGCCCTCAACAACTCCACCAAATCTTATTAATAATAACAATAACAGTACTAATTCTGGTCTATGGCTAAAAGAGGAGGTAAAGAATAAACTCAAAACAACATCACCCATGTCAGGTATGCTCAAGAGGAAGTTTCAGACGAGTGATCATCATCACCTTGAGCAACTCTATCCCTCCTTGACACAGAACTTGTCACCACAACCCAGTTATCAAATGGAAAACCAGAAATTTGAAGACTTGCTGAATACCTCCTCGTGGATCATGAACAATACACCTGGCGGTAACAATAATCAGAATAATATATTAAAGAATATTCTCAATGCTTACATGAAGACTACAATGATGAAAATGGCCAAGACTAATTACAGTCAAGAGGTGAAAGAGTTGATTAACTCACTGAGGGATTGGTTCCTAGACCTGGAACTCTTCGAGAATGTGGAGAAGACAAAACTTCTCAAAATCAACTGGTACAAACTGTTGATATTTGAGAAGGGCATTCAAGGTAGCCTGTATGAGTCGACAAGGTCAGCAAAAACCTTCCTCCAGACTCTTGACGGGTCAAACAACCATGAGAAACTTGTTTTCCTAATTCACTCTTTACAGGTTGGTTTTCCCTTGAGAGAAGAAACAATCAAATTGGAATATAAATTTTTTTTCTCCATTAGATGAGCAAGGAAAAGAGGGAAAAAATGAAAAGACTCCTGCTCTGCGATCTGACGAATAGTCAAGAGGTAACGTTTACAGAAGAAGAGGAGAACGAGATCCAGACTGTTTGTCGCAGAGAATACTCCTGTATTAACGACAAGTGGGTATAAACAGCTGTTTATAAAGCTATTTGAGAATTTGAAATGAGCCCAAATAAAATTTGGCCATACTTGGAACTATTTTTATCGATTTCAAAGATTTGAAGCAATTCAAAGCTGATATTTGGTAGCAAAATTAGAAAAATAATTCGAATTCGCTTAAAGATGTTTACAGAAATTCGTCATTAATATGGGTTATCGAACCATTTGAATTTTTCGAATGGTCCAAAATTAAGAAGCTCAAATTTTTCTTGGAGATGGTTCGATTTCTTTATCCAATGTTTTTGTATCGAATATCAGCATTGCATTCAATAGAAAAATTTTTGAAAAAATTGAAATTTGGAACATTTTTAAAAATCTCAAAAATAGTCAATATATTTTTATCTTTACAACTCATTTTTCCTCGAATTTTCGGGGAAAAATATCCAGTATATTTTGGGAAAATAGTAAATTCTCATCTTCATGTCAATGACTAGTTGATACAAAAAAATATTTTTTTTTCAGCTGCCTATTAAATTTGTTAATGTCGCTGAAACGAATCCCACGAGAAGTTGTGGAGGAGACAATTTGCGAGGAAGAATTCTTCCTCAAATCGATGACATCATAAACTCATTTTAATTTCATATCTCTGTACAAATTATATGAATTAATTTTAATTTTAGTCACTCAGTGGAAAATTTATTTATACATGTAGAAGAAAACTGTCTCGTCCACTATTGTTAATTTAGTTTTAAAATAATACATACATTTATTCAAGAACTCACACTTTCTTTTCTTGCACTAAATGGCCAATCAAATTGAAGTAGATACGAATAGGCTTGTAAAATTTTGACCAATCAAAATCACCCTCAAGATATGAATTGAAATCACGTGTTCATTCATCAGTTGCATTCTGGGAATGAAAAGCTTGCTTGCATGATTTTCTCTTTTGATGTGGTCTTTCAGTATTTTAGGGATTTTCCGCCCCACCAGGCTACTCATTCCAGAAAGAAATATACACTCGTAACATGATTATTATCTAGTGGAAGAGAGAATTTGGTGAAATGAAGAGTAAAAATTTATCGTTAATTCGTGACTTTTCTGGGCATGATTTCTATCGGAGTATATATTTTAATTTTTTTCTTCATTCTTCGTCTTTCGTGTGTTTCCATGCTTGGAAGCCAATTTGTAAGTACAGTAAAATCGCTATTTTATGATAGAGAGCTCTTCCACTCGTGCAAGATGACAGAAAGATGGAGTACGAATCTTCAACTGGCAATTACTGCAAGAAAAGGTTTATTTGGAGTGAGTTCTATTGTTTCTAACATGATAGACGTTACTTTGAGAGATGATGAAAATTCAAAACTAATAAAATGAAAGAAGAGAAGAATATAAATTTGCTGAGGCAGAAGAAAGATTTCTTAAACTTCGACTTTGTTCCCTTTCTTTTAATTCATTGATTTGATTTTCTTGCTACATTTTTCTCAAAAATGAAGTCTCTCGTGTTTAATAGGGCATATCTAATGAAATCAATGATGTTTTTAAAAAAAGCATTTAAAGTGAATGATTCATAGTAAAATTATTTTGACCAATTAGAGAAGACCAAAGATTTTCATTGGTTAATTTTCCTTAGTTAAGGTCTTGAGCATTGCTGGTGTCTCTTGAGAGAAATCGAATCTGTTCTATTCCACAGCTATTATTTACATTATTCACCATGAATTAACAAACAATGTGCTTAACATGGAAAATAATTAATCCGTTATTTATCTCATGCATTGTTATCCATTTCTTTTTTCATGGTATTTTGGTTTATAATTTTTGTTTGTGCTATATGCAAGTAGAGGATTTATCTCGTAAAAAAGAAAAAAGAATCTCATTAGGAATTTTAATTTAGTTTGCTTAAATCATGTTTCAATTAGACTCCGTGTCACTTTGATTTACGGTCTTTGGAGTTATATTTTACAATATTTTACTGAAAGAGTAAAATTGAATTGAAGCTTACTCCACATGTGGCCCAGAGAAGCGCTCTCTGGTACTTTTGATGAACAACAGTTATCTTTACCAAAAGCATTCCCAAGTATCATTTAATTAAATGAATTTACCAAGTAGGTAGATTTATTATAATTTTAGACTTGAGTAATAACAACAACACCAATAACACAGAGAACTCATAACAATGACCAAACTCAGCAGGTGTCTAATGAAAATTTCTCTTGTAATAATTGCTACAATGAGATGTTACAAAACCACTTATCTTTTACACAACACATACTTTTCTCTCCTCTGAGAGATAATTCAATCAGCTAAGGTGAGAGTATATTCATTTTCGAAATGCTTCGTGAGATTTTCTTCTCAACAGAAATCAGTTTAAGAAAATTTAAATTGCGTCAATGATTTGATTCTCTGAAAAAATTGAACATTTGGATCTATGAGCAAATCATTCAAAGTTACAACTGATTCGCATCATGCCAAGCAATGAGAACTGATTAAATACAATACTTAATTTTCACTGAATGTCTAAAAAAGCTGTATTTATAATTAATAATATTGTTATTTTGTGTGAGGAAAAACACAGATATAATTTAGTTTAGAGAACTCTCCAGAACTATTCACCAAGAATGAAATATATTCTCAAAGTAATCTTATTAACCTTCCAATATGGCTCTCTTGTGTTTGTTTCTTCTCTCCTTTCTTCACTTGAGGAACATTGAGCAGTATTGAGGAGTTTAAGCCATATGTGTTGTTATTTTTCTCCCATCCTTCCAGTTTGGTATTTTCTCCAAGATGAGATCGAACAAATAGAAATACAACTATACATATTATTTGAGGGGAATAGAATTAATCCGATTATAGGGATGAATAAATTCATTGTACTTGAAATGATTAATCAATTTTATGATTTTTAAATTTATGGTATCTACTTACAAGTAAATATGACAAAAAATATTTTATAAGGTCAACGGTTTTACTGCAAAATTTTTATTTGTGAAAAAATCTTTTTTTATCATGACAATCATCAAGCCTATAGTATTATATTCTTTTTTAGCTACTTATCAAAGGTTACTCTTTGCACTAATCAACGAAGTTGAAATCAATTAAGAGATAATATCAATTTGAAAATTCCCTCATTATTATGGGACTGAATATGAAATTAATATCTATTGATATGTTTATTTAATTTAAACACGATCGTCAAGCCGAAAAAAATCAAAGATGATAGATAAATTTTCGATGTTCAATTCATGGCAGTAACGTAAAAGTCTTTGTTTTGAATATTCTTCTCAAGACGCTCTCTGAACCTACAAGTTCAAATAATTATCAACTCTCCTAGCTTTCTTAATGGGCGTATGATATCTATGAAATTTGTCTTTTAATTGAGGATATTATCACTTTCAAAATACATCGAGCGGTGGTAACATCTTGACCATAAAATTGATGATAATAATAATTATATTAACATACTTGTTCTATTTCAGCATTCAGAAACTTTATTTTATTGCCTAAGTAAGCTAAGAAAATTTACTTTTCAATTGTATGAAATTACATTTTCTGAAACGTAGCCAAGAAGGAGGAACGAAGTAGAGATAGGAAAAATGGAAAATCATTAAATTTCCGCTCTGCAAGACATCCAGTTGAATTTAAATTGATAGTAGCACCCTGAAGCATCTCGTCATTATTATATTGGAATATAGGAAACCTTTATACGAAACCCTTTGTAAAAATTTGTAACATTTATAATCTATTATTCTTTTTTTCAGCTTTCCCGGCTAATTTTATCTTGATTTTATTAAATACCTCTTTAAAATTTTGCTGAAAATAATGAAACTTTTTTACTCAATTGGAAAATTTTCATTGATCGGATGGCTAAAATAATTATTAATACTGTATCTTCTCTAACATTCAATATCTTGCGGTCAATGTTCATTGTAATTTTTAAAAATTTCTTTTCGAGAGAGAAACTCTTTGATCTGTTTTTAGTTAAGCTACAGATAATTGCATGAGTAAAAAGGGTTGATGCCAGTTATAAGAATATAGCGCTTTTATTTCGTGGTATACTCATCAGCTGTTACATGCCAGATTTATATAAAGAAAATTGTGTACAAAATATTGGTTTTAGCTATCATTGGTTGTTCTCTGGTGCGTGTGTATAATAATAACAGATTCTTTGGGATTTAAGAGTGATATATAATATATATCCCTATCACATTTGACTCTGTAATATGACTAATAGTAATATTACTATTAGTAATATACGTGTTGGTTGCGAATTCGTCAGTGTTGGTCTTGGAAGTACCAGTGGTTTCACGAATTTCTTTTAGATACATAGATTTGGCTTTTGTTTCTCTATGTATAATGCTTCAGCGGTTTTGAGAGCTGCCACGTTTTTCCCTGGTTGTTTGTAGATAATTTCGAAGTTTATTTTTTATTAGCAGAAGCTTTCATGGACAAGATGGAAACCCAAAACCTAAAACAAACAATTCAAAACACTAAGCACTATATTAGATATGTGGATGACACCTTTCTTCTGATCAAAGACACAGATGACCAGGAAGAAATCCTCAATTCGTTCATAAGGCCCCTCCAAATCTAAAATTCACTATAGAAAATGAATCTAACCAGACACTACCTTTTCTAGAAGTACAAATAGAAAGAAACCAAGAAGGAAAACTTAAGAGAAGAACTTTTAGAAAATCATCCTTCACAGGTAAACTTTTAAATTATTATTCATTTTCTCCAAAAGAAACCAAAAGAGGTTTGATAATTTCACTATTCAAAAGACTAAAGAAAATCGTTTCGGAAGAATTGTGGGAAGAGGAAAAAGAAAAACTGACCAAAATCTTCGAAGAGAACAATTATAATTATCCGAGGATATTCATTACGAAGACTCTAGAAAAATGTGTAGAAACGGTCGAGATCGAACAAAACAGAGAACAAGAGGAAGAAAAGGCCAAAACGTGTTTGTATCTACCATTTAAAGGAGACCAAAAATGCCAAATATACAAGAAAAGACTCCAAGAAGTTTTCAAATCTACTTTTCCGAACGAAGAAGCGAAAATATTCTTCAAAACCAACAAAATATTCCCTAATCAGTTAAAAGACAAATTAGACCCACTAAAACAAACTCATGTTGTCTACAAATTCAGATGTTTCTGTCAAGCTGAATATATCGGACACACTCATAAGAGACTAGAAGAGAGAGCCAAATCTATGTATCTAAAAGAAATTCGTGAAACCACTGGTACTACCAATACCAACACTGACGAATTCGCAACCAACACTGGTATCAACCCCAAGAAAAAGAAACAGATCAGACGATGACATAGGATAAAATAAGAACACCAAATATTTTTCACGGATGTAACCATTATATTCATACCTCATATTTTCACATTACTTCGTGCTTTAAATTACAGTAACACTACCCACATCCTTGTACATAATTTCTATTGTTATTATTACTATTGTATTAGTCATATTACAGAGTCAAATGTGATAGGGATAGATATCACTCTTACATCCCAAAGAGTCTATGTTATTATTATACACACGCACCAGAGAACAACCAATGAGAGCTAAAACCAATATTTTGTACACAATTTTCTTTATATAAATCTGGCATGTAACAGCTGATGAGTATGCCACGAAATAAAAGCGCTATATTCTTATACTGGCATCAACCCTTTTTACTCATAAAAAATTTATTTTTTATAGTTGACCTTAATTGGAACTCCCAGGAGTTTGAACACTTAGCTTAGAAGTACATTATTTTCATGTGTAATCAATTGCTTCTCTGTTTCTCCACTTGTGATTGGTTCATTTCAATAAACCAATAATATTCGTTTAACTTCAAATTAACCATTCATTCTTTGATTATTTTAAAATTCAAAGCTTGTGCATGAGTCTTTCTCCACACACTGTTAATACGAGTAGCCAATATTACGTTTAAATTATTGATACAGCTACAAAATGTCACAGTCAGATGTTTCTTCAATATATTTCACGCCAATCATACCTAATGCAACCCAATCCATTGTAACCTGGATATTTATTTCGAGCTTGAAACATGTTGGCAATTATATAAATTAAGTGAGTATTAAAAGTTTTTATTTTTTATCTATAATTACACCTGAGAATACTGACTCTTTAGACAGTTATTAATTTTTATATTGCTTAAAGCTAATACACTTTTGTTTTAGATTGTTTTAGCTATAATATAACTGGATGAAAGTTTTTCTTTAAGGCCTTCTAGGTAACTCTAATATTTTATTCGATCGAACAATCTAAACAGGATAAATGAAAGAAGTAATATTACAAGTTTTTTACTTCGGAAACTTGAAAATGAAATTCTTGTTTTTCTAGAAACATTTTGTTCATTCCTAGAATCAATGTACAATTTTTTGTTTTCGTGAGAATTGATACTAAGCTTTTGAAACTAGATTAAGAAGCCAATTTCTTACCGCAGCTGTATTGTCTCGAAGTGTAACCTATTAAATGTTTGCAACTAAAAAACCTTGATATAAGTAATAAATTCAAGCTGAAAAAACACCAAAACTCTCCAATAAATAGCAACAATGGAGAGAAAAGTTTAAAAGCTCACATAGAGCAGGGGATTTGAAGGTTATAAGAATTGTTTTTCTAAACACATAGATTAGATTCTGAACTCAAGGGGGAAGGTTAGAGAAAACAGACGTATATTATAGTGATTAACGTTATATTTCGCCAGGTCTCTTCAGTCTCTACCCTGGTTGACATATAAATACTATCACAATGCTAAATGAAGATACCAAGTTATTTGGCCAGAAATATTACTGATGCAAGTTCACATTTTGAGCTTCAATTTAAACTTTAATTGATCCAGAAACCTATCATACTGGCAGAGTTATGAAGGTTCAAAAAATTGGAAAATGGACTTATATGTCCATCGGCACCGAAGGGGTTAATAGAGAGTCTTTTCTGTATAAAATTATTATTACTACTTGTACTTCATATCTTGGAACACATATTGGAACCATATTATAGAGAAACTATTTTATTACCCTTTTTTGTAACTTTCTTGTTTTGTGACTTTATAAAAAACGTTGATATTTCCATGGATTTTTATTTGTATTTTCTTAATTGTCAATCAAAAGGGTCTTGTCCGGCAAAGATTGAGGTTGTTCGCTTTTATCTTTGTTATTTTTGATTTTATACGAAATAAAGCCCCAATCATAGTCTTGCTCTGTGAATGAAATTGTTGAATTTTTCAGGAACTCATCAGTGAATAAAACGATAATACAGAACAACGACAGCTTGTTTCCCATTATCATGAGATGAGTTGCATATTCTGGATTCATTATGAGAGTGAAATCTTTTTTACCTTTCTTAAAGGCTGCTTCAAGTTCCTTAATTTTTGCCATGATATATTTTCGAACCGAATAAGAATAAATTCTCAATTGTAGTACCCTGAATAACTTATCTACTATAGGCGTGAACTTGGTACGATTTTCTTCAACATAAGTCCTGAAATCAACGTCGGCTACTTTACAACTGCAAAATTTGTGAATCAGGGTCCCCATGAATCCTCTGCCCACATCAAGTTCTTTTTCCTCCAGATAAAGTGGAAATTCATCGACGCACATTTTCGATTCTTTCAAGAGATAATCGTACAGTCTATAGTAATCTGTAAAAAAATCAGGCTTCTTTTCATGGCTGTTGTGATGTACAGAGTAGATATAATGTAAACCTATATAACTTTCCTCTGGTTTCTCTTGAGTATATCTTGCAAACCTTTCCTCAATATCATCAATGTAACTCTTCTTTTTAAAAATAATTGACAAGAGATCTGTCTCCGCCTCGAATAGTGTAATTTTATTCTTTCTAAGTTTGTTAACTATTTTCCAAACACCAAACATATCTTTATCATGCCTAATTCTCCTCATTTTTGAATAACTACATAATATTCATAGGATTCTTTATGTATCTGAGAGAAATTGCGCATTCGGATAGCAAGTCCTAACCCTAAAGTATGGAAAAATTATCAAAAAACCACATTTTAATGCGAAATTTTCTTAAGAAATTTTGAACTCTTGTTATAATTATCAGGAAAAACACAAATTAATTCTAAATTTGCATCTGACATCAAAGGCATAGCTGGAAATTCCTTTTATTTTTCCACTTGAAAAAATATGTTTTTTACAAAAATCTGAATTAAAAAAAAAAGAAACTTCTGAAAAATTTGCTAGAAATATTTCGTTCAAGGTGCTCAGGTAATATATCCCACAGCAAAATTTCCACCGGAAATAAAGAAAATGAATTCTTTCCACCTTCTGAGGATTTGGACCAGGTTAAAAAGGGCAGGCAAAATAACTGATGAAAGGGATCAATAAGTAGCATTTAATTACTTGTAAGATTGCTGGTTTAATCCAACTCTCTAGTGTGAAGAAGCAATTAATCTGACGAATAAATTCTCTACACACAAAATTTATTCATCCATAGTAGCATTTAGACTAAGATTATGTCTAAATAGTGTTTAGTAAACACATTTCGAAACCAATCTATTTCTCCTTATGAGTTTAATCTAAATTAAAGGAGTAAAGACTGATTAATCTGGAATGAATAAGATTGTATATTCAAATAAATAATTATGAATCAAATTAATACAAATTCGTTATGATAATTTATAAATATATTTTATTTCTTTCAGATCGCTTGACAGAATGAAAATCCAGGAAGTTACTCTCATGATCGGAGTTTAATCAAATGTATTTGCAAGAACTTTTCAACTTGACGAATTAAACTTGTCTTTAGTGAAGAGTCCTTTATTTAATATTAGTAATATTTTTATTGTAAAACAAGTATATTCTCTTGAATAATAATTGAATTCTGCAGGAAAGTTTTGTCGAATTGTGATTAGTAAATAGAAATTTTAACAGATCTAACGCTTAGGTGAGTGAAAGTAAAATAAGGAAAACAGGCAAAGATGAATTTCAATTTTTATTAGTAGTATTAATTTAAAAAAGATAAATTACACGAGAAAACAATATTTAAAAAGTGTAGAAATTTTTGTTTAAATATTACTATCAGCACAATTTCGAGTGATTTTTTGGAATATTTTTATTTCTTTGCATTGTTACTTTCAAGTAGTTTTGAGAATATATTTATTTTTAGACATAAAAATTCCGATTTACGAATTTTAGGATTTAAAAATATTTTTTGCGTGGACATTGCTAGACAAATGTCATTAATCCTACCTAAATTAATATTACGTATACTCAAGCATAGAATCATCTTTATCATCTATATGGTGACTAATGATTCATAAATAAATAAGAAATGTGTATATTTTAAAATTATTCAATGTTTGTAGTACAAACATTGTAGATAAGTTTTCCTTAAAATTTATGCAAGCTTTTATGACAATGTTGAAAAATAAGTTTTAAACTCAAAATGTACTGAACTTGTTCAGAGTCTTGAAATTAAAATTTTTCTATTCTGTATTCTACATAAATATATGGAATCAAATAAAATCCAATTAAAATCGGGTTTTAATTTGAATTGGCAATCCTTTGGGAAATATTTGCCTAGGTTAAAAAACTAGAAAATTAAATAAGATTATTGAAATGGGCCAAATACTTACAAAAAATGTAAATCGGAGTTTATTACATCATAATTCTTCAAAACTTACTGCGAATTTCGAAACAGAATAAAAAGAAATTATTCTAGTAGTTTTCAATCGATAGAGATTGAATTTTTTTAGTACCTTTAACATTGAAACTGAATTTCTACTAATATCACTAGCATTATCAATAATAATAGAGATATTATCTGCCAGTGATAATTTATCAGTGATATTGGGGGAAAAAACTTCTATTCCAAATATTTTCACTGTGATAAAAAATTTCGTATAATTTGTTTTTTCTAACAAAATTTCTTCTTCGATGTGGTTTAGTTTTACTAGATTCACTTGAGTTAATTTAGTTATAAATTTTATAATTTCTTCTGAGAAGAATCTTCTCAATGTCTTAGGGCTATTTGGATGTTTCATCTTGTTAGGATTATTAAAATATCTATAAATCCTTCATTGAATTACTATCTATAGTTTTGAAAATCTCACGACATCATTCAATCATGATTAATGGATTAATAATGGAGCATATTATTCAAGTTAATATTTAGTAAACAATGTTTACTTGATAATATCAAGTAAATATCAAGTTAATATGAATCCTGCTAATATTCAATCATAATTTTATTCTGAAAATCATGGATATATTAATATTAGTTAATAGATTTAATCAAAATCGAAACAAATCTCGAATGCAACAATAAAAAACAATACGAATACTTTAAAATTCACAATACAAGTACGATACAATCAAATTTTTTTATAAGAATTATATAGTTTATCTTTGGCTCTTTTGCATCATAATCGGGTATCTTGTATTGTCTTCTGCAATGCAAAATGAGTGATTTGTCATTGGAGGACTTGCATGAAACGAGTTCGTAGAAATGGATTTGGTCAAGACATTTCGTAAAGCTTCATGATTGTTCTAAAACATGTATTCAATTAAATTAAAACTAATGTCTAGTTAAAATTTTAATTCAGGGAATTCGGATAGAATGTTAATGTACTTACAAGCGATTATTAAGACCAACTATAGAAACAAGTTGTAATTTAATGTATTGAAAAGAGATTTTTTATTCTTGTAGACTAAATCTATAGACATATTTCTTAAGCAAGATTAAATTCTCAAAACGTTAAAAAAAGAGCTGAATGTGAAAACTAATAGTATAAAGTATGTATTTTAAACTCACATCAAATTCCAATGGTTTAGATTCCATCTCAAATGGTTTCACAAATGGCATCTTTCTGGATATTCGATCTGAGTAGAGAATAAATCGATGAACAATTAAATTCAATATTCTCCCAATGTTATACAGTTGAGAATATGCCCTAGTTTTTAGGCGAGACTCAGGAACGCCCTTCTAGATCCATAAATGTAAATAAACTAGCATTACAGAGTCCATCTTTATTGTTTGTTGAGAAGAATATATTTGACCCACCCTCCTCTTTTATAATAGTTATAATAGTTTAACCAATGAAAAGACACAATTATACAGCATGAGTCATTAGGCAAGATCAAAGGAAAGATGGTTATGGGAAATTTTATCAACTTACCACTGTCAATGTTCAGTTTTGAGTAGCAATCATGAGGTCGGCCAAAACTGTCAAGTTTAAAGAGGTTTCTTGAGTAGACAGAAGCTGACCTTGGCAGGCTCAAGGATTGCCTGACCACAACCAGACTCAACTTTAGGTTTCGTGTATTTTTGAACAAGTTCAATACGTTAATGTTGGTACACTTGACGAGTTTGATGTTGTTTATCTACATGTAAAAAGCGGGTTAACTTGATAATAATACTCATCAAAAAGAAAGAGACTGAAAACTATTCCCTCTTGATGGACGTGGGAAAATTCTTGTGTCAATAAAGAGATTAGAGATTTGAAAATTGCCTAGATTTCTTTCCTATGATTTCTGAGATCAGTTAGTTTGTCTATCTTTTTTTATTCAAGCTGGCTAAAAAAACAACAACATGAAGAAGAAATTACATTAATTTATTTCCCCCAGGAAAAAAACAGACAAATACCTGCATCTAAACAGCCCCTCCACTACCCCCTTGGTGATTCCAACCATTTGCGAAGAGGAGAGATGGGGGAGGATAAGCAAACATGCCGACCCAATAATTTGTAGACAAAAAAAGTTTCCTTTCAAAAGTTTATCAGTTTGTTCCAATAAAAAATTTAATTAGGTAAACATTTTATTAAATTACAAATGTAGGTACAAGACCATCAGTTTAGTATGTAAATTAAGTAAAAATCGACGATGTAATTAAAGAGAAGAAATCTGGATTTATTTTGAGTCTTTTTCTTGATATTTTTATGATTTAAATATTCATGTAAATTTTCAAATATTTCCGAAAATCCACTTAAAATCATATTAGGAGATTTAGAAATAACGATTAGGGCTATATGTACATTTCTTAAAGCATCATCAGTGGCAATACTTTAAAAATGATACAGGTTAAGAATTCATTAAAGATGTAAGCTAAAAAAACACCAAAACTCTCCAATAATTAGCAACAGTGGAGAGAAAAGTGAAAAAGCTCACATTGGCCAAGGTAGTTGAAGATTATAAGAAATGTTTTTTTAGACACATAAGTTTGGTTTATATCTATCTATTTATGAAGAATTTCTCCTTCACCCAAACATTTGTACTGTCATCCCCTGGATTTTTGTATAGAATTGAAAAGTTAGAAATTGAAGCTTCATGCCTTTCTTGTCTAAGATGTCTGGTCACTGCTGTATCTTTCATAAGATGATCGTTCCTTCTAGTTGATAACTTCCTAATTGTACGACCTATATAAGTAGCTCCATAGTCACACTGAAACTTGTAAATCAATAGAATCTTTTCTTGAGTTTCGAGTAAATCTTTATGGATCAGGTTAAACAATCTCTTGGTTTTGAATACAATTTTCAATTGTATGTTGTTATAATGTTGATTGATGAGATCAGTTAACTTTCTCCTTAAATCATTGCTGAAACCATCTCCTTTGAAATTAAGTTTCATGAAAATTGTGGTTTTCTCAACTTCATCTGAGTTTTCAACGACATCTCTATCGACTGGTAAGTTGATAAATTTGTCCACAAATTTTTTTTCTTGATACCCCAAGAAATTAACAACTAATTATAATCAAAGATAAATAGATTGATCTTTACTCTCATGGAAATTTCTAATTAACAGTTAAATATTTTCGAAATAAAAATTTTTGGTGTCTCAAACTTTCTCCCTTCATAATTTAAATCATCATTGAAAATGACTAGAAAATTTCCGATCACGGATCTTAAGATTATTCTCTTTAGGATCGGGATCAGAACTCAAATGAAGAAAAAAGTTACGAATTCCTCTGCAAATTTTATCAAGCTTTCTAATGAGCTAAAGATCAAGGTAAATTTTTTGCATTTAGGAAAATCGCAAATTTCGCTTTTGGATCATTGAATAATGAATGAAAATAATCGATAATGATTTATTAATGGATAGTAGTGAAAGATTTCTGGCAATTTCGAAATTCTTCAGACAAGTTCAAGAATAAATTTTACATTTGAAAGAATCAGAAAACAGTGTTTAATACGACTTAGTGATAATGTTTTCATTTATCTATTATAATAATTATAATAAGTAAGGGAAATGAATTAATTCTCAGACAAAATGAGGCTAGAATAACAGATAATAAACTCTCTTTTGGAAGTGAAGAGTAAAAAAAACAAATTAGCTATCACCAACTAAAGTGAAAGCATTCAAAAATTACACACCTGCCTTGTCGTTTGGATTTTGAGTATTTCAAATTACTTAGAATCAAGAAATATTTCTTAGTCAAGATGAAAGAGAATTGTAATTAAGCATCAACATGGCAACAAAGAGTCTTGCTACAGACCCTCTTTGTGGGTGTTGAAAGTTACTTTTGTCTAGAGTGGGGTCCTGCTGAGTATAGACCAAATATCTAAAGCTAGAAAATGGGAATATATGATTTTTATAAAATTCTCAATTTTTTCATCAAGAAATCGAATTTGATCAAGAATCTAGATGATGCAATTCACTTTCACGGTATGAAGAGAAGAAATTTTGAAAAAATCGTTTAAGATGCCTAGTAAAAACAGTATCTTTCTTGAAATGATCTTCCGCTCGTGTGGATAATTTCCTAATAGTTCTACCTATGTATGAGGCCCCACAATCACACTGGAATTTGTAAACTAATAGAGTCTTCACTTTAGGCTTATGAATCAAACTAAATAATCTATGAATTTCGACAACAAATTCACTGGGATAACCATTTTCCTTCAAGTTCAACTTCGCATTCTCTATTTCGTTAGTTTATTCTTCAGGGTTTGCTATCTTTCTTATTTTCTTACTTGGACCAATTACTAAGCCAACCTTATGAGATAAAGGACTGAAACTGGCATAATGAAGATATTTTCCATTATCAGTCTTCTTCTTGTAGAAATTTCTTAGTATTAACCCATCCTCCTTCCTAGTTAATTTGACATCTAAGAAACTCAAGATACCATTAGATTCTCTTTCCATAGTAAATTCAATATTTTTATGAATTGAGTTCATTTTTGTAAAAACCCTGGGGATGATAGATGTATGGGTGAAAGAAAAAATTTCTTATTAACCTATATAAACCTAATCTATGTGTTCAAAAAACTATTCCTATAATCTTCAACTACCTTGGCCAATGTGAGCTTTTTCACTTTTCTCTTCACTGTTGCTATTTATTTTGGAGAGTTTTGGTGTTTTTTCAGCTTGCATTTTATTCTTGATTTCTTTGACTTTTACTATTTCTTTCATGATTTGTAAATTATTATTTTGAATGAATCTTTTAACTTTTATCACTTTTAAAGAATTACCACTGATGATACTTCAAGAAAAGTACATTTGGTTTAAATATATTTTCCTCCAATTTTTCTAAAATACTGATATCTTCCAAAATCAATAAACTTTATAAATTTACTAAAAACTTGGGTCAATATTTTTATTCTCAGCAATTGGTCATCTGAATATTTCCATTCTTGATCAAATTCGATTTCTTGATGAAAGAATTTAGAATGTTGTAAAAAATCATAAATTCCCATCTTTATATTGACTAACTAAGGCTGAGTATTATTTGTATTATTACATTTTTGAATTTCCAATAATTTATGACTATACTTAAGAATTTTTATTATTGCTATAGGAAGAAATAAACAAAACTAAGGGGAAATGAGTTGTTATTCAAAGTTAACAAAGTTTCTATGAAGGACGTTTATGGGAATTTTCAAGTGTTCATAACCACAATTGAGAAAAACTTTAAGAAATTGGGTGATGGCAAATCTGATTGAGGTGTAGTCATGTTTGTCAATAGACTAGACTCACTAAATGTTTAGAGCTTACAAAAGTTTTGGATAAAGGATGTACAGTACTATTCCAATATAATAAAGACGAAATGTTTTAGGGTGCTACACACAGTTTAAAAGCAATGCAAAATCAACTGGATCTCTTGTAGAGCGGAAATTAGAGAAAATTTAATGATTCAAGGTAAACATTAGATGTATAGAACTAATAACAAGACAGTAGAAAGATTCATCATCATCATCATCCTCATCAAGAATATTACAATGTACATTGTAAATAGGGGAATTTTGGAAATATTTGGGTCATTTTTGGAGATGAACTCATTTTCAGCTTTATCATGTAATTTTGCTTAAACCTATGATTAATTAGTTAATTGCAAATCTTAATTTTAAATTGAATTTGTTTTAAATGAACCAAGGCGTAAAATCAAATGGATAAAATCTAATAAGAAGAGTAGCAATAGCGAAGAAAAAGAAGAGAGGACGCTCTAGAAACATTAAAGATATGTTCTAGTCAGATGATTTAACCATAAAGTTAACAAGACTATTAGTTAGTCTTATCTGATCTTATTGTTTCAATTTTATTTGGTATCAGCCAAGAAATGGGTCATTAAAAAATAAGTGTAGTGTTTTACATTCTACTCTAGATTTCTTTACATTTCTTTACCAATGGGGAATTTTACCAAGTTCAGATTTCAATCTGACGATGGAGAAATATATCTACATACAATATTTAATAAAACAAGCACAAAAATTCAAACAGATGTAATTACTTTTATGTACTTATGTAAAAGAAATTTAATATCCTAGGTTTTTCTGATTCTTGGACATTTTTCTAATTATAGTATTAGTAAACTATTATTCTAATGAAACTCATCTTCAAAGGTGATGGGTCATTGCTAATGACATTAGAAGAAGACTCAATGATCTCATCAATCAACTGAGGTTAATAACACGCAATTGAGAATTGTATGTGAAACGCAGAGATTATTTAGTTTGATTCATAAGGATTTACTCAAGCCTAAAGTGAAGACTCTGTTAGTTTATAAATTCCAATGTGATTGAGGGGCCTATTGCATAGGTAGAACCAAGTGACGCCAGCATATATGTATGGGGAAAATTTTTCATTAACCTATATAAACCTAATCTAAACCTAATTGAGATGAAGATGAGAATTTACCATATTTACAAAAACCTAGATAATTTTCTCCGGATTCATAGAAAATAATAATTAATAAGATGTAAATATTCGAAAAAAATTCAATCTGACCAAAATTAGGTCGATTTTCGAATTTCGAAAATGTACCAAATTTCCACTTTTCCAACTTTTGAAAATTTTTATCGATTTCGATGATTCGAAGCAGTAAAATGCAGATATTTGGGATCAACATTAGACAAAGAATTCGAATTCACCTGTAGAAGTTCACTGAAGATAGTCATTACTGTGGGAAATCGAACCATTTGAATTTTTCGATTATCACGGAGGCAAATTATCCAAAATCTTCACGTCTAACCTTTTCTCGGAGAAAGTATGATCTTCGCTATCTCTATGCATAAATTCGAATTCTTTGTCTAATGTTGATGCCAAATATCAGTGCTCATCTGCTTCGAATCATCGAAATCGATAAAAATTTTGGATTCAAAAGTTGAAAAAGTGGAAATTTGGTGCCTAGTTCAAAAAGAAAAGCCTAGCTTATGTGAACAAAAGAAGTTTGTCCAGCCACTGGTATTACCTAGACCAGTGTTAAAAACGAAACTTAGTGTCGATGCAAATATTTCAGCCAAACCTAGAGCTCGTTCAGCAGAAAGAGGTCTAATTCAAACCTCAATTAAAACATTCCTATCACAATGAAAGTAAGTATAACACAGTGTATTAAAAAACAAGGACACTTGATTAATTATACAACATATTAATTAAAAAACTTTTTATGTCCCAACTATAATTTCTGTATCTTATTGGAATACACTCTCACTGAGAAAACATGTCTATACACACTCCCAAAATAATCACCACAAAGATAAAAAAATTATTCTTTTCTGTGAATCCGAAGAAAAATATCGAGTTTGGTAAATTCTCATCTTCATGTCAACTAGCTGTGTTCAGTAAAAATATTCCTATAATCTTCAACTACCTTGGCCAATGTGAGCTCTAGATAGAGTATCATCTTTTTAGTATTGCCACGTATGATGTTTTAAGAAATGTACAAAATAACCTCATGTTTACGCTATGATTAAGCCTGAATATATAGAGATTTTTTTGTATTAAAGTTAAAATCCTACAAAGAAATATGCATATTTAAAATGTTTCAAGATTTTAAGCATGTACAATGTACATATAAATATGATTCACAAGAGATATCACTCCTTGTTTATATTACTTGCCGGCTTTTATTTTCCCTTTTTTCCCACACAAAAAACTAACATTAGGATATCTATCTATGTTGGAATCTATTGACACTGTGAATGCAGTGATAATCATCAACTTTGTCGCTCTACGAGAAAAAGCACCTAAACATTTCTTCCCAATTTAAAAAGCATAGGAATATATTTATGTATTTAGATATTAATCTCAGAAGAAATGAAACACTTTATTGAAAAAACTCAAACACTTAATTTGACCTGGAAATTTTTCAGCTATTTCAAAATGAAAGGGGGGAGTCAAAAGAAGTTAATTCAGGATTAAAATTAGACAAGAAAATCTCTAATTCGCTAAATTTGATACGAAGAATTCTTTACTTATTGTCTAGGGTCCTTATTACTGCTAAAAAAAACTAAGGAGATTTCATCATCCAATGGAAATATCCGGCTTTCCTGACTAATCTTGATCCTGAAAAATTTCTTGTATTTTCTTATAAATAGAAAGAAAGTTATTTAGTCAAGTGCCAACTTGGAAAAATAATCATCATTATAGATAATTACTTGGATCAGATCAAATCAAAAATTCCCAAAAAATGATTAGCAGAGATGAACAACATCAAGCATAGTTGTCATGGTGAAAATGTTTACCTGGTTAACTGACACACAGGAAGGAGGTAGCTTAAAAAATCACGAAACAAAAATAAAAACATGATGATAGGAAAAATGGACCAATATGAATTGTACCAAGAATTATTAGATAGATAAATTGGAGGAGAGTTCAGATTACATCCCACTGAAAAAGGGTACTTGACTATTTCTTTACCAAAACATCTATAGGTAATGATTTAAAAAAAATAAAAATTATCGCTTCTCATTGGTTAAAGCAGGATTGACTGAGTGAACCAATCAAAAGAAAAAATTTCTAAAATCTGTAAAGACCTGATACTATACACTAGCAAAAATTTACCATAAATAAACAAAATTCAAAAAAATGTCTCAACTAACAATGCTAAAACATGAGATTTATTTTAATAAACTGGGATAAAATTCAGAGTTTTACCTTTTGTTTTAGAGAAAACCGGAACTATGGCCAATAATTTTTTCTTCTACGTCTTGTTTAAGCAGTCTAAAAATCGATTAAAAATTCAGCCTGCTATCAGATGGTATAACACTTATTATTCAAATCTTTTATTAACCCTTTCGTGAGGTTCGCCCTATGATTAAGTCAGAAATTCGCAGAAAATCAATTTTTCACACTAAACAAATCTCAAAAATACCAAAAAAAATTTCAAAGAGATAAAATAACCAAGATTAGTATAAATTGGCTTTCATTTACCCATAGCCTAGTGCATAACAGTTTCGATTGATTTTCTTATCGTCTCAATAGGCTTAAATAGCACAGTTTTAAGAGGTGTTTCTCAAAATATTCGTAAATTCCGATTTTGCCCATAATCTCATTTCAAAGATGGCTGAATTTTACCAGTGTTTTTATTAAAAACTATGATCACCAACATTCTCAATGCAAAGAAAAGATGGGCCTTGACAGAAGCTAATTTTCTAATCAGTATCATTTTTGTGTATGGAGAAAAAACAGACAAGAATTGAAAATCAAAAGAGAAAACTTGAGAGAAATAGGATAAACTGAATTCTCGTTTCTAATGAGAAATAGTGCATGTCTTTTAGTCTCTCATATCAAATTCGTTCCCAGTTTGTTTTTTTCTCTCTCTAGTTTTGAATGGGAAAATGTTGACGAGGTATGCCTTCTTTATTTCCTCGATTGCATGACAGAGGAAGGTAAATATGCACACAGGAATGGGGAGGAGTAACTGTGATTGGCAATGCAAATATGAAATTCAAAGCTAAAAGGAATAACATAACCTCTGTCTAGGGGAGTGATGTCTCTCTTGTTTTTATGAATAAATGGGATATAAAACCATCAACAAGCCTTGTCAAACCTGCGTTTGAAAATCTTGCGTTAGGAGAGCATGTTCTCTTCTACTTCTTTCAGCACAGAAATGTCTCGTTCAGATTTTTCAGACATACATGATATAGCTGAATTTAGTGAAATATCGGTGTGAAATACATATCTCCTTTCGTGGCAAATTTGATCCCGTCATAATTCTTGGGTTTCATCAAAATTTGATGATCAAATCGGTATTGATCTCAGAAATTTTCATTGTTATTTCGAATAAAGATATCAGTTGGAACAAAAAGCTAAGAGTTAACTGATATTGGTTAAGAAGAAGCTAAATATAAGAACTAGTCTTCCCAAATATATATCGAAGGGAAATACGTTATTTCAACGTTTCGAAAGAAATTAGAAATCAGAATGCTTGCGGAACTCGAAAAATAAGTAAATTTTGTTCTGTAACATTGGAATCGTTGTATAATTTACCCTCGGCTCACTTGACAAGATTTGGCCAACTATGCCTAATGATGACCAGAGCCTCAAAAACGATTATTTTTACTAAATTGCTCAGGCTCTAAAAATGATAATAAAAGATTCAAAATTTGCGTATTACCCTGAGTTCCGAAGCTTCCTACTTGGAGAACTAGATTTAATTAGTATATTCCAACAATGCAGGGGACACGAGTATTATCCAAGTCTGTAGACTATAAATGAGAGTATTGATGCTAACTCAAGATGACTTTCACAGCCCCATTGAACAGATGTAATTCAAGATTGATATCAGTGAATGATAATAAATGTACTTTGGAGAGATATCAATATGATTGAAATCGCTAGATATTCCCATTAAATTTCGATAATGAATAAATGTATACCTATGCATTGTTGGTTATATATAGAGCCGACAATGAAAACCCATCAAAAAAGTTTACAATGAATCCATGTACTCGCGTATTTATATTCTCATGACCTCAGAGTAATTGTTTATCCCGTTAGTTTGGATTATGAAAGAAAAGAGTGATATAATCAATATATATATATTGTATCAATGTTGAGAGAACATAGCTATGGTTGGGAGATCAGTTTAGACAATGAATGATCTTGTCAGATTATTCCATTCAAATTTCAATCTCTACATCAAGTTAATTCAATATTTTTCAATTCAAAAATAAGTAAGATGCTTGCATAGGCATAAAATTGAGTTAAAGTTGAGGATTTTCGAAATAAATAAACAAATTTTCAAATTTGACTTTGAATAGGTCAAAAACTAAAAGCGACAAGGGAATATTCCATTCTACTCTTTTGTTAATAATTTATTCCTGAACAAGATGATGTCATTTCTGTCTATCTATCTCATTCGTGTTTTTCTCTATTTAAAAGGGAGAGCACTGCAAGTTGGGCTTTCAGTTTTTACCGAATGACTCAAAAACTCTATTGTAGAATTTTTTAAGAAGCAAATATCTGAAATCAGCGAAAAAGTCTCTACAAAAGTGGAATATATCATTGAGTAGAAAAAAATTCAAGTCCGATTTGTAGGACTGTGTTATTATTATTTACTTAGTAGAATAATAACAGGGGAAGGAAATTAAAGCAGTTGCAATTGTCTAAGAATTAAATTTTAAGACAGATAATTATTATGCCTGAATATAAAGAGTATAGAAAATATCTACATTCCACGATCTGGTTTAGCAATGGTTTATATCCATACAAGACTAACTCTCTCAGTTTATTGAAGGTAATGTAAGATAGACGGGAGAAATTATTAGTATTTCCTCCCTTGGATTTGGGCATCTAAAAAAGACAGACGTATTCAATCAAAGAGACAGAATTGTTACAATTTTAAGGATTTTATCAAATTTGAATATCTTTGAGAAAACTGAGTCGTGATTTTCATAGAATTGTTATCAAAATTTAAACAAGTTATTATTCGATAATAACGAATTTCTGGAAGCTTCTCTAGGCGAATTATTTGTCTGATGTTGATCCCAAAAATCAGCATTTAATTGCTTTAAATCTTCAAAGTCAATAGAAAAATTTTGAGCTCAAAGGTAGTAGAAATGTTAAATGTTAATAACAGTTAGCTCTAGAATAAATTGGAATATAATCAAGTTTCTTCCAAGATGTTTCGGTACAAAGATAATCAAGTACCTTCTTCAGTGGGATGAGACGCTTGTAATCTGAAATTTCTTCAATTTTATCTGAATACCATTCAAAATTTACTTGAAACCAATCAGATGAACTTTTACAAAATTAAAAGACCCGAAATTAACCATTTATTTGTACCTATTTCTAGAGCCTCAGTAATAATTCTTGAGTAGTAAAATATTTTGATTAATTGTCTTTGGATTTTCGAAATTTAAAATGTGCCTATCCTCTGTGAGTTCTATTTAGTTTGGAATTGTAATTATCATCTCTGTGATGTTCATTAATTCTACACTCAAAAGATCTACCCCTCCTATTTATGTATTGCTACAAGAACAATTTATTTAGAATCCACAACTTCTTATCTGATTCTTAATCTTAAAAGTCAATATCTTTTTAATGAGCTTGGGATTGTAAAAGGCCATTGGCTAATAGCTTGTAGATTTAATTGGTAAAAGGGAAAAGCATAGACTTTAACATAGAGAGAAGGACCCTTAAGGTGCATGAGACTCTGATTTTACTCTAGAATCAATGAAATATTTTTGACTGAAAAATGGTTAGAAATGGTTAAGTTAAATTATTAGGGGCTAGGGTGGATGGGGGGTTATTATATTTATACATTTCTAATTGTCTCCAAGTACAAATTTTTTATAGAAATAAAAGTAAAGCACTATAGTTTTACATGGTGATATAAATAAACTTTTAAAAATAGTTCAACAATACAGGTACAAGTTGAAGAAAGAGTATTTTTTCTACAAAATTCCAGTATCTGGTCTAAAATTTTAAAAGGGATACAGGAGAAAAGTCTTTTAACCACTACATTAATGTCGTCATTTTGGAGGAATTAATTCTCGTTAGTCTAAAGGAGAGACTCTCAATGAATTTGAAAGTTTTTTCATCATGGTCTGAAACCGATTCAAAAGGCTCACTTTCACCGATTTGAGGAAAAATTGTTTTTCTATCCTGAAATACTTGAGAATACACTAGAATTTCTTGATAAAAATATTTTAGATTAATTAGGGTTTTTTATGATTGGAAATGCTTTCATTGATTGTAGTTTCATTAGCGTAAATTCAAACAAAATATCATGTTATTGATAAAAATTTACAAAATACTCACAGAAATAACGTAATCATTGGGTCGTAAACCAGACTCCTCTGCTTGTGAACCTATGATGACGTCTTGAATTTGGAGGAAACTAGGATATCGAAAGCTTGGCGAAAATGTTTGACCCAATTCTGCTTCTTTTAAGGAAAAAGAGTGTTTAGAAACAATTTAAAATAACAGAATTAAAAGAAAAACATACTAAATATGGTTTTTAAGGTGAAACCAAATGTAACTTCTTCAAGACAATTTTCCAGACGATAACCATAGATATCCAAGGTATGTGTTGTCGGCTGTTTATTAAAATTCCTTTCGTCTAATTTCCACATGGAAAACCTATAGTGAGAAAATGATAATGTCTAATTTATTTATTAATTTTTAGTTCATCAGGATAATCTAAATGTTTTTTATTCCAATCTTGAATTTAATTTTCCATCAAGTGAATGATTTCCAGAATTATTACATTCGCATTTGCAGATATCGTTACACTGGTAGGCCAAAATAAAATTTTGGTTACATTCCCACATTGGATTTGAGAACCCCTAAGATTTAATTCACTTTTTGGTTCCCTTTTGTAATACATACTTTTAAATATTGCATTTATGGTCACTTTTACCTAGCTTGTAAAGAAAGATATTTTTTTGCAGTAATAGTTACAATCTTGTAAAATCTATTTTTGATAGCTGCTCAAGTTTTATCATGTGTGTTTTTATTCAGGATTATTCCTAGGTACTGATTTCTTAGGGTCCCTCAAATCCAATGTAAATTGTAGCCAAAATTTGATGTCCAAGTCACTAATTTTGCAAATATTTCTTTATTTTATTATTTTTTCGTGTTGAGCCCTAGACTAAAGATTTTTGGGGTCAAATTCTAATATTTTTGAATCGTCTATTTCCCACAAAATAGGTTGAATTATTCTTGATTAGCGTATAATGAATGAACAATGAAATTGAATTTGTAAGAAAAAATTATGAAAACCAATCCATTCATCGATCATGCTGAATGACAACTTAACAGGTAAGAAATAATAAACAATGAATGAAATCAAAAAAATGACAAAACAGTTCCTGCCCAATTTGTAAAACAAAAGAAATCTAGTTTCATTATCGATTGGAACTTTTTGAAAAAAAAAAGTTCATTCATCTAATAATAACAGTATCAGTAAGAGATAAACAGGTTATTAAAGCTGGGTAAGAAAGGGACAGCCCACTGTGATCTAATTAAAATGAAAGAACCAAAAGAACTTTCTTGTATTTTTTCAATAAATATGTCATTTGTGATTATTAGGGGGCTCAGAGGAGATAAAAGTATCGAAAAAAAACATTATAAAAACACCCGGAAAGAGAATACAAGAGCACATAATTTTATCATATCGATTGTAGAGATGTCACAAATTTTTCAACCTATTTTAAAAACCTACTCAAATGATAAAACTATGAATTCTAAACATAATTTTATACCAAGTATCAAAATGCTTGTCTGTGATAATATTCAAGTTTAAAGATCAGACTTTTTCAAAAGTGCCGCTAGATTTTCAATGAATTTTTACTACGCTTTCGCTAAAATTTCGAATATCTTTCTTGCTGATATAGCTTCAAGTTTTTTTTCGATGAAAATAGTATTAGAATCATGTTAAGATCATTTCTGTTAAATTTTGTTATACAACTATGCCTTCAAGAGAATTTAGGGAGAATGAGCAATGCACGATTATGCATAGGATTGCAAACGAATTTTCAGTTATTTTAGATCTGACACATCATTTTTATCAGAATTATATGTGGAAATTTCACAGAAAACTTTGATTTAAGAAAAGGTAAAAATTCGTTACAGCTCTAATCGATAGGCGATTATGGTAATTCTAAAAGATAAGTTATCAACTAGAGGGAACTATCATCTCAAGAGAGATGCAGCGGTGACCAGGCATCGTAGACAGGAAGGGCACCAAGCTTCAACTTTAAACTTTTCAATTTTATACAAAAACGCATGGGATGACAGTACAGACGTTCAAAGCTATGTGTTCAAAAAAACTATTCCTAGTGTCTTGGCCTATGTGTTCTTTTTCACTTTTCTTTCGATTGCAATTGTTGATATTTATTGGATATTGAAATTAATTTAATTCTACAAATGATTACCGTCCACAGTGGGCACATTTGTTGGTATTTGTTGAGTTAATTGATAAAAATTTTCCAGGCAATGGAAACTAATAAGGAGCATCATGGGAGGTTATTATGTGTGAGATTATCAATAAATAAAAGGGAAGCTCTGAAGAGAATGGGCAACCTTTCAAATTTTCTAGGATAGCATGGGAGAAACCTAAAAAGTGAATATTTCCTAGTAAATTAGTATTTGGATGGAGTATTCCTTTAGATATAGAGAGGGATCTAAAGATGATTGCATTTTTTGAAGCTTTGAAGTTCCCCATGTGATTATTATATGTAGTATTCATATGTTAAGCGAGGTAGAGTCTGAAGAGACCCGGCGAAATGAAGTTGAGAATCTTTGATATTTTAATCAGAAATTCGAACATGTTGAAGATTTTTTGGAATCCTACTCATGTTGCCCACTTTTACGATTTTAAGGAGAAAATTCTGAAAAAAAATATATGGCTATTTTTCAAATTCCGATTTGGCGCCAAAATATTTTTCGAACTAAATACTTTTATGGGATTTTATCAAAAACTACATATAGGGGTAGGGAATCTATCAAAACCTATATGTATATTTACAAAATTTACATGGTCTATTCCGGTATATTATCACTTCCTACATGACAAGTTATCACTTTTAAAATGGTGTGTTACATACAAATTTCATTATCTACATCTCCCATAAAATTCTACATGTTGATTGGTTAATTGGGAGAATGCTTCAATAAGCTGAGAATTTTTAAGTAATTTTGGAAATAATCTTCCAAACGTCTTTCTTGGTGAAAAATGCATGCGATCATATGCTGACAAGGGAAACCGTTCGAAAATGGAAGATTACACGAACAAACTTTTTTCTTCATATCAACAATTTTGAAGATGATTGCAGTGCTGGTTTTTGCAACTCCAAAAATATCCTTATCATCAGTTGTAAAAACTGACAAATGTCGACCTTCGTTTACTATTGGTTCGATTTTTTTCAAAAAATAACTTGGAAATATATTCGTGTTCTTCTGATAATCACTCAACTTTTGTCTGAAAATTAAGTTAAATGGGTGTAAGTTTCGTAAATTAAGAAGAGAAGCATTCATGGACTCAGCGATATTCGATGTAAGATTACCGAATCTACTTCTAGAAATTGCACATTCGGTCCAATTTCGTACTGGGATATCTTTTAAACTTCTATAAGCTGTCTGATAACTGATATCAAATCCTTCTTGGCTTTTCATAAAATTTGTACAGTCTTTTGGTTTTAAACCAGGTACATTTTCTTTGATTATCTTCATTCTATCTGAAATAACTTTTAAGTTTTTCTTAAAACAAGCTTATGAATTTTTCTTACTTAGTCACAATTATGCGGTAGTTGGGCGGTCGGATAGAAATATCTATCTTTTCGTTTATTAAAGCGAATACTGAACGAAAATTTTGGATCAGTACACATTACGCTGTAAAATAGTGCTGAGGAATTTTTAACTTAAACTTTATAGAATAAGCATTTAATTCATCTTTGATTTCAGCTTTAGATGAGTATCTAGAGTTCATTGGGTATCAAATAATGGCTGGTAAAAGGGTGCATCTAATTAACATTTAGCCCTTGAAAAAATTAACCAGTCAACATGTAGAATTTGATAAATCTATGTAGTATTTGTAATTAAGACCATGGGAGATGTAGATAATGAAATTTATATGTAGATTATGTAATGAATGGAACACACCATTTTAAAAGTGATAACTTGTCATGTAGGAAGTGATAATATACCGGAATAGACCATGTTAATTTTGTAAATATACATGTAGGTTTTGATAGATTCCCTACCCCTATATGTAGTTTTTGATAAAATCCCTAAATTTTATTGGTTCCAAAGTGGTAGGGGGGTCAAAAGTTTATTTCAGGATCACAATAAGACAAGAAAGCCGAATATGCGGAATCTGTTCTAATGTATAACTTCATTATCGTTTGGGAGTCGAATTTCGATTTTTTGATCATTTTCACCACTTGAAAATTAATGAAATTTCGACAAATCGAAATCCCTCGAAAATTTTTTGGCGATATTTCTTGTCTTATTGTGATCAACTTTTGATCACTCTCTCACTTTAATAAATAAATTCAGTTCAAAGTTCGAAAAAATGTGATTTTGGCACCAAATCGAAATTTTAAAAATGACCGTATTTTTTATTAAAAAGTTTTTAGCTTTATAACGTTTATCACTCAAATATAAGCTTGTTTTTCTCTAAACCTTCCAAATGAGTTTAGAATATAACTCAAAAAATTTCAACAGTAGTGAGTTTGCTTTCATAAAATTGAAATGATAAATGAACACATCAACTATGTTTATTTTTGGTTTGCAATGGAAAGGATCAAACTTACAGAGAATCTCTAGCATAAATATCTGGCGGACCTTCGGCCAATTCATAAAGGGAATTGTAATTGGTAAACTTGTCTTCTGTTCGGTCAATATTAACGTCCTTGTCTAAATAAATAAAATGTTCATAGCAACCAAGATAATTTAACATGCTGTTTCAATCAAAAAAATATGATCCAGATTCTTAAATGTGTTTTGAATGATTAGTTAATTTTGATTTAACACGTGGTTTAATGTCCTCGTTATTCATTCTAAAGTATACATTCAAGAATAATGGTCAACCCACCAAGAACATTGAAAGAGATCTAAAATTTGGAAAGAAGAATCGTTGCCTCACACAAACAAGCATCTCTTCTCCCATGTTCTACACTGGGTTTGTAAGCGCACTCCCTCAGTATATCCATTGGATATTTATATATGAAAAAAATCATTTTAATTTGTAAGGAAAATTAAAAAAACCTTAACTAGCATGTACAGAAATTAAGCTTGTATTATTCTCAGAATAAGGCAGAGATAAAAGGGTAGCAAGGCATTGTTTTTAAGAGGAGAGGAAAAAAGGAATTAAATTGTCATAACCCAAATAAGAGAAGAAGTCATCATCTCGACTGAAACAGCTTTTGCCAAGGGGAAAAGGAATATTTTACGTGTACTGTTTTGTGTACAGAATCCTTTGTTGTTTACAAGTTTACAGTGCTGATGAAGCCGATTATGATTATAACGATTAAATGTTGAGGATTATAAGGAAATACATCTAAGAGCTTCAAAAAGAGACTCAAGTTCTTGCCAAAAAACCTTGAATTCGAGAGGTACTATCGAGGAATCGTTTGCAGACTATTTCCATCTTTTTTTTTGAATTTTTCACTGCAAAATTTAACTTTTTAGGGCAATTCGTATATAAATTTACGCGATAAAAAGAATTTCAAATTTTCATTTTTTAAAAAAGAGTCAGGAGAAATTTAAAAGCAGGTAAAGATTTTGTATTTCTGATTCAAGAAAAATTTACAAAAGAAAGATGTGAAAAAAATTAGCTGTATTATCTACGTTGAATTTTCGAAGAAAATCAATCAGAGTTAATGAAAATTGAACGATCAACTGTCTATCAGAAAAATGGTGTGACTGATCAGAAGAAAAAAACCTAATTGAGAAATTAAAAAATACAGTAATAAAGAAGAGTTGGTGAATTATTTCAGAGAAACTAGTATTATTCTTTTAGTCTGGAGAGTAAAAGAACAAAATTTGTAGCTCAGAAAAATTGTTTCAAATTGCAATTTCAATATTTACGTAGACATTAGACAAGAAAAATGTGTTACATTTAGACACAGAAGAGAAAAAACTCAAGAATTACTGAAAATTAAAGCTGGCTAGTAGTGGGAATAAACGAGAGAGATATACATTTTAATAATAATAATAACACAGTTACAATATCTGTAAATGTTAATGTCTTTTAGAGGTGAATGGTTAGACAGTGGTGGAAAGGGGAGTTTAATTCAAAATAGTGGTATAAATGTGCGTTATCCCTTATTCTGAGATGAGGGGATGGAGAAATCACAAGACTCTTGACATTAACCTGAATGGTGAAGGAATTATTTTTTTGTTTACTTGGAACCAAATGAATATTTCTCAACTGACACCTGTTGGGTGTATGCAATTTTAAAATTCAACCTGTCAAACTTTTTCAATTAGGAATTGGAATTGAATAAATTTTCAAATCTTTTCATAAAAGCAAATGATTTACGTGTATTCATTTAAACAATTTTTGGATATTTTTCATAGAATCAGCAACTTGAAAAGTAGCATTTGGTATTTTCAAATATATAAAGAAGAAGCTAATTAATATTCAAAGTTGAGCGATGACTAATGCCAAGAAATCGGATATTCATAAGCTAGAGTTTTAGTATTCAAGAATAATAATGAAAGCGAATTTCCAATGACAAAAAAATTGTCTTGTCTGGAGGAAGAACTTGAGTCGCTTGTCTGAATAGCAATGACAATAATAATGTAAGACCTTGGAAGTAGAGAAATTCAATATTCGTTCGTATTTACGTCAACATATAGAGGGGGAGGAGCCACTTGAATTGGGATAAGTACTCGTATCATTGTCTAAACAAGTAATTCAAGTGTATTTATCAATGTTATTCAGGACATAACAATGCAATCAGGTTGAATTTTATATTGGTTAAACATTTCTTTGGGAAAAAAACACAAAAAGAAATCCTCCCCCCTCCTTCTTCAATCATGTTAAATTGGATTATTAAATTTAAATATTTCCCAAAATATGGGTAGTTCATTCGAAATGTTAACCTGGAAAATAGAAAAGTGGTCGAAATGGACTTTATTTCATTTATTCCATTAGGTTTATAAATAAAATTTTTATAGGTTCCATCCAATTTTACTATTATTTTTGAGAAAGAGTGATGCTCTTACCCGAGATATCAAACCCTAAACTAATTATTATTAGAATAAATCACAAACTATCCATGATTTATGCCGATAATAGCTGAATTGAGGACAAGTTTAAGTTCAAAAGTTTAGACAATTCAAAAATTTTGTTGTTCTGATATCAATAAATCCCATTTTCCCAAAATTCTTCAAAACGCATTCAAATTTTCAGAAATGGATGGGGACATGTAGCGAAAGAATTTTAAATAACCATCAGAACGATTCCCAGTCATACAGATTACTCAAAAAAGAGAATTTTATCAATTATCGTAGTCACATTCATTCAAAATTAAATTTTTATGAATCAGAATCAAATTTAATTGAATAGTATTTTTTCCCCAAAATTTAATCGAATGAGCAAATAGAATGACATTCATAAGCAACTCCATCAAGAGTCTTCTTATATTTTCTCACTTGGGCAATTCATTCAAAGGAAAAGATGAAATTGCTGGTTTAACAATTAGGAGTAAATGTTCTTTTTGTAAATCAAGGTCACAAAATGTAGGAAATATGTGTGTGTATTGTAGGGGAAAGTATCAAAAATGTAGTTTAAGAAATTCAACAAATTATCCATGTACTTGATTAGAGAGTGCAAAATTATCCTTTTCCCAAAACATTCGAGAGCCATGTTGACGAATTCAAATTTTTATATAAGAATTAGAAAAGCGGAAAATGCGTAGATATCTCACATTCGCACACACAAACAGAAACAGAAAATAGAGGTAAAAGTGATCTAGATCATTATCTCGCTGATCTCATCAGAAAGATTCGAAAAAGTACATTTTTACCAGTCATTTCTTCTTGACAAGAAATGTGCAGATGTCATAAATGTGATAAATTCGAATTCTTGTAAATTTAGCACTTCATGTCCCAAATTTTTTTTAAACCAAATCTGTTTGTGCAAATAAACTGCTCTTATTTTTATTAATTTCAGCCATTGGTCATTATTATGATTCGTGAAATTATTACCTCTATCAAGTAAACTTTTCCCACGACAACCAGAGTCATGTCAACTCAAGTCCCTCGAGAAGATCCAACTCTCTCTTCAATGAGTCTTTAACCAATGATTCCTAATTTTGACTACGACTCTGGACTTTTCTGCCAAATCCCTCAAAAAATTATTAAAAAACTCGAAAGGATTCGATTTATCTACTTCAGATCCTGCTTTGAATCTCACTGTTATAGAACTCTTTTAGAGCATCTCCGAATATGCATCCTTTACGACTTTGTAGAATCACTGCCTCAGCTTCCCTTCTCAAAAAACTAATTGCCTACTCAGCTATCTAGATATAATCTCAGATTTGGTACTGGTTTCTCAATTCTTCTACTCACAATATTGCCGTTAAGATCGCGCTTGATGATGAATTATACCAGATAACCATAATTATTTTAAATAATCTGTCAAGTAAATAAAAATCTGTTTTATATTAACATTCAGTGAATAAAGTTTTATTATCCTAGACTCACATTGAATTCGTTGGAATAGGGATTGTGGAAGGTCTCTTTGAGAAAAGTTTACTAGTTTGATTGTAGACCCGGGCTGTGTTGTCCTGGATCCATTGGTTAAAGACTCATTGAAGAGAGAGTTGGATCTTCTCGAGGGACTTGAGTTGATATGACTCTGGTTGTCGTGAGAAAAGTTTACTTGATTTGAGGTAATAATTTCACGAATCATTGAGTACGGATTCGCTTCGAGAACACGCCGATTTGGATTATACTCTGGTTCAGGGAGAAGTAGTTGATCTATAGTTTTTTTATTTAATAAATTAAACCGAGATGAGAAAAATAAAGCGAACATACCAGAAAGAGTACTGGGAAGATTCTTCAAGTGGTGAATGATCTTGGTCAAGCCGAGTCTGCATGCCATATCAAGGGGGGTCTCTGAATTTTCGTTTTGTATTCCTGGGTCAGCTCCACGCGTCATTAATTTGATGACAACATCGAGATTATTCGAGCTGACAGCGATATGAAGGGGGGTATCATTACCATTGCATAAACGAGAAATTATGGGATTTATAAAGTTACTGCCAATACATTTAGTATTGACGTCAGCCCCGTAGGTGAGAAGTACATCGATTGCCTGAAGATCATTATACTTGGAAGCATAGTGAATTTCTGTCATGCCTTCCATTGAGAATATAGAGAGAAGAACATGGTTGTAGAGTAAAAGTTTTAGGATTTGCACGGATTCTGGAGTCCTGTTGAAGATACACTGGAATACGGGGGTTAGACCATTACTATCGAATGTATTTGGAGATTGGCCGAAATCAAGGATTTCTCTGACGGCTTCAAGATTTCCCGTTTTACACGCATAATGCAGAGGACTGAAACCTTCACGATTTTTGAAATCCTTGTGAGCTCCATACACGAGAAGCATTGACATTATTTTCTTGCGATCTTTCAGAGTTAGAGCCAAGTGTAGAGGAGAATTTCCGGATTTTTCATCTATAAAGTTTGGGTCTAGGCCAAGTTGAAGGAATTTTTCTATCTGATTTATCTTTTGAGACTTGATGGCCTTAATAAAGGATTTATTAACTTTCTTATCTTGCTTGTAATAGAGAAATGAACTGGAGAAGAAGAAATTTAGTCTTGTCTTTTTAATAAATTCAATGTAAACTTCAGAGGCTGGGTGGAAGTATTCTGACAAAAGTCTGGACTCATCCAGGAATTTACCCAGTTTTTCATCCGATGGTGGAATATAAAATCCATAGTTGTGAGGATCAATTAAAATTTTTTCAACACGTCGGAGTAGAAATTTCTTCAGTTCATATACAAGAGTGTCTCCGAAAGTTTCAAAAATAAACTTTAAAAATATGAAAAAAACTTGAAGTTACTTTTTTTGTCAAATCAATTATCAGAATATTGAGAATTAGTTCCTTTTGATAAGTTTTCACCGAAGAGACGGTTGGTGAATAATGACCAGAATCATCATCACTAAAGTTCAAAGGGACCTTGAACTTTTTCATTCTGGTTAATTTGAAATAGTGCAATTTTCACAATTTAATAATCACAATAATTCCAACAAAACTATGTTGTTGGCTGTTAAAGTTTTAAATGTAAGCTTTTTTCAAGAATATAACTCAGAAATTTCAAATTTTTGACTCGACGCTGATCAGAGCTCGATTATCTCATCGGGTAGCTGATACTAATTTGCCTACTGAAAGCTCTATTCTTGATTAAGAAAATTTCAATAAATACAACTATCATTATTAGATATTGACTCAATATCATGGAACATTATCTGTAATATTAATTTCAGGAAAAAATTTTTATCTTCAAAAATTTGAGATTAAATAGAAACTACTAATTTATTGCTTTAGTTGTAATAGTGAGACCATGCATACTATCAATTTGAGATTTGAGAGAATCCTTAACCATCTTATGTTGATCAAGGATGGATGTATTTCGAAATTCTTTAGCTTCTACGTGAATTTTAAACATTGCTCCACATCCACCTGAAGCTGTTAAATTTAAAGTTACCTGAAACGTCTTCAACTGTGAATTTAGCCGTTGGAAATTTTATTTTCAATGCATCTTTTATAGTTCCTTCGCTTAGCTTACAAGCAAATCGCTTAAAAACATTTAGTCCAAGGTTTACCTTAAATGATAAAATATAGATTAAAAGATTAACAAAATGGTGAAATCTAAGATCCATGGAAGAAAATCTCTATTTGATATATTTATTATCTATTTATTTATGTAACTGATTATTTGTCTTTCCACTTCAAGTTGTCCAAGTCGAATTTCTCTACATTGTATGAAGGCCCACGACGACTAAATGTATCGATGTACATTTTAGCATCTTTGTATTCCTGCAAACTCAATCTAGATTTTGGATAATTGATAATGAATAATTTAAGGGCAATATAGATGGAAAAAGATACTCCCATAGCATAAAATACAAAGGCAGCAATAACCTTCCATTCTGGCGTTTCCCCACCAATTTCAGCAAAAGTTTGACGAAAACTGTGACGATAGAGTTGTTTTTTCTCTTCAATTGTCAAATTTTTCCAATCACCTTTTTCTTTAGCCAAAATAGGTTCAATCTTAAAGTATGAATTGTAGAATAACTTACTTCAGCTGTGTTAGCTCCGAATCGTATAGATGGATAAGGATGACTTAAATCGTCATAATATTGTGGTTGACCGTTTCTACCATAACCAACACGCTCTCTGTTACCAACATGGGGATAATATTTGAGATCAGCTTCGGAGACAACTAGTTTACCTCCACCTGGAACGGAAATACTGCTCAAAAACCGACTTGGTATAGATTTTGTGGCAGTACGAAGGGCTAAAGTTGATAACATTTTAAATATAACGCCACGAATTTGATCGATTAAAGTAAGTTGTAAGCAATTTTAAAGAATTTTGTGAAAAAAATTTTTCAAATAAATGTGGCGGCTATGTAAAAATTTATCACAAAAGTCAAGAATCTACATCAATAAATCAGCATTGACTGTTCCCAATTACTTAACAGCATCACGGATTATAATTTCACCTTTAATCTATCACTTTGCCTCAATTGAATGCTATAAATCAGCTACAATATGCCTAGCATACTGCAGCCTTACAGACTTTTTAGATGGTCAAATTGCTCGTAGATTTCCTAGTCAGCAATCCGCTCTTGGTTCAATATTGGATCCATTGGCTGACAAATTATTGATATTTGTTTCTGGCCTCACTGGCGTTTTCTATCTTAATTTTCCCAGTTATCTCGCTATACTTTATTTGTCAAGAGATGTTTATTTGATTAGCCTATCGAGTTACATATTTTATCAAAGCAATGAAAAAGTTCAAGTCAATGCATCGACGATCAGCAAGATTAATACAGCTTTACAACTTGCCTCTTTATATGTCGTTTATTTAGAAAAATGCATCGAGATTGACTTACAATATTTTTATCTGCCTTTATTTGGATTATCTGCCATGACTACTATACTCTCATGGAATGATTACCATGGTAAATTGATCAAAATGATCAAATTTTAGCAAATATAGATTTTTATTCCAAACATGATTTAAGCTGATTGATTAAAAGATCTCTTCGTTCGTCATCCACGATATTTCTGTTGTCTGGATAGACGAAATCTACTGCCTTGGGAAACTTGAGATATCTGATTACTTTACCTTTGCTAGATCTAATAATTTTACTAGTATCTGGCTCAACAGAATCGTTCTCAACGGACATCATACTAAAAATTTGTATATTTGCCTTTTTAAAACAACAATTGTATAGTATTTAAAGAAATTGATTGAATGATTTAATAGTTTGGTTAATGAAGAGAACAGAATCTCAAAGAGACTCAAACGGTCGTTATATAAATCCATGGCCTTCATGGACAGATTCCAATGTCTCTTTCAGGAACGTTTTAAACATGGTATTGTATAGGGCTGAGGAAAATTACCGACCAGATCCACTTGATCCGAATTTAATTGAGCGTTTGCCAATCAAAACCCCTATATTTAGTCCTCTTAAATCTACATTACAGGCTACATGGCTTGGTCACGCATCTGTATATTTTTTCATGAATAATTTCAAAGTTCTCTCTGATCCTATCTTCAGTAATCGTTGTTCTGCTTCTCAGTGGGTTGGGCCTAGCAGGTATAGACCTCCGGCTTGTCAGGTTTGTCAAAAAATTAAAGAAAAAATTTCAGGTTAACGATTTACCTGAACCTGATATTGTTATGATTTCGCATAATCATTACGATCATCTTGACAGTAATTCGATAACACAGTTAGCGAGGAAGTTCAAGAATATAACCTGGCTAGTTCCAGATGGAGATAGAAGTCTAATTTCAAGTCTCTGCAATGATAAGAATACTAGTAAATATGAATAATCTGATCATTTCAACTAGTTATAATTGAAATGAAATGGTGGGACGTTTACAATCTGGAAAAAGATGGTAAAGAGTTAAAGATTACATTTGTTCCCGTTCAGCATTGGTCCGGGAGGAATGTCATCTTTGATAAATGCAAAGTAAAGAAATTGCAAAAGGATTTGACATGGAAATTTAATTTAATTCCTAATGTATTTAGAGTTTATGGGGAGGCTACGTAATTGAATCAGAGGGTAAGAAGATCTTCTTTGCTGGCGACACTGGCTATTGTGAAGGTTTCAAGGAGATTGGACAACACTTTAATGGAATTGATCTGTCAGCCATACCCATTGGTGCCTATTTCCCAAGAGACTTTTTCCAATGTCAGCATGTGGATCCGTTCGAGGCAGCAAAGATTCACAAGGATGTTAAAAGTAGATATTCTTTTGGCATTCATTGGGGAACGTTTCCGTTAACTTTTGAGGCATACGATAGGCCTATTGAAGATCTCAAGAAGGCCTGTTCGAAAGAGTCCATTGCCGAAAAGTATTTCCGGACGATAGCTTTAGGTGATTGTCTCTGTGTTCCCTACGATGAGCAAAAAGAAGCTTTCATTCAAGAGAAATAGTGTAAAAATTATATTTTTATTTTAAATAAAATATACTTGCAAGTATAATAGTATAAATTTTTTTAAAATCTTGAATCAATTAATCATTATTTTTCCTCTGTCATAGATTCCCTAATAAACACATTTTTATAGATCATCATAGTATAGACTTTTCAGTTTATTAGAATAGAGTAAATCTATTCCTTTTTTGGGGAGAAACATAAAGTACAGGACTAATTGAAAAGTGCCATAAATCAAAATAAATACAAAAGTGTATAAAGTAATAATCCCACTATTCCAAATCAATCCCCACCATCATTAGATAGATAAAGACAAAAGAAAACATTATTCAAATCTTTTGTTATCATATTATAGAAGGGGGAATGTAGTATCTTATAAAGTAATCTTTACATTTACGAGTTTCTTATTTACCTCAGAAATACAGTGTACATTCTACATTTCTTTTCCATTAATGTTTTCCTTCTTTTCAACGCTGAATGCATAAAAAATCTTCCTGTAGCACAAGAAAAAGTTTTAATGTAACCATATCGTGTTATTTATATAGGAGGAATGAAAATGATTTTAATTTTCGATCTCCGAGAATAAACGAAAGACAACGCAATTTCCGTTTAGCTTTTAAGATGATGTTTAAGTAATCAAAATAAGATTTAGATTTGACACGTAAAGTAGTTTTTCCCTAATTCGTAATTTAATCATATAACCCGGGAAAATTTATGCTAGAATTCTAACAATAAAGGCTGTAATTCATTTTGAGGCTTCATCCTATTCAAAATAGAAAACCCTAAATATTAAAGTAGGCTAAAGATGATCGATAACTAAGCATTTTATCCTATAAAACCATACGTTTTCGAGATTTTTCTGATATACAATATCTCGATTGAAAATCACAATCTTTGAACACGCGCCAAGATTTTTTCAATGAATTTTACTCCGAGAAAGGACAAAATTAAGATTTTTGCAATATTTTGAATAAAAGTTGAGTCTTTTTCACACGTTGAAAGAAATTCCTAGGAACAATGGGATTTTTATATATCAGAACATGAGAAAAATTTACATTTTGATTTACGGTTTAAAAATCAATCTTTGATTAAGACATGGAACATTGTTAGGGGAAAATAAAATTTTGTATCACCCTACTAAATATGAGTTACAATAAATGTCGCAAAAGAATAGTGTGTAAAGATTATTAAAAAAAATCGCAAAAGAACTAAAGCTCATTGGAGTTGGGAAGTTTAACCCTTTCGGTGCCGAGACTATTTCACAATTTTTATAAAAACCAATATGAAGATACCAAGTTATTTGGCCAAAATTATTACTAATGCAAGTTCACAATGTGGGCTTCAATTTAAACTTTAATTGATCCAGAAACCTATCAAATTGGTAGAGTTATCAAGGTTCAAAAAAATTGGAAAATGGACATATATGTCCATCGGCACCGAAAGGGTTAAATCTCAAAGTAGCGCCAAATTCCCATTTTATTGAACTTTGAGTAGAAAATTTTTGTTGATTTCATAGTGAAAGAGTGACCAAAAGTTGATTTCTTGAATCAAAATAAGACGAAAAAACCGATTATCACCATAAAACTTTTGATAGATTCATCATTGATTTTCACACGATGTTGATTCAGCATATTTGATTTCTTTGTCAAAACCGTGATCCGAGAAATCATCTTTTGATCACTTTCTCAGTTTGAAATTAGCAAACAATGATTTTCAAGAAAATGGGAATTAGGCGCTTCTAGTAGATTTGAAATATGCCATAGTTTCCTAAATTAAATTGATTTCTTATTCATATAATGAAAGTCATGGGTCTCATGATCTAGATAGCTAAAATTCTTGATCAAATTCGAAATCTTGATGAAAAAATTGAGAATTTTGTACGAATGATAAATTCCCATTTTTTTATATTTTGCAAGATGAGACCAGGTGAGAAGAACATCTTGGTAACTCATAACTGAGCTGTGTGTGCACTAAAGGATAATAAAATTTACACATCTACCATTTTAATTGCTTACTTACTACTTTTACCATGGTGATCGCTATATAAACTTCAATGTTATAATCCCCTTAAACACCTTACAATGTGAATTATTAGATTAGAACAAGCAAGCAAGCAAGCAATAGAATAGAGACAATGTGTGTACATTTAGAATACAAAAAATACTCCAGTAGAGATAAACACTGAGACGACTGAGGGATGAATTCACATGGGCCAAAAGAAGCAACACTACTTAATTATAATTGCACTGAGAAGAGAAATGTTTCATGAATGAATGGTTCGAAGGCAAGTAAGAAGGAATTTTTATTTTTTTTAAATTAAAAAAAAATAATTCCCATCCATTAGAGAGAAAGAACAATGTTTTGATACATCTTGTATTAATTTCTCTTCCTTCGTCTCTCTGTCATTACCTCACTGTAATAAGCAATAAGCAATTCAGATTTCTTCATCGGTCATGTATTTTTTAAATCGATGTGCATGGTTGATTGACTGTGGGTGTATAGATGGGAACTGAATAGTAAAGGGGAATGCGTCTCGGAGAAAGAATAGGCACTTATTACACCTACAGTTGTACAAGCTATACGATTTTAAACATGTTGATTCCCCTTGTTAAAAGAGTTATAGGCTTAAAATCAATAGGAAAGGTTGAAATTCGACACCTAAAGAAAAGCATAATTGAATTAGGGAAATTGAAAATAGGAAATTTTTTGTAGTATCAATAATTAATCTAAGGGACTGATACACTTATGGATTAAATTATCGACTTTTATTGAAATTTTATCTCACTTATAAAAAAAGACTACACGAAACCTTAGGTATCATTAGTACTAAAATGAGCTGTTAATTTTATGGCTGAAATTAGCAAATTTCGACTTTTTACCGGCCTAAAGATTACATAAAGCTACTTAACAAGGGGAATTTATGAAATTTACAAAAAACTAAATATTTTCGAAAGAAAATCATCTCGATTTTTATCTCCGAAATTTTTATCGATTTTGATGATATGAATCAATTAAAGACTGATTTTGGGATCAAAACTAGATCAAAACTGATCCATCATTAGTGTGGGAAATCATTAGTGTTTTCCTCTCACCTCTACGTTTAACTTTTTTTGTAAAGACCGAATTTCTGAGAATTTCATTTGGTCAAATTTGTCTAATGAAAATGTCCCAAAATCAGGATTTACTTGAACAGGTTGAAATTTGGAGGAGTTTTTGAAATTCAAAATTTTGGTCAGATTGAATGTCCGTCTCAGCCAGAATAAAAGGAGAGAGATCAAATAAGCTGAATATGATTTTTAGATGTCAACTCAGTCGCTTTCTTTTTTTTGAATTTGCTCTTGAAATATAAACAACCCTATTGCCCTATTTAAGAAAAGTATTCAACTAGAAAAATGTCTGCCTCATGCAATTCCTCTAGATTTGAAATTTACTCAGAATCTTACCATGAATTCTTCCCTCTTCTGGTTAATTTTTAAAAGGCATATTAAACAGAGTTCCAGCTGTTTATGAGTAGGCAGCTATTTTTTCCTAGATAGGACTGGTAATTTGGTTCATTTTCTGTACATAATTTATCAAATTGTCAGATTACACTAAAGATGAATATTTCTGATAACACTCTGGGATATTTTTCCGCCGATACTCTACTATGATAAAAGTAAACGCCTTGCATATACACTTTGACACCTGTATTTCATTGAAAATCATATCTGATTTAACATGCCCAAGGGGTCAAAGGGAGCCATTTTTTGTATGTTTGCAAAATAACCATTGAGATAGCATTACATTCATAATTCATTCGTGTACAGGGTTCAAAAGTAAACGGAGATTCTTCATATGACGCTTCAGAGGAACAAATAGGTTTCTATATTTCATCAATATGAGTGTTAACTAACCAAAGTTACTTAAAAAAAAAATATTGAAAAATAATATTTTTCGATTTACCAAATAAAATCTTGCATAAACTATACTTGCAAGTATACCGATTAAAAATATGAAAAATTTATTAATGTTGAAATTAAACTAAAACATCGAGATAATTTCAAAATTATCATCTTCAAGATTATAGTTTCAGCTTAGTAAATCTTCGAACAAAGGGGGAACAGCTGGAACAATAAGATGTAATATTCTTTCGAGTATAACAAAAAAATGTAGGTTTAAGAAGAACCATTCTAAGCCAATGGGAAATTTTGGTTCGAATTAAGAGACCTTCTTATTTTTAAAGAAAAATGATTTTTTCGAAAGGAATAAAAAACTTCTATGCCTATTCTTTACTATCAAATTGATATATCATTGTTCCTTGTTGAGTTTAGAAAATATTTCTCAGTAAAAAAATGATTTCCTCAAATTTAAGGTCTAAACAAATTAAAACTAGCCACTAGCTATTAAGGATAGCTGTGGTAGATCCTTTTCAAAGCCAAGTTCAGATCCGTAATCAGCTTAGAGATGACCTTATTTGGATGATAAAAGTGAAAATAATTCAGTACTGTTATCTGGATTCGGTCGTTTAAAGGACGAGTGTTTTGTCTCATTCAAATACCAGTAACCAGGATGAATGTAGTTATCAGTTTCCATGAATAGAATTAATTCCATAATTCAGGAACCCACACAAGTTTTGGTCTGTTGACATCTCCCGAGTGTGTGTAAATGTCACAGAGAAATTTGAAATGACCCAATTTTTGTAACTTTAGTTCACTCATACTACACCGCATGTCATAGAAGGACGATAAATGTGATGAGGATTTGCTTCACAAAGTAGAGTAGAAAAGTATTTTGCATTGTGTTTGCCTGTAAATAGGCCTTTATTATTACAGTGGTATAAAAGTTGGCAATTTGAACATGCGTCGATTTCATCACAAAAATGTTCTCCCTCAGCTAAAAGCCTAGCAACCAGACTTGCCTATTCTTCCTTGCCATTTCTCTACTTGTTTTCCATTTTCAAAGAGGGGAGGAATTTCAATTCTTTTTCTGCAAACAGTCGATAGTAGAGAAAGAGGCCCATCCCTCTTCTATTCTATCACAGGACATAATATAATTCAGGCCATGCAAACAAGAGAGTGAGACAATCGAGATTTCAATTGAATAAGAAATAAAAACATATTTTATCCCAAGGGGTTCATATCTGAATTATGGGTGTGTGTGGACGAGATAATTGGCCACACGTCGATTTATTTTTTGTTAGTTACAGTCTTATCAAAAGTTTGTTACTGGGACCAGATACTGTAACATGACCGGGATATTGAGAGGTGCGTGAGGTCAATGCACGAACAACAAATACTGTAATCTTATTCTAAGATTTTTTTGATTTCAAAATACTTATTCTGAAAATACTTTTATTTAAAGATTCGTAATAACTGAGATTAGCTAAAGTCTTAACACAAGATTTGGGAAATGTTTTGTTGTCGAGTGTTCAAAGGATAATTTCAGAGGAAGCCTTTAGTAAAATTAATTTTTTGGATTTGGAAGAAGCGGTTTCCAAATATTTGAGCTAGAATATTTCCCTGGTTTCTTAGATTTGAAGCGAAAAAAAGAATCTGGCCGAGAAAGTTCAAAAATACACTGAACCATCTGGAGGAATTCTAAAGGAACCAGAAATTCAACTGAATTACAATTTGTTTATCAGATAAAAGAGATTGCTTCAAATTAAAATGAACCCCTGATAGAGGAGATAACCTTATAATGCCCTAGAGAAATTTGGCCTCAATGGCCCTACACATTTGTGGTTCATCTGTTATGAAATTTTATGATATTGGAGAGTTGAAAAGTATCCAGTTTGGTAGCGCTAACGTTCACACATGAAGAGAGGAAAACAGAATAGGTAATTAATCGCCATTCGCTACGACTACACAGGTCGAACACGAACTCACAATACACATGAACAGCTTGTGGTCTGGGGAGATGAGAATTGTAGTTTTTGGGGTACATTCTCGCCATCCTCAGTCTTTTTCTTCTTCTACCATAAGTAAAGCAATTACAAATAGATGGGGTGAGGACATTTATGATTGGATACAACTAGCAGTAAAGTTTTGATATCATTCTCTGTTGCTAGGATATAATATTATTTATGTTATCATCTAAACAAAACGAGAGAATATAGATTATTAGGAACGCATCTTTACCAATGTTGAGAATCCTTGCTTGTAAAAAGTGATAAAAAGTGATTATGCGACTTGAGCTGACCTAAAATCAACGCCAACATTACAGAGTGTGTCAAATTATTATTCTCTTTCAGAAAATAAGTAACCAATCCAACCAAAATAATTACTCTGATTCCAAATCTGAATTCGGTTTTGAAAGCCGACTTATCATTTAAAAGATAATAAAGGTTAGAATATATCTTTCGGACCTAAAACTTTGGTTAGCATCAGTGAAAAGCTAAAAGAGACACTTTAGGCACTAAATAAATGATTAACATATTATTCTTTAAATTTTTCTTCCACAGATCAAGGGAGTCTTTTAAGTTTAAGCTAATTTTGCGAGCTCCTTGAGTAGAAGAGCAGTTCAATGATGAACTCAAAAGACATGTCTAATTTCTCAATTTCAAGTTTGAAGATTAACTAATCTGTCTATGCTAACATGAGAAAGGACTCACTCACGATTATCTGTTCCCACATGGGTCTGTACTACAGACTCTGTAGTCCTGAAAATGAAAAAAATCAAGATGAACAAGGAATAGAATAATATGGAAAATAGTTTGAAAGAGAGATGATTATCATGGTAATAAGACAAGCCAAGAGGGAGAGGGAATTGCTTCTGGCTATCAAAGGAGGATAGATTTTAGATAAAAAAATAACATTTTCCCATTATGAGTGTTTGTAATCGAATTATATTGGGTTATGTTGTTGAAATCGAATATGGTGATTAGGATTGTAAAGAATATATTTTTTTAGATTTTCCGTCCTAATTTTGATCCCTTTAGAATAGGAGGAATTTCGAGACCCTTTGTCACCTTTAGACATTAACTTTCTTTGAGTTAGTATATAGCACATGTTTGATAAATGATGAGATTTTCTGAGACTTGAATGAACAAAACTGAGTTGCTAAAATAATATGTTGTAGAAATAACTCACTTTGTGGGTTAACAAAATTACTTGTATAAAGCTCAAGATTATAATTTTTGATTTTTACAAGAATCATAGTTTTCTTCGAGTAGTATGGGACAAAGATATTTCTCAAATCTTACAAAGAGATGTATAAACCGATTGTTTCACAAAAATTAGCTTTATTTCAAAATGTTTTTCAGCCTAATTTAATCTTAGTTGAATAAGTGGCAATTTGATGCGTTATAACTTATAAGTTATAACTGATACATTGTATTTCTTCTATTTTTCTCTTTTAACGGTTTAAAAAATGATGAGTTGAGTAAGATTCATGAATTCTCAAACTAACTAGATGATTCAAGATCTTGGTAATGGGCAATGTTTTATTTTTCAAAGAAATAAATTTTGTTACAAACACATGTGTTAATCAAAAGATTGCAAGACCTGCCACCTGGTCCTAAATTCATCAAATTGAAAAAAGAAGAACTGTAGAGATATCATGCAGAGGAAAGACTTTTCAAATGGTACGTAATATGACATTAATAGCATAATACTCGCTAATTTATTAGCATCACTCTTATGCAGGGTTTACTATTACGACAATGTGATCATAAAAATAAAACAGTATAGATAGATATATATATTCTACCCTTACCAATGAGCCATCAGGATAGAAAAGTTTTTGTGAAATGAAAACAAAACAGTTACTTCATGGTAATACATTCTTTGTGATGGGCTCTGTCGTGAACAAGATGATAGGCAATAGATGTATGAGTGCCAGCTGATATACTGTCGATAATATATGGCACACGTTCAAAGATTTATTGGATTTGTTACAGAATATAATTTTATTTTTTATCTACTGTGATAAAGTTCTGGAAAAATGTAAATTTTTTTGAAAATCTATTTGCTGAGTCTGTAGATTTCAAATATAGAATCGCCTGCTCGATATCTCTGATATTTTAGAAGATAACTGTTTTAAAGCCAAAAATGCCCATTGACAACCTCTATTATCTTCGAAATGATAAGTCGGCTTTCAAAAAGGAATCAGCATAATTATTTTGGTAAGGTTGCAAATTTTCTCATTTGAATAATGAAAAAAATAATTTGGGACATGGAGGGTTAAATGAAAATTCTTTAGAATAATCAGATCAAGTTTTCGTTCATGAATTTTTCAACTTTCAATGGTCCAAAGTCAAAAGGGCCCTCAGTTAAGGTTAAATTATTTTATTGAATCAAAAATTATGTATAGGATGATGTTTTTGACGGAATTCATAATTTTATGATATAAGCAAGTGAACTCGATTTCCGACATTATCATAAATGTGGCAGTAAATTTGTGATTGTTGATATGTATTGCTTTTTCCTTTTCCTCATTCCTTTACTCGGTTATATCAGTTGGATCGGCTTCTTTTTTTGTCTATGGCTATTTACACACTCGCCTTCGATAATTGGATTGACTTTTGAGAGTTGAATAGTTAAAATACGAAATAAGTCTTGAACATTTATTTAGTTACTTGATAGGCTGTAGTCCTACATCCGCAGATGCAGAAAGAAATTTATTTCAAAAATTACTACTGTATTGTATGATTTATCAACTTTAATTATTTGTAGAACTGATCCAAGTCTACAACTGATAGCTCGATGCTTAGTCGGTTACAAGTTTTAATTTGAGCTAGGGTGAAGATTTCCCTGAGCAAATGTAGGAGGGGTAAAGCTTTTCATTGAATGCTCCATGAAAATGTGTGTAACAAGAGGAAAGGGATTATCTCATAGAGCTCACACATGAGTTGATTATTACTATTACACATGTTGTAGGTAATTAGGCAGTGGGAAATCAGCAACAATGTCAATTTGAAATGAACATCAAACGAGAAGACATAAGCCAAACTTATTTCATGCATGAATGCGTGGGTAATCCGATTTTTATGGAAAATATTTTTAATGCGACATTACTGTGTGTAAACGTTAAGACAATGCAATATAGCAGAGAGATAATCTCTGGAGAAAGGAATGCTGGATTAAACTTTATTTAGTAAGAGAGGGGGGGTGAAAGTTGATGAGAACTTCAAATTCGGGATTTAAAGAGATCATAACCTATAGTTGGTTGATGTAAAGTCAGAAAGTTTTACAGGATCAAGATAGAAAAACAATAATCCCTTGAATACGATTCTTGTCTAATTGTGATCCTGAAAAACCTCTTATGACCTTATCAGTTTCAAGTAGACAAAAGGGTTATCGCCAAATTCCCAACTTTAATAAATAGCCATGGCTATAGAAAAGCAAGCCGAAGCCTTTTTCAGGCGTATTCTTCTCAAGAAGAAGGTACCGAAATTATTTTTGGTGAATACAAAGGTGAAATACAAATGAAAAAATGGGAAAATATATTTTTTTGATCCTACATAGCAATGAACATTTCACACGAATAAAATTTACCTTGCTAGCATGTGGATCATTTCCAAAAATGATTTTTTACAAGAATACCCAAAGAATTACTCTAAATTCTAGCGTTGAAACTCAAAATTTCCATTTTGATGGTAAACTTTCAGTAAAGGCCCCATTTAATCGAAAATATATTAGATGCTCAATAGGCATGGTTTTTCAGTATAATATGTTTAATTTCATTTTACCTGGGAAAAAAATTTAATTTTGAATTAAAATTTAGTTCGATTTTTATTGGAGTGGCAGTAAATTTCATAGTATTACTTTCAAGTAGTAATCAAAGATTTCAAGGCTTTTAATAAAAACAGTTAATAAAAGACTTATTCCACTTACACCATATATTGAAAATGTCTCGGAGATAAATATTTCAGCTTCTATGACAGAAATTAAATTCAGGAAATTTTTCATGCTGTTTATTCCAATACAGAATCTTTGTTTCTATCGTACGTAAAATGAGTTCTGGACCAGATGTTTTGTACATCATTCGAATTATCCTGAAAAGATCGAAAATTTGCAAAATCTATCTGCATTGCTCAAACTATCTGAAACCCTATCTGGTTCACCGCTGTGGACTTAACTTTGGGCATGTGTTTAAACTCTATCTCTCTGTCTTGATAAAAGGGGTAACCATTATAGATGCAATAATGGTAAGATTAATCCCAAGGCTTTATTCCGATGACTCCATCAAGTTCCCTTCAGTTTATTTCATAATAGAAGAGAGCATAATTATATGGTTGGGGCGTTGGATTATCTCCCTCTCACATTTCCCTCTAATGTGCTTCTTCTTCTTCTGAATGGTCTCTTTTTTTGGTTTATTTGACAGAAGGCCCAAACACCTTTGCGTGATAATAGCATTCGTGAGACATGCATGCTCAACTGGGAAATGTTTTTATAAAAATTAATTATTGGCTAGTAAGGCGTCTGAGGGATAAGACTGAGGATAAGAACAGAGAATATGTGTAATTAACAGACTATCCTTTCAAATAGGACACGTGTCTTGAGCCTGTCAGAGAGTGATTTAAATTAAACTTTCTCTTATCAATTTTCCCTATTTATTCTCTATTAGAATCTTGGATGGACAAAAACAAAATCTGAGAGCTATGGCTTGAACTCTATGTTTGGGATAGCTGAAATTGAGTTATCAGACAAATTCATCAATAAACCTGTGGTTAGATAGATGATGTGGTTGGAATCAAAAAGATTTACTTGAAAAAAGATGACTCTATTAGTTTATAAATTCCAGTGTGATTGTGAAGCTATAAGTCAAGGAAGAAAAAGATTTCATTCACTAAATTTAAATTTCTTTATGGTTCATCAGTAGTGACACATAAATAATGATAAAAGTTAAGAATTCATTGAAAATAATATTTTACAATTTTTGAAATTATACAAATTTTTCTGAATACACAGATTTGGCTTAAAGTGATTGATGAAGAATTTCTCCTTCACCCACAAATCCACGAATAGGAGATTATTCGTTAAATAGAATAGTTTTTCAATCAAAAAAACATTTGGATAGATGCGGTTGTGACGCACATGAAGAAATTTTCAAAATTTTATTCAAATGCCCAAACGACAAACTTAAAATAAAAGAAAAGTTCTTCGTAATGAGAGAAGACCCAAACCTATACATCCAAAAGAACCACCTTCATGACTTGCAGTTACCTTGTTTAATTTTTTTCATAAACTATTTTTTCTCTATAACTATAATGAGATAGAGAATTCAAAGTTATGCTAGATTTGTGGACAAATTCATCAATAGAACTGATATCACAGATGATGAAACAAACAACACAGATGAGGCTGTAAAGACTACAGTTTTCATGAAGCTTAATTTTAAAGGCGACGGTTTTAGTAATGATGGTTAAGACTGGTTAATCTCATCGATCATCATTACAATAATATACAATTGAAAATTGTATTTAAAACACAGAGATTATTCAGTTTGATCCATAAGGATTCACTTAAACCTGAATAAAATACTCTATTGATTTACAAATTTCAATGCACTTGTGGGGCTTCATATATAGGACGGACTATAAGGAAACTTTCTACAAGATCGAGTGATCATTTGAAGAAAGACACAGCGGTTACAAGACATCTTAAACAGGAGAATCAATTTCGAATTTTTCTATTCTTTATAAAAATCCTGGAGATGACAGCATAGATGTATGGGTCAAAGAGAAATTCTTTATTAACTTATACAAACCAAATCTATGTGTTCAGAAAAATTACTCATACAATCTTCAACTACCCTGGCCGATATGAGCTTTTTCACTTTTCTCTCCATATCTGCTATTTATTGGAGAGTTTTGGTGTTTTTTTATCGCACATTTTATTCTGTTTATTTTTCTTCTTTTACTACTTCTTTGAGAATTTGTAAATTATTATATTCATTTGACCTTTTTAAATTATATCATTTTAAAAGTGACACTACTGATGATCCTTTTAAAAATGTACATATAGGGATTTAATATGATCTCTTCCTACTATTTTGAATTATGAACTTGAGAGGATTCTCGGACGTTTATGAAAATTTACGTGAATATTTTGCTCGTAACTATTTATTCATTAAATTATAAAAACTTATTATGACTTAAGAAATTGTCTAAAAGATCTAATGACAATGTTACTATAGACCATTTTAGATAGGCTAACCACGAGGCTTCAATTTCGAATTTAGTTTGGTGTTTATTTTCAATTATTTAACTCTTGCTATTTCTCAAGTATTTCCACTGATGAAATTCTTTCAACTTTTAGTGTTATCCTTTAATTCTAAATACCAATATGATACCAACTATATTTTGTCAAAAGTTAACATTTAATTTTCAACTTTTTGTACAACAATGTAATTATAAACATAACTTTTTTCTCTCTTTCAAAATATCCAATTAAGCTAATGGCATATTCTCATACATTTTGTTGTTTGTTTCAATTCTCCAAGTTTATTATCCCACCCTTGTATATCTAATATATATTATATTCTCTATCACTCTCTAGGATATCTTCCAATGTTGTACTCAATGATAAATAAAAGAATGGATGAATTTAAGACTGTGACTGTTGGAAGCAATGGAATTTCTGGTGTAGGCAGAAATGTACAACTCTCTATGCTTAAAAAATAGAGAGAAAGAAGAGGGATGGCCTGTACGTAATAAGAGTGATTTGAAAATAGCTAACTGTATTTTTATTATCAAATAAATAAAGTTTTGATTATTAATATTATTATTATCTGCCTTTTCTATTATTAATGAACAGCCTAATAAAACCGCACCTAGTTTTCTTGGGTAATCCTAGGATTTCTGAGCACACCTCTCTTTGGCCAGATTTATCGTTTATCACTGAATAATTCATGATTAGTTGGATGTTTTATTGGCTTGAAATTAACCTCAGCCTATTTTTATCTATATGAGCACATGGGTCAACAAAGTTCAGTGTGTTACTTAAAGAGCAATAACAACGTGACATATCATGAATTATTTGATGACAAAACCCCCTAAATTACATGTAAACAGAAAATACGCACAGAAAGAGAGTGTAAATATCAGTAAATATCGCTCTCTTAGACAATTCCTGGCTTTTTTTTCTTTGCTTTCTTTGAAGAGAAAATCCATACTCTCTAAAGACAGACAGAGAGATAGAAATATTCACTTGTTGGACAAGCTTGATTTGCATAAATTGCAGAATCTAAATTAGTTAATGCCTCAAAGAATATGTTGGAATATTCACAAGACAAGACTTTAGCTTAGAAAATCGATTTCTTTTACTGGTCATATTTACACGCAATTTGAGAAGTTAGACCAAAATCTGCTCAAAGTGTCTGCTTAAAGAGTTTGTTCAATAGTTGATATGAAGTGACTCAAAATTTTTATCGGGAAAGATTGTAAGTAATTCGATACTGATTTTTCAGATTATCAATAGACGATTTCTAATTAGAATTCTAATTTGGCCAAATAAGTTGAAAAAACTTGGTTGTAATCAAAAAATTCGAATGATCCGATTTGCCACAATACTGACGAATTTCTGTTACCTTCTTCAAGTGATTTTGAGTATTTTGATCCCAAATATTACCAATAACCTGTTACAAATCTTTTAAATCAATTAAAAATCAACTGAGAATAGCACAAATAAGAGGGAAAAAAGAGGACAAGCTGATTTAATAATTGTAAAATCAACAAAGTACAGCAAATAGAGAATAGATTTTTTGATTGTACTAAGAAAAAGGCGACACAGATGTTCACCTGACAAGTCGGCATAAATCTTAAACATGCCCTTTTTTAAAAAACATGGTGTCTATTACTTTTTTTTGGTATTTTTCTTGGGCAAACAAGAGGTGTAAAAGGATGCAAAGGGGGCAGCAGAGATAGAAAGGAAATCATATTTACTCAACCTGGAACTTGGATTTTTTGCCCAATGTTGACTTTGGGTAGAGAGGAAAGGCAAGTGAAAAAGAGTCCAACTTCTACTCGCCAGAGGCAAGGGAACATTCGAAAATTGAAAGCTCAAAATATATATATTTCCAAAGATAAGCATCTTTTTTACGTTTTTAGAGGCAAAAACTAACCTAAAACTTTTTATTAGCCAGTGCCTCACATTTACATCCACAAAAGAAGAAGGGGAAACATTGCCAATGTTTTGGGTTGTTCTAGTAGTATTTTACTTTTTGGAAATAATAAATGTCTCATCAACTGCTACTGATGTTTCACAATCAAATACACACCCCCACAAACTAACTACAGTGGTATAAATGGAAATGAACAGAGTTGGTATTCCTTTTTTTCAGAGAAATCCATTAGTGGAAACTCATGACTCATGCAAACACACATGTGAAAGCATTAGCGAGTACTATATACATAAAAGTTTGGAATGAACAGAAAAAAGTAAAGATGTATTCATGATTATGCATGTAATGTACAAATGGAGTGAAAGGCTTTTAAAGAATGTGAATTTATTATTCAACTTTTACATGTATATATCAGCCAGTCTTGATTCAAGTACTACGCAGTTACCCCCACGAAAATAATAATTATGAGTATTTGTTTTAATTTGAAAATTTATAAAAAATAAAAGAAACGTTTTTTAACATATAGGGATCAAAATTTCTTGAAATTATTTCCTTCAACACATTAGTGTGTTGTATTTCCATATTGTGTATCCATGACTATAGATATAAATACTTGGAAGAGAAGAAAAAAAAGAAGCATGGTAAAAATCTGATTGGTCCATGTATTTCTGGCCAATCGGAAGAGTGTAGGAGTAGAAGAATACATAAACCAAATACACAGAAATAGGTACAAGAGTATATAAATAATATACCTACCAGTATATATAATATATATAAAGAATTAACACGGTATAAGAAGAAGAAGTAGACGTCAGTTGTATCCATATTCAAGAGGGTTTTTTTCACGCAAAAGAGATAAAGGCGTCAGAAAATAAAACTCTTCCTGTGGGGGAATTATGACGATAAAAAAGTTATTCTACAACTTGAATACAAAAACAGGCAACAGTGTAAAAATGGAGAATGAAGCTGGCACATCAAAATGCTACGGATGTAATGGACCTATTCAAGACCCGTACATACTCCAAGTATACCCAAACTTGCAATGGCACATGAATTGTCTCAAGTGCATAAAATGCTCAAAGTCATTGGATAACGAGACAAGTTGTTATGTACGCGATGGAAAAATCTATTGTCGAGAGGACTATCTCTGGTGAGTAAAAGACAAATAATTCATTGATTTCATTCAAACAATCAACTAATGGCTAGAAATCAGTTAATGATTTTGTTTTTCTGAAATCATTCGGTTGTAATGAAATATCGCGCACGTGCCGGAAATGGTCATTCATTAATATTATGAGTGATGAAAAGAGTGAAAAAAAGAATCTATTAATAAAATTAAGTTTGACTCATTTATATTACACACATGGACTCTGTAGATAGAATGTAAAGTAAAGAGATGTGGTTATGAAATAGGAAATAAATGTTTGTAATTTTTCTCTGGTAGCTATTTCCTCTACCGTTGTGCTGGATGCTATCAGACAATTAAAAAGACTGAATTTGTCATGCGAGTCCGCTCACAGACATATCACGTGGCCTGCTTCAAGTGTACAGTGTGCCAGAAATCTTTGCAGCCTGGCGAGGAGATCGCATTCAAGAGCAACCTACCTTATTGTTTGGCTGATGCAAATTTTTCATACCTGCCCAAGCTAGCAAACCATCATCATCATCACCACCACTTGCTTGGGCAGGATATAATTAAGAATGAAACAGAAGTCAGTCCAGACTCAAATTCGCTAAGGAAGAGTCTCATGAACAGTAGCACAGAGGACGGTTCAATCTTGGAAGAGTTAAAGTTGAGCGATGAAATAGATGAATGTTCAGAGAGTGTCCACCAGTTGAATGGGCAGTTTGATGAGATTAAAGAATACCTCAACTTGAGGACTTCCTCCAAATTACGCAATGAGGATTCTATATCGAATAGTTCACGACCCCAGAGTCCTCTCAGTAGTACACATGGCCATTTGACAAGTAGTGAGTACATGCTCTAAAAAACATTTGGATATTCATTTAATGTTCATATTCTAGATAAGCAAGACGAAGTGTTGGACGAGGGTCATCAGAAAATGCTCAAAGCAATCTATACCAGTAAGAATAACAATGGGTCTCTGGTCAGTGATCCTGAGGAGGCTGACTCAGATGAAGATTTCTACGATGATCTTGAGGATATTGACAATGAAAGTGACAGTATCCTTGGAAATATACATCCCAATTCAACTGGGTCCACTCAGCACAGTCAAATGAATAGTCTAGATGGCCAAATGAGGTCATTAGGCCATAAATTCCAGCATAACAGACAAATGTTCCTACAATCTGGTAGTAGTTCCACCAGCAGTCATCATAACAGGAGCTATATGAACTCCAAATCGGCCTCTGGTAAACGATCAAAAGAACAAAAGACGACACGCGTTCGTACAGTCCTCAACGAGAAACAGTTACACATGCTAAGAACATGTTACGCGGCAAATCCTCGCCCTGATGCCCTGATGAAGGAACAACTGGTTGAGATGACCGGCCTAAGTCCACGAGTGATCAGAGTATGGTTCCAGAATAAACGATGCAAGGATAAGAAGAAACAAATACTCATCAAGCAAATGGAACAACACCATCAGGTGAGTTACACACTTTTGCAATAATAATACGAATCTTTGGTATATCTTGCCATCATATGATGTCGACGGAGGGTGGGCAACTGTAGACGACATAAAAAAGATAACCCAGCAGGAAATGTAATGAGAATTAATCCATTTTTATTGAGGAAATGGATTTCTTGTGTAATTTTCTTCTCGGCCCCACCCCTTCGTTGATTGTTTACAGCTAAAGAGAAAATTTTTTTTCAATAGAGCAAACAGGAAAAAAAGTTTATTCGTAGAAATCTGAGAAGTGGAGTTCTGCGGGACCCATTTTCTTTCTTCTCTATAATGCCCGCATCCAAGACTTCTACTCGACTTGTGAAAGACAATAAAACCAAACTATTTTTAATTGGATAATCCTTTGAAATAGCCCAGAGATTATGTTACATTATGATGATGGGAGAAATATAAAACCAATTTTTTTCCATTTCATATAGGCAGGTCAAATAAGCTGTACCCTACAGGGGGTGCCAATGGTGGCGAGTAGTCCTGTACCGAATGATGCTAGCATGTTGAATTCTGGTTCCAGTGTGGAGGTACATCAGTTCCCTAGGATTAATTGGCCTAGCGGCAATAAATCTTCGGAGAATGGATTAAAGTCAGATGATGGATCTACATCCGGCCAGTATTCTCCTTCCTCGGGAAATATTCGAGAGATCAATGCAAAGATGAATCCCAAGTTTCCGCCAATAAATCAGATAAATCAGAACAACCTCTATCATTCACCCCTGATTGGTGGGCAGACGTCAAACGGCACCTCTGATCCCAATATGGAGACAGACTCTGTTTCCAATTTCACCCAACTCGTTAGTTTTTCATAAGAAATAATTAAACAAAGTAATCTTTTATCTCTTTTTTTTAGCAGAGCCAAAGTCCTATGAGTTCAATGCAATTCTCGAGAATATCACAGGCAACCTGAGAAACAGAAAAATCCCTACAACAACGAGACAGACAGAAACATCAGAGCCCAAAGAAATTTTATTATTTTAATCTTGTATAGTTGAAATTGCTGGAAGAGGGGAAAATTGTCATTCCTTACACCCTCCTATATATATATAGTTGTGTTCTATTTTGTGTGGTAGTACTTTTCCCACAGAGTTCAAAAACAATGTTTGATTCTTTTTTCTTTTTTTTTGGAAAATTCTCAATAATGTATCTATACAAGAATATATCTAATAAATATAATATATATATTCTATAGTGAAAGAAATGAAGATTTAGTTATGGATTTCTTATTTTTTCATCTATTTAAAGCATGATTCCAATCTCCCAACCCCCTCCCCCTATGCACAAAGATCAGTTCACAAATCTATCAAGTAAGAGATCTGTGTGTGTTTTTGAGAAAGTTTATATTTTGCGTCAGATGTATAAAGAGCGTATAAATATATGGTTAGTGTGGAGGTAATATACTGGAATATATCTACATCTTTTACAAGATAGCTATACAATACACAAGCATACACACAAAGGAATATGTATATATATATACAAAGGTATATGTAGAGAAAAAAGAATAAATTATGATGAAGGGATTCTCATTGGCTAATCTTTTCATTGAACGATCATTTTTGTAGTAGAAAAAGTTTTAGAATGAAAAAGGAGTGGTGGACATTGAAAGATCTATCTTTCACACATCACACACAGGAATTGATTGATTTTCTTAATGAACAGAGTATCTCTTTTTTACCAAACACAGAGTTTATCAAATGAGACAAGAGAGTTTTGTTAAAATGTGGGTCCTGTTATCTTTCTCCCCAAAAAATATGAGTAGACGAAGAAGCATGACCGCTAACTTTTTTACCCTTTTCCCAATATTTTATTTTGACAATCCCTCATCTATCTGAGAATTCTGGAAAGTCTCTCTATAAATTTTCCCTCTAGTCAACATTGAATGTACACATGACCCTATCTATTCTCTCACAAATAGACATGGGCAACGATTAGGAATTGTTCTGTTTGTTTTTTATCCACTTTCTCTAATTTCATAAGGTCATGTCATGGATATATCTATTGTGTTTATCTCTTATCATTTTACATGAAAATAATAATAATTACATTTAGAGTTTTTCTTCCTTCTTATGTTAGATACATTTTGTTTTTAATTTTTTTTAATAAAGAGGATAACTAACACAATCGTAAGAGGGGGATAGAATTTCTGCCTTGAAGTGAAAAGGGGGAGAGTCTGAGGGAAAATCTGAGAGGAATTTTGAGAAAAAATATGCATGAGTGAGCTTTGCCCATTCACTTTACTCTTTGAGTAAATGCATGAAAAATTAAATTACAACAAAAGTGAGAGGCCACTCGAGAAAGGCATTACTATTTCTCCTAATTTTAATGAATAACAAGGTGAATTTGTATCAGAAAACTTGCCCATAGACAAGTGGCTTCTTATAGAAATCATTAGGGATTTTCATTTTTTTTCTAAGAACCCAGGTGATTACCGGATTTTCTCAGAGTGTATTCAGAATATTTATACAATATTAATTTGACGTAAAATCTGATTTAAAATGATCATAGCGTGTCCAATTCAAAATTTATTATTTCTTGTAGTGAATTCATTGAGAAATGGTGGCGCAAATTTTAAAAATTTGCTATCCTTAACTGAAATTAGGCATATCTATAAATAAAGTTTGAAACAAAAGGTTCAAGGTTATATTCTCTTATAATTCCAGATCATGTTGCTTACATTATCCATTCGACGCCAATTTTTTTAGAACTTTGATTTGAAAGTGAAAGGGGGGACACACACAAGAAGTGCTTTTAGGATCAATTGATTAGGTTTATTTCAACATTTCTGATAAAGGTTTAAGAAATGTTCATTCAGTGTTTTTCACTACTTCATATTTTTGAAATGCAAATCAGTGGATTTTCCAAAGTATACATAAAATAACATGAATCTCTTTTGTTTTATAATATTCTTCTAAAATGGATACCGAAATAAGATCTATTGACTTTGAAAATGGTTTCATTGAAATTTGAATTTTTGAACAGGTACCCTGAAAAATTCTCTCTAAGTATTTTAATTTTATTATTATTTTTTGAACTTTTATAATTTGTAAATAGTGTTATCATTAATGAATTTTAACTGTTTTCAAGTACAAGTGTATTGCCAATCATAATGCTTGGTTTTCACGTGGATTTTCGGAAGCTTAAAAGAAACATGAAAGGTGTGTGTGACAAATTTGAAATAGATTTCAGAAAATATATGAATCATGCACTGAAATATCAGAGTAAAACTATAGATAAACCCACAGTAATAAATATACTTGAGAACCAATGAGAGATCATGGATAGAAAAAATCTCAAAAATAATCAACATTTTCTGAAACCACTTTTCGATTCAACTAAACCTGAATCTAAACATTCTAGCAAAATTTTATTAGGTTGTGCGATAAGTAATGGGACTGAATACAAAAACTAATTTTATTTTAAAAAATCTTGATAAAGATCAATTGGATATCAGGGAAAATAGTTTCCTGATGAATAAAGACATGTCTCCTAAAGAATTTGTATTTTTCTAATCCCATATGCAAAGAATTCATCAAATTTAGAGTTGAGCAACTGGATTAAATCCCTTTTCTACCACATCTTTTGATTTGGAATTCTTGACCTCGAGAAAAGGTTTTAGTGATTTGAAATGGGGATTATCAGACGGTGCAAGATGAAATCAAGTGCTCCTCCTGAAAAAAAGTTGTAATCCCTTTTCCGAAATGGGGTTTCGTGTTGTCCTCAAGAGAAATGAGTCTACAGGATCTCGACTATTTTTTATCCGAGACGAAATGAAACTTGAATATTCTAGAACGCTTAATTAAATCTTGAAAGTTCTCTCTGATGGCCCAATTCCCAAGCAACACGCATATCTGGTAATCTGCCGAAAATCATTTAATCAAAATACTCAAAAATATTGATGCTTTTCAATTGTAGAAATATCTAATAAGTTCAAACAAATAGAGGGATGATTAATTATGGTACCGAATTTGTTCGAATTCAAGTTGGAGCTCCATAACTTATCGCAGAACCTTATATCTATGGCATATTGAATAACGAACTGAGAATGCAAAGGTAAAAGAAAAACTTAATTAAATTAATTCGTTCATTGAGAAGGAAGACATTGTCTAGGATAGGTCAAAGGCAGTCTACAAGGAATACAATGCCTCCTTCATTCGTATACATCTCTCTCTCTCTCCCACAATTACACAGGGAAAAAAGTAAAGGAGGATACTTCTACCAATGATTTGAGTGACCTTTTGAGGGAGTTTAATCAATTTCTACTCAAACCGAAAAAAGGCATTAGAGGGGTGGGGTGGCATTTTATTTTAAGAAAATTAAATTCGCAGAGGATAGACGATAAAATTCAGGAGGACTCACCTGTAAAATGTTCCTTTCATTCATTCATTTGAATGGTAGAAGAGAAAAACAATTTTTTTGGCTACATTAAGGGACATCATCATCATCATCATCATTCGTTGAGTTTCCGTTTCTCTCATAGCTGTAGATATAATAAAAAAAAGAGTGAGGAATAATAAATAAATTTGAGGCATTATGGAAGGATATGGGGTGGATAGGTCGGTGTGTTTGTTAGTGAAAGAGTTGGAGAACAAAACTAGATACATTAAATACATTTTTGATCATAAAAAATGGAAATAAAGTTGATAAATTCATAGAGAGAATGCAGGATTTCAGCAGAGAATTATTCATCTCCTAGATTTTGTCAAGTCATAGTTTTGATTTTCAAAAGTGCAATGTTCTCCCATGAAAAAGATGGAAAAATCATTAAAAACTCACACCACCCCCAAAATGCGCAATCAACAGTGGTGTCACTTTGAAAGAATGAATGAAATTGTTTAAGCCAAATTAGGGTTACATATTGGCCACTAGGTTCAGGTACCAATAGAGATCACACAGATATTATTGGAGGTACCTTGCTTGTCTTTGTTAATATTCAAGATCAGACTTTTTAAAAATTGCCACTAGATTCTAAATGAATTTTTACTACTTTCAACTAAAATTTCAAATATCTCATTTGCTGATGAAGCTTCAAGTGTTTTTTCAATGAAAATACTATTAGAATCATGTTAAGATTATTTCTGTTAAATTTTGCTATACCACTATGCCTACAAGAGAATTTAGGGAAAATGGGCAATGCACGACTATGCAAATGAATTTTCAGTTACTTTAGATCTCCCACATCATTTTTATCAAAATTATAAGTGGAAATTTTTTGTCTAACAAAAAAAAATTAACGGAATATTTTGATTTAAAAAAAGGTAAAATTCGTTACATCCCTACTCCACATGGTGGGATCCATCAGTGAAATGGACTAATCCGTGATCAAATAAGACGAACCTAAGGCTTTTCGTTGAGAACTTTCTAGCCTGAACGCCATAGTTATGGACAGTCTCTGATACAATGGAGAAGGTTGTGGTTTATTCTTTATTTCCAAAAGAAATGAGAAAAATCCAAGAGATTCTAATGGAAAATATCCTCCTCCTAAAAGAGATAATATGCCCAGAATCAGAAGAAAAAAAGAAATCTGAGCACATGACGAGGATGAAAGATGATGTAAGAGAACATGGAAAAGTATACATCAAGGAAGAAAAGAATTGTTACACTTGAATACAAGATTCTCAAAGGGGAAGAAATAAATGAAACAAGCCCTTTGATCTTGCTGGGAGGGGCGTCGAATAATCTGATTAAAAGTTTTCATCATCACCAGTTGAAGGTTTTTCACCTTGAGAATAAAAACTAAAGTACTTTGTTGAAATATACACACTGGAAAGTGAAAGAATTTATCGTCAATAATTCCCAAAGAAAATCCCCTACAAATTCGGACTCAAGAGTGAGATAATTCTTGTAAAAAGTGAAGACTTGGTAAGAAATAGTACCGAGCATCTTCGCAAACAGTAGAAATATTAACTAAACCTAATTGAAATGAAGATGAGAATTTAATTCTTTTACAAAAAACTCAATATTTTTGTAGAAAAAAATAAGAAGATGATGCCAATCGTTTCACAAATAAGGCCTTTATTTCAGGCATACTCATTAGTGTGATACATGCCATATAAGTACAAATTTACAATAAGTGTTATCCAACTTTTATTGATTTTTTACTAATTGATTGGTTCATCCCTGTTTCCAGGACTGACCCGTTTTCACATAAGAACAATTATTTTTACAATTATTGCAATAAAATTTTTTCATAATTAATTTTAACAAAATATGTGATAATTATAGTTTTCAAGAGTGCTAGGATTTTTTTGAGTTGCTGAAAAGTACTTTGTAATTTGGATATTGACCTCCACCTCTGTTCTGATTCTCTTCCTTGGTGGTTGTTGTGAAGATGGTGGTTTTTGTGGCTTTGCTTTCATAGGAGATTCATAGGCTTCACATAATTCTTTTGGACACAGAGGATAGGTTTCTCGCAACTGATAATAAGCTTCAGCACCTTTAAACATGTTGACGTTGTTTCCGTAGATGATTTCAAAATTTTTAGGGGAAACGTCTGCCTTACATGTGGCTAGGTGTTCTTTTATTGACATCTGACTATTGTATAAATGTTAATCTATACGTTCTTCCAGTCTTCTGGTTTTATTCCCAATGTACTCAGCATTACATTGACATTTAAACTTGTAGACAACATTCGTCTGCTTTAATCCGTCGATTGGGTCTTTTGAGCAGTTTTTTTAGCATTTTCTTCGTCTTGTACATTATTCTCAGATTTGCATTTGGGTAAGCCTCATTGAACGAATTTTTTATTTTCTTTTGGAACAATGAGACTGATTGGTCTCCTTTAAATGGTAGACTGAGGACAACATCTCCCTCTGTTGCTTCCTTGAGTTTTCTTTTGGGAGTGTACAGCTTGGATAATCTGTCATTAATTAGTTCAATCGGATAATCGTTTGCCAGAAAGATGCTGATCAGTTTTTCCAATTCGTCTTCCCAGGCTGCTTCTGATACTATTCGTCTCACTCTTTTAGCTAAAGCTGTTATAAGACCATGTTTCTGTGACATCGGAACAAATGAGTTGTAGTTGAGCAGTCTTCCTGTGAATGTGCTTTTTCTTTGGACTGATCGAACCAAGGAGCCATCTTATTTACGCGTCAGCAAAACATCAAGGAATGGAAGTTCTCCATTGTGAACACTATCTGCTGATGTGCTTTATTGAAGTCAGATAATAAGTTATTAATATTACTATTATTTTCAACTACGATGAAAGTGTCATCCATATAGCGATAAAAATGTTCAAACTTCTCTATGCTTGCCTTTAATGTGGTTCTTTCAAGTTTTGCGAGGAAAATGTCTGCCGACATTGGACCGAGTGATCCCATTGCGATTCCCTCTTTTTGGACATACATTGTACCGTTGAACCGAAAACGACATTCTTACAGCATAATGTCAACAATTTTTTCACCCAATTTGCTGCCAGGTTGAACTTTGATTGGTTTTTCTTTACATAATCACCGACGAATTCGATTGTTACTTCTAATGGAACATTTGTGAAGAGTGATACAACATCAAACGATAGCAGGGGTTTTCCATTTGTGTCTACATCCTTGATTCTGTGAACAAATTCGAACGTGTCAGCTAGGGAATGTTTACATAAATCCGTTTTCATTGGTTCCAGGATGACTGTTAGCCATTCTGCTAGTCTGCTCGTTGCGGCCTGACTGATGTCCAAAATCAGTCTGAGGGGGATCTCATTTTCCCTGTTGTAGTTGTCCATTTTATGCACCTTTGGAAGTCCGTATAGTCGATTGATCGCACTGTTTGTGCATCTGAGTTTGAGAAACGTTTGAGTGTCAATGTGCTTGTTCTTCAACATTGTTTTTAATTCCTCATTCACTTTCTTTTCAAATATCATTGGCTGATGATCTGAGAGCTTGGTTTTTGTTTTGATAAACTTCGATCTGTCATTGAGGATTGTTAGCATTGACTGGATATACTTATCCCTCTGAATCAGTACCGTTCAACTTTTTTATTCGGAAAGATAGGAAAAAATTTCTTTTTCGAATTCCACAATAAAATAAGCAAATAATATATAATTGAAAAAAATTTCTGAAAATATCCTAAATTTTTCGAATTTCGAAAATGCACCAAATTTCCTCTTTTTCAATATCAGCATCGATATCAGCATTAGACAAAGAATTCGATTTAGGCTGCATAAATTGACAAAATTCGTCATAATTGTGGTAAATCGAAGGTATATAATCCAAAATTTTAAAGTTTAACTTTTTCTTGAAAACATTATATTCCTTGCTTCCTCGACGGCCCAATATTGAGAAAAATATTGAGTTTTTTGAGGGAAAAGTAAATTTTCATCTTCATGTCAACCAAGCTTTAGAAATATTTCGCTTAGGTCGTATACCCTACAGGGACGTCTTATTTGGTAATGGATTAGCCCATGTCGCTGAATGGTACGAAAGAAACTCCAGTATTGGTGGGATCCATTAGTAACCTGTATATTTCTAGTTATCCTTTGTAAGTATAGATACTGCTCTATTCATTAATAGAAATATTCATTTCTTAGAGGATTTGAAAGAAATGTGAATATTGAGTAATAATTCAGACTCTTAACACCAGCTTGATATTTATACATGAGAATAATTATTTTTATATGAATGGAAAAATATGAAATCCTCTGATTGGATCAGTGACAATCGAAAGCATTCCTCAGGCGTTTCTGCTAAGCGTTCCTACAGCAACTGCAGAAGATAACAATCATGCTATCAAAGAGAATTCAACTCAAGTTGATAATCAAATTGGTACCCAACCTGTAAGTAGCTCTAAATCAGAAAATCATTTAACCAGAAAACGAGAAGTCAAAAGAAAAAATGTAACGGGCAGTTAAAACTAGCTCCCTTTCTTAAGAAAAGGTTATGAGCTCAGTCAAACCTTACCTCTCGTCCATGAAGAATTCTTTCGATTCTAATATTTCATTATCTGTAAATATCAAGCAACTGTAAGATACCCATCTTCCAAATCCTCTAAAGAAATGAATATTTCTACTGTTTCAGTTAAAAAGAAAAATACTTTTGCAGATTAATTATTCACGTAATTTGAAGAGAATGCCCGAAAATCAACTTTAGACTAATAATTTTTTTTTAAAGAATATCAGACTATAGTTCTGATAATATTTCAGTCTCCTTGTTTCAGGTCTGTATGCTGAGAAAAAAGTTCAATTTCCCATAAAAATGTTATTGATCGATCGTAACAAAATTGTTTTCTTTCAAATAGAGCTAAGAAAGACACAACGGTGACCAGGCATCTAAGACAGGAAGAGCAGGAAGCTTCAATCTCAAACTTTTCAATTTTATACAAAAACCCGAGTGATGACAGTACAGAAGTTTGGGTGAAGGAGAAATTCTTCATAAATGGATATAAACCAAACTTATGTGTTCAAAAAAACTATTCTTATAATCTTCAACTACCTTGGCCAATGTGAGCTTTCACACTTTTCTCTCAACTGTTGCTACTTATTGGAGAGTTTTGGTGTTTTTTTAGCTTACATTATATTCTTCTTTGACATTTACTATTTCTTTCATAATTTGTAAAATATTATTTTTAATGAATTCTCAACTTGTATCATTTTTAAAGTATTGCCACTGATGATGCTTTGTGATATGTACATATGGCCCCAGTATATATCTTTTTTCTATTTTTCCAAATATGATTTTAAGTGGATTTTCGGACGTATTTGAAAATTTACGTGAATATTTCAGTCACAAAAATAGAGTTTCAGTTTAGATCATCGTATCATAATTCATATTTTTGAAGCAGTCTTTATCAAAATCAAAGTGAGCACAAACACTAGAGAAAGTTGAATTGATATTTACTCCGAATAGCGTTAAGTCTGGAAATTCATTTCATACATCTCAAAAGAAAGCTATTAGGATAAATAATTTTAAAAAGTGGCAAATCTGTCAGGATTTATCATCGGTGTATCAGTGGCAAGGATATATACTTTTTAGAGATAAATAAAGTCATGATTATTTATCAGCTTGAGCCAATTAAGTAGAAGTAAATTCTTAGAGAGGGGGAAATACAATCCGATCTACAGTGTATGTATTTATTTAGTTCACTGAAAAATAGATAAGAACGTTCGTGTACACCTGTCAGATTGAACACAAACACATTTTGGCCAACTAGGTGAGAAGAGATGGACAATAAATCAAAGAATTAAACGACTGGCGATGATCTGCTGTAACGGAAATGGCACCTCTCTTATCTGGAGAAAAAAATTGTTCCCTATCAAATGCCCGTTATAGAGAGAGGATTTATCATGTCAAATATGTTCCATTAATCAAGAATACTAAGAGTGTCACAGATTATGGACAAAAGTGAGTAGTGAAAAAACCACTGGGAATTTCATGGCATATTCTCTATCTCACTCTCTCAGACGTTAAAGAGATACCAACTTTGGAAATTTTCGGCGCGAATTTCAAATTCACAAGAATTTCGATTAGTAAAATTATATATTCACAAATTTTTGCAATGATTCTGGCCTTTTTTCACAATTTTTGAATTTTTGCTTGTATATTTATTGCATATGAATTTTTCTACAATAGATTTCGATTAAAATTTGATCTTTTATTCTGATCAAAATAATGTAATTATTTCAATTTTAAGGAATATTCAAGGAAAAATAGTGAGATTAGTTGTTAAATACAAATTGAAATGGTGTAATTGTATAGCCAGATGTGAAACGATAAGAAATAATCCACATACATCACCTTGATAAAAGTAGCATTTTGATTAAAAATCGATAGACAAAACTGTATGTAGAGAGAGGAAATCGACCAATCTGTCATATTTCAGTCGGGGAGAGGGAATAGTAAAAAATAGACCACATTCAAAAGTGTATTTGAACTGTGCTTGAGAAGAAATCAACTATATACTCGCTCAAAGATAACACCATACTCAAGAGAAGGGGGATGATAATGTTACATTTGTAGTAGTAATAGTAATAAAAAAAATTTATGCGCACGTCATACAATACAAGAAGAAATTCTGTCATGGACAGCATTGTCAACCAAGACTGAGGGATAAACCTTAATTTTTCTATCATAATAGAAAGAAGGAAATACAAATGTGCCCACAGAAAAAGATGGCTGAAATTATGTTTAACAATGAAATTATTATCATCTTATATTTTATTTTTAACAGAAAAAATATATCCATTCAAAAAAAAAGAAAAACACGCATTTTATGAATGAATGGAGTACTCGAAGAATAAAAGTTTTTTTTCATTCATTCATTTGAGTTTGGACAAAAGAAAAAAGTGAGCATGGTAGAGTAAAGGGGGAAGGGCGTATTTATTATTATGGCTAGAAAAATGAACTAAGAACCAAGTGTGCCTTGGTTCACAAGGCGTCGTCACTCTTGTAAACTTGTCTCAAGTAGGGAAGAGCACCTGAAAAACTGTAAACACTGCTCTCATTAGACCTCATTAGGAGGATAACAAAAAGCCAAAGGAAGTAAAAAAACATTTGGAAAAATGCCAAATGACATTTCTATCCGATAATAGATAAATATCGGTTATCAAGTTGTCCATCGAAAAAACTTGATATATCCTAAGACTGAAGTTTAATGGCAATTTCCAGTTTTTTGTCTAATTCTGATACTCAAAAAATTTGGCGTCAAACTGAAATTTGAAAAAATAACCATATTTTTCTTAGCAATAATTCTTTTTCTTCAAATAGTAAGAGTAGCCAACATGATCCGGATTCCTAGAGATCTAGATCAGACTCGAATTCACTTCATCAAGTTTGAGATTTTTTCACACAAAATTGCCCGAGAGGAAATCAACCTTGAATTAAAGATCCTGAATCAGATTGTATAAATTGCCCATACTCTTTGTGTAGTAGTATAGAGGAAAGTCAAGCTGCTTAGCCATAATATGTGTGTGATTAAAGAATTGAAACTCTGTAAAACTAATACATTCTAGACCGGACGCCATCTTTAATACATAAACTAAAAAGATATAACTTGAAACAACAAGAAAAATGTGAACGGTATAGTCTTTTTTTATAATACTAAACCTGATAAGGAAAAAATCCCGTTTTAAAACTTGAATTTCTAGAAACAAGGTAAGGTTTTTATTTGTCCTATTATTCTGTATCCTATTTCATCAACATACATAGAAGGTTTAATTATAACTAAAGACTACTCTCAGGAATAAGAGTTTGAACGTTATCTCATCAGTTCAACTAAATTTAACGCCCAGCAAATTAGAGCATGAATATATTATATATGGTACGTGTGAGAAATTGTTTTCGCTCAAATCTATCTAATTCAACTTAACGCATCCTTGAATATCCCTTTTTACATAATACAGGAACTCATGATGATAATACACATTCTTTCCGCTGTTGGAAAAGAATAAAATATTTTCTCTTGTAACTGTGAGGTGGCAGCTGAAAAGACTCTAGCAGAAAGAGAGTACTACTATAAACAATCTGATATATTATATTATATATATAGCTGCAAAAAAGTGGTGGTAAAGTAAATAATAAATGAATAGAGACGATAAAAGACTACCAAATCTGGAGGGGAAACGTCAATCAAGATAGAGAGAGAGAGTAGTTAATGGGCAAAATCAAAATGAGTGTGTTTGAGTAGTCCCAAATGAGCAAAAGAATGCAACGTAGAGAGAGAGATGAATGAAAGAGTGAAATGAGCACAAAAATAGAATAATTGTGTTGATATACAAACAATAAATGAGAAAAAAGGGGGTAGATGAAAGTTCATTTGGCAATAATTCCATCTTAATCAAATATTTGAAAATAGTACAATGTACAATTCCATTATCATCTGTGTTGCCATGTCTCGCAGAGTTACCTACTCTTCTAATCACTATTGTATAATAATTCTCATTTTTCCTATAGACAACTCCCGTAAATAAAATAGGCTAGTCTTGGTTGAAGTCTTGCACTTTTCTCGCCACTACTGCTATTTATTGGAGAGTTTTGGTGTCTTTTCAGCTTGCATTTTATTCTTATTTTCTTTGACTTTTACTATTTCTTTTATATAATTATTTTCATTCAATTATTTAATCATTTTTAAAGTGATGACACTTATGATCCTTAAAGAGATGTAAATAAGACTAGTATTTTTTATTTGGTATAAAAAAAGTTTGTGGCACATAAAAAAAACCAAATTATCCTGTCATTAAGCAGTAAAATTTCATTAAAAATTGGGTGGTTTTTCGCAATTTTTGTGTTTTTATACATGAATAACTTAAAGCTAATTGATATGAAGTTGGGAATATATGATTTTTAAAGAAATCTAGATATTTTCATCAAGAATTCGAATTTTTTAAAGATTTTCTGGAATCCTACTCATGCTGCCCACTTTTACCATTTGAAGAAGAAAAATCTGAAAAAAAATTATTTTTATGAAAAATATGGTCATTTTTCAAATTCCCATTTGGCGCCAAAATCCCATTTTTTCGAACTTTGAGCTGAAAATTTTTGTTGATTTGAAAGTGGGAAAGGGATCAAATATTGATTTTCAGGATCAAGATTAGACAAGAAAGCTGACTAGCACCGTCAAATTATCGACAGTTACCCCGTTTTTGAGAGATTTTGAATAATCGAAATTTCATTGATTTTCAAGTAGTGAAAATGATCAAAAAACGAAATTCCTTCCCAAACGATAATAAGGTTGAGCATAAGATCAGATTCAGTTGAATTGATTTTCTTGTTTAATCTTGATCCTGAAAAAACTCTCTCGATCAGCCTCCCACTTTCAAATCAGCAAAAATTTTCAGCTCAAAGTTCGAAAAAATGGGATTTTGGCGCCAAATGGGAATTTGAAAAATGACCATATTTTTCATAAAAATAATTTTTTTTCAGATTTTTCTTCATCAAATGGTAAAAGTGGGCAGCATGAGTAGGATTCCAGAAAATCTTTAAAAAATTCGAATTCTTGATGAAAATATCAAGAGATCTGTAAAAATCATAGATTCCCAACTTCATATCAATTAGCTTTAGTTAGCTTGTAAGCATTTTCGACACACAAGTCTCAGTACGAAAGAATGCTTTAGATGACAACTTTTACTATATACTTCATCAAAGTAGATTATTATGTTTGTAAATTATATAAATTTGAGAAAAACATAGGAGCAAAAGATAAAAATAGTTTGGTCTTATTGAATAATTATGATTGATAGGGATGGTACTTAGCATTTGACACAAGAAAATTCAACGCTACTCACCTATCTCTTCATTTAGGCCAGCAACTGAGCCAAGTGGGTAGTTGTGGGAAATCTGTCCGTCACTTGACTATTTGGCTGGTCAGGAGTTTTTGACCTTTGCCGCGACTCCTTTTCGGCATCATGGGGCGGTGTCCAGTCTCTTTCGTTCACACCAGTATCTATGCAATTTGATACAATATTTTTAAGGAAGCTTTTGATAGAATTTTGTTGAAAAATAAAAAAAAATAATCGACAAAACAGAATTTTTTATTTAAAGGAACTTCAAGAGGTTAATTTACAAATTTCCGGAGGGGAGAGAATCTTTGGAAAGGAAGCCTCAACAGCAGAAACATCGAGAGCTAAAAGATCGACATCACGACAACACAGCTCTGCAAGGCTGGGCCTAGTGCGACCGAGGTCTCCGTGAACCAACTCTTTGATGTAGGTCCCAGATTCACAGTGAATCTCGAGAATAAAGAGCTCCTCTGGTGAGTAGATTTTCAGCCAATATTCAAAGTCTAGAAACTAAATTTAGAATTATTATTATCATGCATAAATGGGAAAAAGATTCGAAAATGATTTTAATTCGAAACATACCTCTGGATTTTGATCGATTATTGGCAAAACTGTCGCAAAGTTGATAAAAGACATTTTGTAAACTTTTCTCTTGCGATCCATCAGAGTTCGACGATGAATCACACGAAGGGGAGTTGATTGGACAACGTCAAAATCTTCCAATATTTTTGGATTTTCTAATGTACTAAATAAAAATGTTGTTTTAGTGAGTAACTACTTGTGAGTAATTATGATGTTTAAATATATTTTACCATTTTGACCATGCTGACTGGGAAGAGTCAGTCTTATATAATCCAGAGAAGATTCTCGATAACAGTCCATCATTGAGACCTCCGCCCGGACAATAACACAGAGCTCTGTAGCGCTTTTTATGGTCCATCTCTTCACATTTCATACCGGGTTCTGCATCAACAGAATGGGCTATCTGAAGATCCCTTACGACAACATCATTGCCAGCTAATCGGTTGATTTTCTCTGCTAAGATTGTGAGATTATTCTCCTGGCCAGTTTTGGAATACTTTTTGATAACTGTACTGGGCAGGTAGCGATAATTGTTAATTTCCAGCATGTAAGGTCTGCCTAAGCCGAGACACCTTGAGGAAATTTTCAAACAATCAATGTTTCCCATATGAATTTCTGATTCTTACCTAACATCGACATCCTCACGACCTGAAGATAAAAAGACATGCTGGCGAATAGTCTCGGGTATTTCATCAGGATAAAAGGCATCTCTAACAGGAAGACATGTGAGTTCTTCAACAGAAGTGACCAGCTTCCTTTCGCCTTCAATTATCCAAGGGCTCTGAGGGAGACATCTGCTCAACTTGAGATATCTCCCAGCAATCATAATTGGCTTGAGTCTTCCCAATTTTACCTCGCTAATTGTCATTTTACCGAGATTTGCCGAGTTTATTTCGTTGAAAAGTTTCCTGTAAAAGGCAAGATCTGTAATTGCAGTGAATACCAAGTCGACCTCAGACTTGGGGATGTAGTCTTTGCGTTCACACTGATCTCCATTCCTGTTGCGTTTACGGGAATTCTTTTTTGACTTGTTAATGAAGCAGGAGAGATGTTCACTGGAGAGTTTAGTGAATTTTTCAAGAAGCATCTCGACCTCGGAAAGATTTTCATAAGATAAAAATAAATCAACTGTTAGAATATTATAGAAAGGATCGATAGCAAGAGGGTCATTAGGATCCCATTTTTGTCGTGTGCAACTGTCATCGACAAGTTCAATTTCAGACTCTCGTGTTTTAGTTACCAAATCAACTTTGAGATTTTCATTGACGAATTTACGGATAAGCCATTTAAAAACAGTCTTGAGAGAACTGCAACTTTCTTTGAGGAAATCTTTATCGATAGATTCGGACTTGAATCCGACTAATTTCCAAACTATCTGCTCAATAATACTCATCAATGTAGGTTCAGTTATCTATAAATTATATTTTCAAATATTATTACGTTTATTTGAATTGCAGTGTATTCGTACATTTCATTTCTCAAAGCTTTTGAAATAGTTTCGCAAATAGAGTTTATAATATCCGAAGATGAGAGGATATTTTTACATATTATACATGGTTTATCCCCTTCTTTGGATACGTTTGAGTTGTAATCATTCAAATGAGTAGAAGGGGCATTGAATAATCGGTTTACACAATTGGTACATAAGTTGTCTGAGAAGTCATTTTGTTTATACATGGATTTTACCAAATAGAAGAGAAAATCGTGCAAAAAAAGCGTATTTTGTAATAGGTTAAACAATAGATCTGTCGTTAATTTTTATTTTAGTTTTAATTTCTTTATCTAATTAGTATCAATTGAATTCATCACGTTATGGATCAAGTTTATGTGAGTTTACTGATGATACCTTGGACTAGAGTCTCCGAGTCATGACGACAATTATCCCCTGATTTATTTTAAGAACTAATAATTATTCTTTAACAGGTCGCATTTAACTGTGGGGTGCGTTCTGCTCTCTTCTTATGATGATACCTTGGACTAGAGTCTCCGAGTTATGACGACAAATTTCCAACTGACGTTTCTTACTCAACTTTTTCTCGTTTTAGATAGCTAACATTGCGAAAGTTCTAAATTTTAGGATGGATTCTTGCCGATAAAGTTAACAATTCAAGTTTTGAAATGTAAGTTGACTGATGATACCTTGGACTAGAGTCTCCGAGTCATGACGACAATTATCCCCTGATTTATTTTATGAACTAATAATTATTCTTTAACAGGTCGCATTTAACTGTGGGGTGAGTTCTGCTCTCTTATGATGATACCTTGGACTAGAGTCTCCGAGTTATGACGACAAATTTCCAACTGACGTTTCTTACTCAACTTTTTCTCATTTTAGATAGCTAACATTGCGAAAGTTCTAAATTTTAGGATGGATTCTTGCCGATAAAGTTAACAATTCAAGTTTTGAAATGTAAGTTGACTGATGATACCTTGGACTAGAGTCTCCGAGTCATGACGACAATTATCCCCTGATTTATTTTATGAACTAATAATTATTCTTTAACAGGTCGCATTTAACTGTGGGGTGAGTTCTGCTCTCTTATGTGATACCTTGGACTAGAGTCTCCGAGTTGTGACGACATTTATCTTCTGATTTATTTTATTGATTAATAATTATTTACTTTTCAGTTTGAAATATTGTTGGGGAAGTCATAACGTATTCTCATTGATGTTGACCTGGACTAGAGTCTCTTACACTTGACGAGAATTATCCAACTGATGTTTACATGATAAAATTTATTATTTTCATCAAGACTTTTTTCATTGATTCTAGTTCTGATTAGATAGCCTTGTTCATTGGTTTTAGCCCTAATCATATAAAAAATACCAAGCAGCGCATAGAGCCCTTCCCGATTATGATCCAGCAAAGAATATTGTCTGTCTAACATGGTGTTCTCCTAAAATGGTCTGTCTGAGAAAGGCCTGTTATAGTTAGTCAAATAACACAGTCTAAGTAGTAAAGCCTGACGATGGTTCTTAAAAAAATAATTTTTTTAAAGTTATTATAACAGAAAAATATATCCAGAGAAACAAACCATAATGGAAATTTCTTATCTACTTACTAGCGACGACATAAAGTTTTTAAAAATTTTGCATCAAGTCTTTGAAATCATCCAATTTCTAAGAATATCTTGACGTATACAATTTTTCGGTAACACTTCGATAGAGATTCAGCGCAAATTTTCTGTTTTAGGGGGGTGAATGCGATAACCAATGAGATTTGAGCAAATAATTTTTACGTGTAAAACCCTGAAATAACTCAAGGGGGGATCAGTAGTTTATTAGAATAGACCTTTAATACACCAAATTCTCTTTATTTTCCTACAAGTTCATACTTAGGATGAGGTTCAGGATAAACTCCTTTGTTTTGATTAATTAAATTAGAATTTTGGCTGGAAATTTTTTATTCAATTATAACCCATTAATTGATTGAGTTTGATTTAGGTTTAATTAAATATCCAGCCTATAATTTCATTGGTTCATTTCTATCATCTTCAAATCTATATAATATGATTGACACCTGATGGTCTGTCATAAACAAAATCATGGAACTGAATGATAATGAGATATGGACTTTGTGCAATTCAGAAGCTCTCGCTAGGGATTTCTTTGTACGAAATGATTACATGGATATTTCCTTGAATCCTTGTCCTCATCCCGGTTGTAATGGTTATCGAAAGATATCAAATCGCCGTCCAAACTTCAAAAGGTGCTCTAGATGTGGTCGTGGTGTATCTATTTTCAGAGGTAACTAAATTCATCTTAACTTTTAGGAACCTTTTTATCACAAAAATTTATCAATGGTGATCCAGTTGTCGTTTTACTTTGCTTCGGGAATACCCTATTCAGAAATAATTAGCAAAATCTGTATTACCCCTGAGACTATAGTAAGATACTTCGACATTTTCCGAGGCTTCTTTCTTCGTGCTGCTACTAACGAGGATTGAATAGGAGGAAATGGACACGTTGTTGAGATCGATGAAACTAAGATTTCTAAACGAAAGTACAACAGGGGTCGAATTCTCAGAAACGAATGGATTATTGGAGCTTTTGATAGAGAGACAAGAAAAGTAAAACTTGCTATCGTCACTCGAGATCAGCAAACAATTAATAAATTCCTAGACTAAGATATAGTACCTGGATCAACACTTATTTCAGATGAATGTAGAGGTTAATCAAAATGGACAACGGCTGGGTTCTGGCACAACAATAAACCATAGTATGTACTACGTTAATCCTAGGAACCCGTCCATACACCCGTCCAATTGAAAGATTTTGAAAAACGCTCAAAGAAAAAATTCCCAAAGGTATTTCTATGTGTAGGATTGCAGCTAGAGTAGAAATTTTTCAATACCTTCATAATAATTCTATTTTTGGCGGGACTCCAATTTACAATGCTTCTCATGTTCCTATACAAGGATGTTCCCATGAACGTGGGATTTCAAGCAGATGATTTTAATGACAATGTAGATTTAGATGATAGCCTCTTATACATTTAATTATTTTAATAAAATTATTAATATTAAAAGTCAATTTTAGTTATGAATCAAACTCAATCAATTAACGGGTTATAATTGAATAAAAAATTTCCAGCCAAAATTATAATTTTCTGAAAGAAATTTCTTAAACACTTCCTGCGGATATACACTATAAAAAATGTAACAAACCTATCCCTCTCCTCTCTGCCCCTTTTAAGTTGAGAAAAATAATGTATACCTACTATGAAGTATGTTCATAATTGTCAGTTTAAGTTTAATCTATTGGATAGAGAATTTTTTGCTGATTCTTTCTATCTAATAAAAAGACCAGATTAGTTCATTTATTGTCTCATAAAGCTGCTGAACCTTTTGATGAGTAGTTTCCTAAAAACTGATCCAAAGTGTGTCGACTCCTCCTTTTGTATTATTACTAGGGCGGTCAAAATTCTATTTTTGCTATTTTCGATATGTTGCTAGAATTTTCATGAGAACCATGAAATTAATATTCTTGACCATCAAGGTTATTTCCTCACGAAAATAATTTTTAGAATTGACTTGCTACCTAAATTTTGTCTTTCTGTAGAAAAATAAAAAGAGGTGAAAGGAGCAGCATTTCTTTGCTATAGTCTTTTTTCATTGCTACTCACCAAAACCATAATTAACATTTAAAAATTAAGTACAGTTAGACCTGTGACTGATGAACCAAAATAACCCCATTTCCTCTGCCTCTTTTAAACTTAGTTTTTAAAATCATCATCATACTTATGAGAAGGACTAGGGTTTGTTTTGAAATACTTGTAAAAAACAAATACAATAGAATTATTAAAGTTTATTTTTGATGATATTAATAATAGCTGTAATTATAATTTTATTCGTAGCAATTAAAGCCAGAGAAAAACATACGTTTTCAAGCAGCAAGTGAATAGTCAAGATATTTAATACAAAAACCTAAAAGTTTACGGTTTGAATTTCGAAAAATAACACATTATCCTCGTGTCAATGGTAAAAATCATGACCTCTGACAATAAACACACAACATTGAGGAGATTGTAATAATGAAAACGCAAATGATCTGCAAAATTCCTTTAGGAAGTTAGTTCATTCATGTTTAAATAAAAATGCGCTGTATTGTAACGATTTTTTTCGAATTCTTAATTAATAATACGTAATTTTATTCTTAAAAATGTTAGATACTTTTAATCACAATCACAGAATTCAAAGGCAATGTCAGAACAACCAAAATTCATTCCAGAAATACTCACAGCTGTAATGAAAAAGGAATACAAAAATTTAAACGAAGCAAAGAAAGATATCAAAATTTTGCTGGATTGGAACGAAAAGTATGATGGAATGTGTATAAGAGAAGGGGAACATAGATTCACAAACGAAATCAGGTATTACTTGGGTGAAAATAACGAAGAAGTTGCAAATGGATTGGAATTCATGTACAATGTACATCATAACAAGAACCAGAGGAAACCGAATGACAACTGGCTATTTCTCCTGTACGAATACTATTTGAAGGAAACTAAACATTGTGACACCAAGTTCAGAGCTAGAATAGAAGAGAAAGAAATAGTAGAAATTAAAGAGTTTGAAAATCTTCTACCAAAATTTATGTCGTGCCGTGTATCCGACATTGAATTTCAAACCTATTTAGAGAGAAATCGGGAAACGTTCCTAAAGAAAGCTAGAGAAATCTTCGCTGTTTTTGCAGATAGATTCAGTAGATTAAGTACAAAAAGATATGCTATATTCAAGGTTAAGCAACTGGAGCAAAAAGTCAAGGAGGGAGATGACTGTGTCACTCTCTTGAGGAACCCAGAATATCAAACACATGAAATGTTAATGGTGAACAAGCTGCTTTTGTATTCTTTCATAGTTTTATTCACACCGGAATTCCTTGCTGCTCCTGATGATAAATATACAATTGAATTTGGTTCAGGTGGTTAATAAAGATGATGATATCTTTTGGAAATTTTCTCGATCCAATCAAGTTTTTATTGATTAAAGCAAAGATCAGGTTTTGTGTGTAGAATTCTTCATTTTAGACTAAAACCAATTTCAGTTTCGTAAAGAGTATTTTCAAAAGGTTTTCATTGTTTCGTAAATTTAGAAATCGTTTTATTAAAACGCTTTCTTTTAAGAATATTTGTGCTTTTGAAAAATGAATTTTCGATTTGGTATTAAAAAAAACCTTGTATCGAATTCATCCTACCTTCAAGTTAATATTTAATACTAGTTTGTATTTGTCAACAACAAGATGATGATATCTTTCGGAAAATTTTCTTGATCTAATCAAGATTCTATTGATTAAAGCAAGGGTTAGGCTTTGTGTGTAGAATTCTTAATTTTATTCTTTTTTAGTGTGCGTTACTGTGAGTGTTGATAATACTTTTTAGCTTGACGCACTGAAAATTACTTTTTTGGAATACAAAGTTGGAAGAATTCTTCTGACTTTGGTAACGACACACTGAATAGATTAGTTTCCACATTATGCTCGAGTTTCAAAATTGACGACCAGTGTAAACTGACGATTTAGACCATCCAAATATACCCCTTGATGGTTTTCGTCATCAGACTCACGATAACATATACACTGACCGGATGATCCTTTAATATTTTACAAACTGTACCCGACTATCTCAGTACAGCAATCTCTATAGAAAAGACTTGGAAAAAGGTTCGTCAACCCTTAAAGTCCCACTGGGTTATTTCTATCACATGAGTCATTTTAGCAACCCATTGTTATTATTAATCTAAGCCCTAGAAAATACTTTGTAAAGCCCCCCTTTCGAGTCTATTCATCTCCTGTAATAATAACCTAGGATATCAGGTCTAACATTCGTCAACATGTTTTTGAGATCAAAAAATGACTCAAACCTTAAAAATCCATTCTAAACGAGAGGAAAAAAGATTTGAAGATATTGAGGGAACATTTCCGATATTTCTTCCAGGCACAAAACTCTGCAGAAATCAAAAGATCAACCAATTGAATCGGTACTAAACACATAGAATAAATGCGAGTTATTTCTCCCAACTCATGTAAGAAAGATACTATTCAATTATAAATCTTCAGACTTGGAAGGAAAGAGGCACGCAAATATGATCATACATATATATATAAAGTCATGATTTTAAATTTAGACTTACCTCTTTAGTTGATGGATTATTGAAAAGGCTGTTTCAAGTTTAACATTTGATGATTAATAAACTTTCTTCTTTGGATCTGCACGTGTTCAACAGTGAATCTCTGAAAACGTTTTCTTTCTTTATATGTGATTACTTGTAAGTAATTCGATAATATAAACATACTTATGTGTGACGCACATTACTTATTTAGGACTCACACTGCTCTAGACCACTGGTTAACAATGATTCTGTTTTGAATGATCCAGGTCAAATTTCAAGTCCTCAAGGCAGAAATTCATCGTATTTTATTTCATATGAAGAGATTCATATGATAAAAATCACTCATAGCATGGAGGCTGTAAACTAGCTTTCGAATTCATTGTTTCGAATCATGAATTTCTTACCACAGTCCTTGAATTCTTTGCAGCCGCTCAGGTTCTACTCAATTAGTTATTTGATATATAAAGGGTAAGATGCAAAATTGAATTCAAATCAAACTTATTCATTAGAGATTCTCTAATAGAGAATGGAGATTAATTTTCGTTAATAGAACAGTTAGAATCAAAATAAAAACAAGAGAAGCAAGATCAAATTTTCTTTAAAAAGAGAACACTCTAATAGATATGCAAGCCTATTCAGTGATACCATTCAAATCATCGTATAATTGATTTGTACCTGATTTAAAAATAGTTTTTTTGTAATTTCGTCAGAGAATTTTCGCTACGTGTTTGTTTAATTGAATTATTTATTCTTTCAAGTGTTTGGATCGAATTCAAAGTTGTAAATTTCGTTCTAATTGTATCATCTTCAATATTTTACCTTCAGATTATCATAAGCTGCTTATGTGTCTTACTTTTTGATTTCATAGAATTAACCGTAAAACTGATTCTGGTACATATTTTAGGAAAAATGAGAGCCCTTTTCATAATAAATGTGATAATTTTATTTTATTAGAAGTACTTCTATTCTTTCCAATATTACCCAAGTAAATAGTAATATATATATATATTCATTTAAAGGAAAAATGGCAAATATACATGAATATTTTACAGTTAAATATCACCTCATTTTAACGGAATAAGATCAAGACTATTTCTTTGTTGAATAGAATAATAGAAAAATAAGTGTTTAATCACAACAAGTTAGTCATATGTATCACTGTTGGTTGACCGACTATAAACTAAGCAAGTCTTCGAAACTTGCTCCATTATTCAGTGAATAACATTCGTCTCGTTTCCTGCACAAAACCTCTTTGTAGTTATTTTTCCCATGAAAGCTTTGCACTGGAGTCTTTAATGTTCTCGACTGCGATTGCTTGTCAACAACATGGGACAAAGTATCTAGTCCTGTGAGGACAGTCGATGACGGCGAACAGGAATGTGTAGAACAAGTTTCTTCGATTTCCTCTAATTCATCTTCCGATTGATTTGCTACTAAAGTTAAAGAGTCAAATAAAACAGATTGCATACAAACATCAAGATAAACTAACCGTCTGTGTTATTAGTATGCTTTTCGGATGTGTTGTTGAAAAGTTTGTCAATTTGTGAGCTAATGTCTGCCTGACAACTGCTGGGATGTTGATCAACAGAGGCCTCAGGACTCAGTTTCATTTTTCTCATTTGATACTCGAGGAAACTATCCCTCATTTGTTGTTCTGTTTGGTTCACCTGGAAATGGACATCTTTCAGATCCTCCTGAAAAGTCCCTTGGCTAGGTTTTTGAAGAAAAGAGTGGGAATTACATTATTATGGTTGATGGAAGAATCAAGTGTAGAGTTTCTAGACTATGGTTTCGATTGATGTCAAATTCTAAGCAACATATCGAACAGTGATATGAGGAAACTTACAAAGTCTCTTGCTTTTTATCTCCTTTTGATTTGCAGGGATCCAAATCGACAATTCCATTGGACTGCAACCAAATCTCCAGATCCTCCAGTTCGCCATTCACTAGCCGTTCATCGTTGTTGGTATCTGAGGAAGAGCAAGTTTTGGCTTTGCCATGAATCGATAACAGGGGATTGTTTACGTTTCCGGAGGATGATTTACTGGACTTTGACGAATTCGAAGTTTTACCCGACTTTTGTGAGAGCTCATCAAATCTATCGAGAAAGAAAATAGTTTTAGTAAATTGAAAAAATTTCTCTATTATGCATACGTCAATTAACTTGCCAATTGACATTCATTTCCTTACAGTGAACTTGATAAAAAACCATGTCAAGAAGAGGAACTGACTAAAATATTTAAAACCCTCTTCTGTAATGAGTAATGACGAATTCAAGATTATTTTCCCCCGTGTTGATCTACTCTAAAAACTTTTATCTTCCTTATTCTTAGTTAATCTCTCTACTACCAGATTGATTTTAAAAGTCACATCCTCCAAAATAACCGAGTTCACTATCCAATTTAGAGTTGACAATCAATGAACAATTCGAAAAGTCAACTGTAATCAAATTATGAGCCAGCCAAACAATTAGTGCAAATTATGAGGTCTAAAAAGGATCTATCAACTAAGTGAAAGCGAAGAAGACACAGCGGTCACTTACTAATGGATGGATTTCTGAAGAGATAAAAATAAAGCAGCCCGAAAGCAGGATCATCAAGAAAATACACATCTCCCCTTCCTTGAGCAGAGATCTTCTTATTCAATGGAAGAGCCTAAGTTTCAGTAAGAAACTTATCTTGAAGGTTTTCTTGGTCCACTTCCATACAAGGATCTTAGATCTTACTGAATGTACTCGTTCCTCTCAGAACCAGATTTTAGATTAACATTCCTAATTAATCTTAATTAATCTATAAACATATACATCTTATTCACAACTTTATCCCCGAAAGAAACAGTTCATTACTTTGGAGACGTTGGATGGATTAAAATATTATAATATATAACAGATTAGAAATTAATTAACTCAAGCTGTTAATCTTGGCCCTTACATAGTGAGCATAGATTTATGTGATAAGGGAACAGTCAAGAAGGAGGAAACTTTTGATTCTGCAAAAATAATGGAAAATCTCAAGTGTATATCAAAATAACTGAACAGTCTTTGGAGAGAAAAAAAAGATGCAAAAGAAAGAAGGAGGTGAAAATTCATTCTGTAGGCTTGCGTATGTAGACAAAATAAAAAAAGATACGAAAGGAAAAAGTAAACCTTGTGGTGGTATTTCTTGAACCAGTTTCTAGAATAAAACAGAAAAAGGAGGAGAAAAAATCAGTATAGATGATGGGAGAAAGTTACCCAGCAGCATTACAATTTCAAAGTTGTTTTTTTACCTCTCTCTCAAAATCATTAGACTGGGTTGTAGGGAACATGTGATTTGAAATGCATTATCAGTTGGAGGGAATAAATGATTTTGGGAGTTTACAATTTTCACAAAAATCTCATTTTTTTTATCAATAGGCCTCAAGATTTCCAAGAAACTGATCGAGAAAGCCTTCTTTCATCGATTTAAGAGAAAATAGCTTCTAGAAAATATTGGAGACATTTTAATCGTTTTGGGAGATCCGCTCTATATAGGACGATTGTTCAAAGTCAGAAATCCCCAGTTATTAGTAATAAGTAGGGCCTCAAAAAAGTAACATTTGGTCTAATTTTACTCTTGACAAAGGACTGGCTGAGGATAAAATCTTCTCATCTAATCCAATTTTAACCCTTAATGTCGTAGAGAATTTTTTTCATGACTCGCATTGAATACGCTGATAACGAATCTACAGTTGTTTTAATGCAATTATTTCTAGTTCAGGAGTTAGCATATTGCAGTCAGGCAATTGCATATTTTAATTCTACGGATATGATTACTGGATAAAACTTTTCTTACTTTTTATCTACGACAAAAATTATCTTTTTGAAAAAAATCTAAAAACTCTTTGAATTAGTATAGAACGAGTTAAATTTCTGGTTGGCGTGATTTTTACATTTTTCAAAACTTTTGAGGGGAAATCTTTTGTTGATTTCAAGGTGTGAGAGAAATCAAACGTTATTTTTAGGATCACCATGATGGACAAAGTGACCAATTAGCATTATTCAATTCATGAAAAAACCGTCAATATGTATTCGGATCATTCTAATTTATTAGTTTTCAAACAGTAAAAATGATCAAAAAGTAGTAAGTAGACTTTCATTATTTTTGTCTTAATTGTCTGTTGGGGATCCTGAAAAATAACGTTTCATCCCTCTCAAAACTTGAAGTCAACAAAAATTTTCAATTCAAAGTTTGATAATAGCTTGCAGGGAATTCTTGCAAAGGGAAAGTAAGAAAATTTTCGTCTCTCATCATGTAACTTCTAGGCATTCTACGTGGATTAAAGAAACTGACAGACAAGTCAAGTGCTTACTTAACAGAGAACTAATCTGTTTGAGTTTGATTTTGAGAAGTTATCAATTCTCAGACACACACACATTTATTAGAGGAATATAATCACGGAAAAGTGTGTACTAAACTTACCGACATAAACATGAGACATGTGATTTTACTTAAAACTGAAAGTGATGTATAACATGAAAAATATCAATCAAGAAAGAGAGAGTGATGATTGCATTTATTTCTTCAAAGATAAAAATGAGGAAAATAATCAAAATCTACTTTTGAGTAGATAATAAGGTGTAGATCAGAATATATATATTTCGTGAGTATTATTAACTAAAGATGTCAAAATGAGAATTTACTATCAAAAAAAGAGATACGTAAGAAGGAAGCAATGATCTTGGAAACAAGCCATCAGGCCTACGACTTTCTTTCATGGCTTCGAATTGAAAGAACCAATTGAAAAGAGGATTTGTTTATAAAATAGTTCATTAGAATCAGGAAAAATTCCAACATTTCTTTTGCTTTTGTAGAGTTATGGAGAAGTTACATTTTTTAATCTCAGGTCATCAATCATGAGTTATATGACTAATTTCTTTGAACCAAATTTTTCATTTAATTCATTTATTAAATTTTTTTGCAAATTAAATTTAGATAAGAACAGCTTACCTTAGAGATGATGAATTCGATTGGGAACAACAGGGTGACATGTTATTGGCCATGGAGGAATCCCCGTGACTGGAAGAATTTTCCAGACCTAACTGCATTCCATTACAGGGGATTGTGGTACTAGCCAGGGAAATTATATCATCAACAACAAGGGAATTGTCACAAGAGGCTGTATCGAGTCTTTCCTCTCCGAGATATTCATCGAGGCCTCCCTTAGACTTGGGAAGATTCTGATGATGATGATGGTGGAGCGGTGAGAGGGATTGGTGTTTTTCTAGTTGCTCCTTTTGCTTCTGAGCAATCATGACAAGCTGTTGACGTGCTACCATGTGCTGACTCATCTGTTTACCAGTCATGTTGCTCATTGACGAGGAAGATTTCGTTGATGACTCTCCCGGGTAATATCTGTAAAATAGGAAATACTCATTTATTTATGCATTAAACCTTTAAATCTTGTATCGGGTTCTCATTAGATCGATTTCATTTAGATTAAAACTAGTTAATTGACAGAATAATTAGTAGAGTAGGCAAAATTTTTCGACTTTTCCCAGCCTTAATCTCATTTTGAAAACGAAGCATTTTTTCCCCATAAAACCATACGTTTTCGAATTTGTTCTGATATACAAAATCTCGATTGAACATGACAATTTTTGAACACGCGCCAAGCATTTTTTCAATGAATTTTACTACGAAAAAGGACCAAATTAAGATTTTTTGCAACATTTCTGGATAAAATTAGGGCTTATAGTAAAAATTGAGTCTTTTTTCACACGTTGAAGGATGATTTCTGGGAAAATGATATTTTTGTATATCTGAACATGAACAATTTTCATTTTGACTTTCAAAAATGTGTTTTTCATGATTTAAACATCAATTTTTGATTAAGGTATAAAACATAATTTTTGTGGAATTCTTGAAAAACATGCTTGACCATAAACTGGGTCAATATAGTACAGTTTATTAAATCAATTATAAATTCATTCAAGTGATGTACTTTGGTGGGAGGAAAGTAGAAATAAAGAAAGAATCTCTTCCCATTTTCAAGAACTACTTGGCTAGCTATAGCTACTGAAAACTACTCATTATAGGTAGGAAGAAACAAAAGAGGGTAACAATATATCGGAATTGAAAGCAAGACTAAAGTAAAGAAATCAGTTCTTTTTGTTTTATTTTCTCAAATCAGTCGATTTTCTTTGCTTTGAGAAGAGAGCTGAATGAGCGGGAGCGGAACAAGACTTTTTCCCTCCTTCAACTGGAGGAAATGGAGATCAGACCTCACTTCTCCCTCATCCACTTGGAGATGGGATGGGTAGACAAAATTCTTTTTTTTATGTAACATTTATGAAAGAGAGCTAGCACTTGAAGATTTACTTAATGAACCAGTAATGGCATTTATACCGCTCCATATTCAAGCTAGAAACTAACAAGTAAGCTAGATTGCACGAGAGAGAGGTCCTAATGACCATTTGAGTTGGCGCTAAACGATTTTATGGTCCTGAATTCATAAATTAACTAGCTTCAACTATCAAAATTAACTCTCAGATACTGCTGTTAATATCAAAATAATGAGCTTATAATCTCTTTGCATTATTAAAAGTCAATTTATTATTCAGTAAAAGTAATGATAACTGCTATTAAATGTATATTAGCGTGAACGAGTATCTCATTCAGACGGAAATCTATAGATGGCTCCATTAAGCTGAGTGTAAAATAAACTGCAATTAGATGAAAGATTGACAAATAAATCTGGATTGTTTCGATGAGTTTGATAGTGAGAGAGTCATTTTCGAATTAATCACACCAAAACAAAATTGCTTCCTAATAGAATACAACTTATCGAATACACATTTAGAAAAGTGTATTTATGGCAATTCATTTGGAAATTATTATGATATAAAGATGTTATCAACTTGTATGAACGAATAAAGACTTTAATTTAAATCCATTTACATGTGATGGGTTCTTGTGATTTGAATATTTTGTAAAATTTAATTCGTGATTCTAGCAGAGATGAAAGTCTACAAGCCAGGATATTAAAACAGATTCAGTTAGTAGTTCCATGTGTGTGTTTTTTGGGAAAAGAATTGGTCAATATTCACTTTGCCTAATTATAAAAAGCAAGGAGATATATACATCCAGCCCATTAGGCAGAATGACATGAAAAGTTTTGTTTATAGTATATATACCGGCTTTAGCAACAATGATTCATGATTCTATAGTACAAGCATCAGTGGTAGTTCCTCCAACTTTTCCAAACAACAAAAAAGAGAAATGTAATTAATTTTATCTCTCCTCGAGAATTTCCAGCCAAGGAGAAATCAAGACTCTGAGCTGTAGAATGCAAAATTTAATTGAAAAATAAATTTCTCAGACAAAAGATTCCTATCACTTTGCTTCCAAGGGAAGGAGTATCTTTTTTTCCTCTTTCATTGAACTGAAATGAATAATGATTTCTTTTTTTATCAGTCAGAATAAATCTTGCATCTATTCGGCTGGGTTGTTTCCTTCGCCAATACCAATCAGACTACTCTGATGGTTGGATATGAGTACCTATCCAATTTATAGTCTTTTATTATCTTTAATTTTATGGGGAAAAGTCACAAATCTTATAAGTTGGTAACGAAACAATCCAGACATGTCTGCCAGGCATAGATGTGTTTCATTTGGTCCAAGTTTTGGACTATTAACGCTCTATGGTTTACTGAGGAGTCTCAATAAAGACTAAAAGCGTCCAAGGCAAGATGTTTGGCTTATCCGCATCGAATTAGATATAATAAAAGACTATAGCACTTATCCCATGTCATCATAAAACATGAATTAAGATCAACATTGAAATCTCAGCCATTAAAATCAAAATTTTATGCCAAACAGTTTTGTCTAATCAGATCAAAGAAAAGTGTAATATTTAAGATATAATTTGACAATTGATCTCCACTGATCGCTCAAGCATTGGAGTGGAACTCTTTCGAGTAGAATGAATTTGATTTATTGACTAAATATAAAGACTCTAAAGACGGATAAAGAAATCTCGAAAGAGGTCTGACAAGAATTGTGCATAAACTTAAATTATAAAATTGTAAAATTTATGACACGTAATTTTTATGCCCTTTTTATTTATTGAGGAAATAGGTTTTTTAGAATTTTCCTTAATCTAATATAGATATCAAGATTTTTATAGACACTTTGGAAGTACATTATGAAAATATGTTTTAAGCCAGGTAAAAGCATGAGATAGATTTGTCGAGATTCACACTCCTTCTCAGGATATCATGTTATATACCTTTGGGCAGTCAAGAATAAAAGATGAAAATAAAAGAGAAACAACTCCCTGGAGACACTAAAGTACAGATGGCTTAATTGATTTACAAATCTGCTCGAGTTGATAAATTTTGTCTTTTGAAACTAAGAGAATGTACCAAGAAAGTAACTTTGAAGGCTCTTTATTATAGCCAGCCAATTTTCATGATTTTGATATTGCAGATAAAATAAATTCAATTTATAATATTGTTATCTCTTAGGTGATTATTACGATAGAAATATTCACGTAAATCCTTCAAATCCACATAAAATCATAAGTAGGTTCATCAGTAGTGTCTCTTTGATAAAAGATGAATGAAAATAATAATTTACAAATTATGAAAGAAGTATAGTAAAAGTTGAAGAAAATTAGAATAAATGTAAGCTGAAAAGACACCAAAACTCTCCAATACAAATTGCAACAGTGGAGAGAAAAGTGAAAAAGCTTACATAGGCCAAGGTAGTTGGAGGTTATAGGAATAATTCTTTTGAACACATAACTCTGGTTTATATAGATTTATGAAGAATTTCTCTTTTACCCAAACGTCTTGACTGTCATCACTCGGGTTTTTATATAAATTTTTAAAAATTCTCTTTGAAAACGGGGATGATGACAGCGAAGGAGAAATCCTTCTTCGTCAATCACCAATAAAACAAAGTCTGTGTGTTCAGAAAAACTACTCTTGTAACATTCATACCTTTCTTTTCACTGGTGCTGTTTATTGAAGGGTTCTATTTTTTCAGTTATTTATTATAATTTGAATTTAATAGATTTGGAGGAGAAGGTAGTAATTCTTTTAGTCCAAATTATCATTTGTTAAGTCTTGTATTGAAATTAAAAAAACAAGCTATTAAAGTTTGATAGATTTTTTGGAAAGTTTCTGCATCAGAATTCAAGAGAGACTAGAATCCAATTGAATTTGATCTCCTATATTCCCACACACACGAAAGACTACAGGAAACTAATATAGTGTGTACTTGGTAGAAATGATTTATCACAAGTGGCTTGTCGTAGTATAAAGCAATCAGGAGAGATTGACCTGAAAATTCAATTCAAACTTTTCTAATTTCGCACATGTAGGATCGGAAATATGCGTATGATCCAAACATGTTATCAGTTCAAAAAGAGTTACTTTATTTGGATGAGAGGGGGTATCAATCAGATATGTTAGCGTGAAAATCGGAAATTAGTAAGAGGTTTAGTTTTGTCTAGCTCTCTTAGTTTCTACAAACTGATAGAGTAATCTTCTTTCAGGACATATGTTTAGGATATTCTATCATATTTGTAGGTATGGAAGAAAAAGATTTCATTCATTAAATTTAAATTTCTTTATGGTTCATCAGTAGTGACACATAAATAATGATAAAAGTTAAGAATTCATTGAAAATAATATTTTACAAATTTTTAAAGAAATATAGTAAAAGTTGAAAAGTATGAGAATATACTGTGAGCTGAAAAAAACACCAAAACTCTTCAATAAATAGCAACAGTGAAGAGGAAGACGAAAAAGCTCACATAGACCAGGGCAATTGAAGGTTAAAAGAGTAGTTTTTCTGAACACGCAGATTGCGAAATTAGATAATTCAATATTTGAAAAATTACGTGAATCATATCATCGCAAATATTCTATCAAATTGAGTATTTTTCAGAATTCCATTGCAGATTTTACAATAATGAAACAAAAATGTATTGAGATTTAATCATTCTACGTTATGGTAATTGTCCATATCTATAACAGACATTATAAAAAAATTAAAACTGTAATTATTATCAAGAGCTTTCCGAATATTTAGAGAAAATGAATCTTTAAATTTCTTGTACTCTTGCACCAAATAATCATTATATGTGTTTTCAGCTTCCCTTCAAGTTAAAAAGAATCCGACATCTCCTAGGTTCATATTTTTCAGAATCCTTTTGTAATCTTACTATCAAGTAAGTAAGCTTTGAACGAATGATCATCTTTTAATGGTCACTGCAGCCTCCCTACTTCCCCTTATCAGTGAAGAACCAATCAGAGGATTCCAAAACTGTATAATATTTCTATGTAAATATCAAGCCGGTTTAAGAGGTTGGAGCTTCATATATCTACATATTCCCTAGTGTTCCAATAATCCTGTTAATGAATTTCTCATTAATTAGATCATCTGGCCGTTAAAGTTTCTCTAGTTTAAACTGCTAGTTATCTAGGTATATTATACTATTGAAATCTGAGGAATTAACAAACTTCCCTTTGGGCAAAATAATGATCGAAGAAGAAGATTATAAATGATGATTATTATCCATTGACAGAAATAATACAGAAATGGTAGCGCAGTAGTAACCAAAAATAGAATGTGTGCTATTTGTACGTTAGGCAAGCAAACAACAAGAGTGGAGATGATAGAAAACTATTGAGATAATTATACAAGGAAGAAAAATGATCTCGAGTACTCGGAGGAAAACAAACAAACTAGCAAGCAAGCAGAATATAGCTGAAAAAAGTACAGTTTTTAATGATGATTCTACATTCTGCTGAAATACCCCCTAACTAATTGTAACGTGAGTGTTGTGTCTTAATGTCTTGGAGCAGGAAGACCTGTTGTTGTATCCAGCATATAGGTGTATTAGTTAGAAAGGAATTCTCGATCAAACCTAATCTAAAGTTGGGGATCTATGATTTTTAGCATACGAATTTGTTATGGACTTTTTGGAATTTAGTCATTTTTCAAATTTCGATTTCGAAATGAGAGAGTGATTAAAAGTTTATTTTAAGAATCAGAATTAAACAAAAAAGACGAATTTTGACGGAAAATAAAAAAAACTAAAATAGCGAATAATTTTGAATGAGATATTTAAATTGAAAATATTATCTATGAATAATATTGAAAAAATAATTCCAAGTTGAAATATATATGAAATTCGGAGAAATCGTAAAATGTATGTTTCTGAATGAAAATTTTTTCATCGAAAACATTTTTTTTTCTTTTACGGAATGGTGATTTGTTGACCTTTTGTTAGGCTTGAATTTTTCCTAGTAGAGCTGGGAGAAAACATAGTTCGAAAAATACACGTACAAATTTTCTTAAAATTTGAACTTCAACTAAACTCAACATGCTCTACAAGATTTATTTGGTTTTATTCACTAGGAAAATATTTTTTGCAATTTTGTTATACTGTGTTTTCAAGGAGTGAAAATGATCAAAAAATTGAAAATCAGCTCCCCTACGGTAATGTGCCCAATGTAAGCTTTTCTCACTATTGTTGCTACTCATTGGAGAGTTTTATTGAAAAGATGTGAATCATAACTTGTGTGATCAAGCAATGCGAATCCAGATCTCGTAAATAACGTTAATTAACCCTTCAAGTAACAGCGGGTCAAAAATATGGGACAGACAACTTTGTCAAGACATAATTCTGTTTAAAAGAAACTTTAAATAATTCATGAACCACTAAGATTTATTCAGCTACAAAAAATGACATAAGAAGTCTAGGAAACATGAGGAATAAGTATAAGAATATATCTTTGAAGTCTATGGAAATTAATCCAAATATGACGGGTTAGAATTAACTGACTAAAGTTGAGAAGAAATCTGATTGGTTTAATGTTTTCATTGATGAAAAAATTGTGATCATAGATTGCCAATCTTGTATCAAAATTTGCTTTAAAAATAATTAGTTAATTATCAATTATAATTTAAAGGCAAGAATTCTCCGAAAGATATCACCATCTTTATTAACCAAAGGAAAACAATTCAAGTTCATATTTAGTATCACCACGATCCGCGAGAAATTCCGGTGTGAACAACACTATGTAAGAATACAAAAGCAGCTTGTTCAACATTAACATTTGGTGTGTTTGATAGCATGGATTCCGCAAAAGTGTGACACAGTCATCTCCCTCCTTGACTTTTTGCTCCAGTTTCTGAATCTGCGATTTGGCATACTTTCTAAAACCATTTTTTCTCAATCTGGATAGTAGAACTGAGTAAATTTCTCTAGTTTTCGCTAGGAATGTTTCACGCTTGCTTTCATGTTAATTATATCTTGTCTTCCTGATTTGATAATCTGTTTCATAAGACTCTTTGCAGTATCTAAATTATTGAATTTACCTTTTTATACATTTATAAATGTAATCATAATTATGATTAATGTTGCGATATACATTTGTTCTTCTGTCATTTCAAGTATTATAGTAATACTGATTAAAATCTCATAGTTTACACTTTTAAGTGTATTATGATATAAAACTGCGTATTTATCATTTTTATCAAGAATTTTCCTTTAAATTTTTGCTCAAAAATATTGATTGCTTTAAAAAAATATGATTTTGTCTTGATAAAAAAAATTAACTACTGTGATTGAGGGGATTAATTCCTGTTAAAATATGACACTAAATTCTATTGGATCGATGCACCTTAAAAAAACACGGTCTTTTTGTGAATAAAAATGAATCAGATAAATAAGAGAAGGCAGTAGTAATCTCTACTATTGAATGAGAGACGGATGGTGATTGGAAATAAAACTATATAAATCTTGTATTCTTCCCAACCCATTCCAGTAGCCTTACCTGGTCAGGGAGAGAAAATATAGAAGGAAGAGAAATGAAAGAAAGAATTAGAGGGACTAGGCAGGGAAAGATGACAGTTTTCCAAAACAATAATCCCCTTTTGTTGATAGAATTTCTTGAATGATAATGATGAGATTTCCTTGTTTATTTGAAAATACACATTTTATTCTAGTACAAATGATTAATATAATAATTCATAAAGTACATACCTTTCTATATACTTAAGCTAGCTAAAGAAATAAAGATGAGAATTTACAACTATTTTTACAAAAAACTCTATATTTTTCTCAGCATGGTCAGGATTTCAAAGATTTAAAGCAATTTGATACTGGCATTTCAGATTATCATTAGACGAGAAATACAAATTTGGAAATAGAGTTTGAGAAAAATTCGTTCTTTTCAAAATTGATTAGACGCTAAAAATGAGCAATTCGACCATCAAAATGCTTACAGAAGAGAGAACGTAAATGAGCTGCCCTGCAAAATCAAAAACCTTTTTCAAATGCAGGCTTCCATACTAATTATAATGACTCAAGAGTCATATCATTATAATTGGCTGTTTACTCAGAAGTAGATAAAAGTTTTACTTATTCTTCTCGCATTTTAGTCAAGTTCAAAATAAAATAAGTAGTTAAAGATTTGAAAAATAAAGTCTTCCCATTTTATTCGTGGATTAAGAAAGGAACTTTTTGACATTTAAAATCCAAATAAATACATATCCTACTATAAATTATGTGTATTTATATCTCTATTCAACAAAATGTATGTATATATTGGTCAACAAGTTGACACAAACTAATAATTAATGTACATTTTTAACATTAAATTCTATTCTCCATGCTATACTAAATAGTTGGGTAGCAGTACATAAGCATTTATAACATTTATGATACTGAAAAAGTGGACAGGTGTACTTTTATGTATATTTTTAGAGACAATTTTCAGAGAATTAAAATGAAGTAGTCCTTTATTGATGATGGATAAGCATAATGGTAACGAGTGAACAATATGAACGAGTTTTAGTCATAAACGGTCAAAAGAATGAATTTGAGGATTACTGGGAACATTTGAGAAGGCAACAATCTTCACAAATTTAACGTGAAAATTTTCTTCTCAGTAAAAGTAAAATGCAATCACAACGTTTTCCTTAAAATGAGGTTTCTATCCTCATTATAGGGTCTAGGGGGTTTCATTTTAAAAATGAATAAAGTTTTAAAACATTTGACATACTATTTTGGGAAATTCTAACCGCCTTGTCTAAATTTTTAGCAGAATAACCTATGAATTAGTTACTTTAATACCTTTGATCTTGATGATTCTATCTTCATAAAGATGTATAATTTACTTTCTCCACAAAATAAATTGGCATTTTTTATTACATGTACATTGTACAAGTTTTGACTTAAAAACTATCATTATCAAGTGTAATCAGCACTAAATATCTCCAATAAAAATGTCAAATTATGATTATAATTTTAATCTTGAAATGATTAATAAATTGGGTAATGACGTTCTAACCAGGTAGAGCACATTCATTTAGATACAAATGAGATTCAAATATGACTCACCGGGAATCATTGTCCTGAATTTGAGTTGCATCTAACATTCCCTGGCCCGGTTGTTCACTGTTGACATGAGGAAATCGAGATGATGCTTGTATAACTTGAGATTGTGGATCGTCAGTAATTCCAATTATGGGAAGGTAACTAGGATTATTGGAATCGCATTGTGGCATTGTTGCCAGTGATGAGCGTAAATAGCGTTGACGGTACTTTTCAAATCTGTTAAACCTGCAAAATTGAATAAGAGAAGGATTAATTTAAAATTTTATCTCATAAAAGGATTTTTAATTCCTCCAACTATACCCTGGCCCATGTGAGCTTTTTCTCTCCACTGTTGCTAATCACTGGAGAGTTTTGGTGTTTTTTTAGCTTACATTTCTTTGAAATTTACTATTTCTTTCCTAAATAATTTATAAATCTTTAATATATTCTTAAAAGCTTAAGAAATGTACATTTGGCCTCAATATACATATTTTTACTAATAATTATTAAATTTCCTAATAACATTGATATTTAGAAAAAACACGTGAAAAATCAAAAAAAGTCCTGGGGTGTTAACTAATTACTCGAGATAATCAAAGTAAACTGTTAAATATGAAATTGAACTATTCTCTATTCCATGATTGTCTTAACTTGAAAGCAATCTCATTAACCACTTGTCTATTAACCGGGTGACTAAGTCCATGGGTATTTGGCTCAAAATCAATTGCCCTTTTTATAGCAAATTTTATAGCTAATAGCCCACTATATTTAAGCCAAGCTATACAGTATAACAAGAAGATTGATTAAAGAAAATTATTATTTTAATACATATTAGACAAATTTTGTATTTCCCTAGACAAAATCTGGATGAATAATTGATTTGTATCCAGTAAAAGAATCTATGCAGAGACTATGCAGGGACAATGTAGGAATCATCAGAGAGTTTAGTATCATTATTCACGCAATTTTGCTTGTGCAAAAAAAGATGTGGATAAAATATTCATTGGGAAATTATACCACACAATCTAGCCTCACTTCCACAATGGATCCGTGGATTCATAACGTCCTAGCTAGAGTTTTCAATAAGTCAATCTTTAATTATATCTATTAGACATTAAATGAGCAATTGGAATGAAGGAAAGGCTGAAAAACTGTAATTTTGTCTCTGAATTTCTACGAGAGTAGACAAGAATTCGAAATCATTTGCGGAAATCTAAAGCTATTTGATATGAAGTTGGGAATCTATGATTTTTACAGAAATCTCGAATTTTGCATCAAGAATTCGAATATGTTTAAGATTTTTTGGAATCCTACTCATGTTGCCCACTTTTACCTTTTGAAGAAAAAAATTATTTTAATGAAAAAAGAGGCCTTTCATTCAGAAGTATTCGATTGTTACTCAGAAATCATTCAAAGTTAAGAAAAATAACAACAAGTGCTATATTTGGATCTGTACTGTTAAAGATTGTGAAGCCTTCGTGCGCTTTAGTCAGAGAAATAATGGAATACTATACTTCATTTAAAAGTCATTCCTGTATCGTTAACTCATGTAAAGTCAAATCAAATGAACTCAAAAGGATTTTAACCTCATACAAATTCAACATTTTTAAACCTCAAAGTGCAGTAAATATTGTCAAGAGTGAATTTGGTATCGATACAAACTACAAAACAGTTTGGCGGAGCCTCAAATATCTAGAAGATTCAGACGACAACAAAATACTGAATTCTTTTGTTAAATTAGAAAGTTTTATTATTTGGAATTAAGAATAAGTTCTAAGGATGAGAAAAGAAGATGAATACCAAAGAAAAATTTTCAATAAAACTTTTATGGAGAAATATAACCTATTTTTAATTAATGAATAAAGTCCGTAACCCCCCTCTATTATATATATATTCCTGCATATACCGATCTATTCCATCTCTACCCTCGGGACTTTTTGTCCGGCGGTACGCTATTATCTTTATAATTCAGTTGAGAACGATGAACTGAATTACGATGGGGTTAATTTTGGAAATTTTTGGGGCTAAATCTGAGATAAATTTTCTAGAATGGGCTAGTTTTAGGATTATTCCCACTTTGGGGCTACTTTCGGAAATTTTGGAATAAATGGGGCTACTTTTGAGATTAACCCAATTCAAAATCTCTCGAAAATGGGGTAACTTTCTTATCTAATCTTGATCCTGAAAAACCTCTTTTGATCACCCTCCAACTTTCAAATCAATAAAAATTTTCGATTCAAAATTCAATTTTGGCGCCAAATTTAAATTTAAAAAATGGCCATATTTTCCATAAAAATATTTTTTTTTCAGAATTTTTTTCTTCAACTGGTAGAGAAGAAAAAAGAAAGTGGGATTCAAAAAAATCTTTAACAGATTCTGTAAAAATCATAGATTCCCAACTTCATATCAACCGACTCTCAAAATTACGAGTTTAACTTGTAAACCCTCAACAAGCAAACTATACATTTGATTAAATACAAATTTGAAAGTGACCAAGTGTATGTAAAAATTTAGTTTATAATCTGGGAGATGAAAAAATCATACTTTAAGAACAAAACTGGCATATGACAAAAAAGTGACAGTTTAATGTTGTTACACTTGAACGAAAGAGACTGGAGAGGATATATCGTCCATTGGGGGTGGTTGACAAATATTCTCGTTCTGTTGTTATTCTGTATTATCACGAAAAATTACATGGGACATGTTATTGCTCCTCTATGAGGAATAAACTGATTTCTCTTTTTCAGTCACGTGGAAAGAAATAACAGAGAAAAAAGGGAGGAAATGAAATTTTGTTTGCACCTGTAGGAATGGATAAATTCTAAAGAGTTTTCATTGCAGGTTCGTCGTCAAATAATTTGAGAATTTATCTATAGTGTGATTTGGTTCTGGATGGACAATAGAGCAATAAGAACTAATGAGGAGTGTAGATAGGATAGTTTTTTATCACTAATGAGTCTGAAACTAGAAGAACTCGATTCATCTTTGAAATTTAGTTACAATACTTGAAGATAGACGATGAAATATCTGTCAGAAATTTAATTTTTCTTTTGGAAATTTAATGCAAATATCGGTTTATTTGATTCTGTAAAACCTTTGTTATCATTCCACACTCTTCCAAATCAATTTTAAATTCTAAATTGAGTTATCTAATAGGGACATGATTGAGCAGTATTTGAGAATCGTATATTTGCAAAAATATTTCAATCTGAAAATCCCAATTGAATCTACTCAAAAGGTTAAATCTGACTAATATTTTAAATTGAAACAAGTAAAAGTTTAACAAAAGGTCAACTAACTTGATGAAAGCACTGTTCAAGTTATCATTAGCATGAACAAGGGCCATAATGGCTTTGTCATCATCTACTTGAACGAGGAACTCTACGATCCTCATTTGCATTCCTTTACAGGTTCGATAGAGGTCGTGAAGAAGGTGCAAGTCATCAGCATTTGTTGTGTCCGGTTGGAGTTCTGATAGGAGGTCTATGAAAAGATTATAGTTTGTGTCGACCACAGCTAAGTCTTTGGCCAATTTTAAACGTTGCGATTGTGTCAGACAATTTTGTGAAGATTTTTTTCCCGGATGATGAACCCGAGCATTCTGATAAGATATCTGGGTGAGATTCTGAGGATTCATTTTGATTAAACCGTGATGTGGATCAGCTGAAGGAGAAATCAAAAGTGAATTACATTTCATTATTTTTTTGGGCATGAATTTTGATACCTAATCTTTTAGTCATGGGATTTTATCTAAAAAACACATCAACTATGGATTATCACATGATTCCACTTTTATCCTTTTCAATTGTATGTAAAAATTCAGTCCGTTTACATTTTGTAACTATCAGACCAAGTGTATTTTTGTCAAGAATTTCATTGCTTAAAAGGAGCTCAATCTATAAAAGTCTTGAAGAGGTGAAAAAACGAATTCATAGATTAGATCAGTAATTTTTTCGAGTCATAAATAATTTATTCGATTGCAATGAAAGCTGAAAAAAACTAAGATTCCCTTTAAGGACTTGCTGTTGGTTGGATGCTATGATAATAATTAGTCATAATTAACCATAGTGATGAATACAATCATATAGATGTATTTATAGTGGAGTAGAAAGAAATGAGAAAAAAATATGCAAAGATTTGAGAGAATTCTCTTGGAATGACCTAGTAGGGAGAAAATCCACTTCCTTGGATATGTGAAAGAAATATTCCCGAATAATAAATCTCTATTATTCTCTGATAATTTCACTGATTAAGGGATAAGTGGTACGGGACGAGGAATGATAAAATCTTGATTTATTTGAATAAATTAAAATTTAAAAGGTCACAATTTTGGATCTTGTCCTCAAAAAGAAGGCCAGGAGTTAATTGATATGATTAACCTATAGTTGAGAGCTTCATTATTGTGGACCTGGATTTTGTATAAAATTATCAATTCTAAGCATTTTGTACCAAACTAATGGTTAAAATGGTTTTGTTATTCTAGCCACTCATTGTTAACCATCCAAGCCTCAGAAAATAGTTTATTTGATAGAAAATTCATCAATCTCCTGCGATACGTAAAGGTCTATCATTCGGTCTATTAAACTCGTGTTAATTCAAAGAAAATTGAATTTTGTTCAAAACGTTTTTATCAAAAGATCTTTCCCAGGGATCAAATATTGGATTATTTTTTGATCCATAACTCTTAAACTAAAAATAACTACAGATTTTTTAACAACATATTCATAAACCAAAAATCGAATGCGAGTTATCAAAAATAATTTCTCTGCGACTTTAATTGATAAGAATATTCTATATTTCTTGAATTGCCACTCAATTTCGTCAAGTGATTTTTCCTAGATTACTCTGAATAATTTGGTTAATAATGTAGAAAATAGTAATCCCGACATCATGATGGGCTTAACCGCAACGAGAGATGATTTTTCCTCTTCAAAAACAACGTAATACGGAAGAAATCCTATCTTAGAATTAAGCCGATTAGAAATTTACATAATGCACCTGTGCCAGGGTTTGGTCTGTATAAAAACGAAGGTATATTGGCTAAACCCTATAAACGTAAAAAGATTTTCACTTGAGAAATGTAAGGGAAATCTCTAATCTACTATACAAATAAACTGAACTGGAAAGAGGGGTTGTTGGCTGACACACGTGTACTTTCAACTTTGTTTGATATATTTTTAGATGAATTACTTTTCTCGTCCATAAATTATAATAATTTTAGCTACACATTCGAGGAGATAATTCACTCAATCATTTATTCCCTTTCATACGTACGTATATATGTATGTATATCTGAGTAGTGAAACGAGAGAGGGTAGCAGTAGTTTTTGCTTCACCAATTCCCTGGTTTCCTGCCAGAAGAAGGAAAAAAATAGGGGAAGCTTACCTACCTAGAAAAAATATTCAGAATGGGCAAAAGAGCCAGAGTGTGTGTGAGCGAGGGAAAGAGACGGGGATAGATGAAGACAATTTTTTTTTCTATTGGATGACAGAGCTGAGAGAGCTAAGATAAAACAAGAGGCATTCTCTTTTATGTGGGAATTTTAATTTTCATCACAAGGTACAAATTAATTACTTGTGTACTTTTATTCTGTAAATGATACAGTAATAGCATATGGATTGAGACAAAACCAAAAGAAATAGGACAAACACTGGAGAATAGATATCAATGTATTTTCGGTAATTTCAGAATGAAAGAAGATTCACAATTCTTTACCCTCTAAGGCACTGATTCCAGGTTAACCTTAATGCATTTAGGTTCTGATCCTTTATCTATGATTTTACCATTTTTTGTAATAGAAATTAGAAAGTGGTATAATAGAGCCAAAGTTTCATTTCAAGGCCAGCAGAAAGTTAGGAAGAGTAGGTGTAATCTAAAGCTGGCTGCAGAAGCTCAAAATGATAAGGCTGGAATTCTCACTCAAGCGTGAATAAAAGTTTGATCTGTAACAGTGAAAAGGATGTATAGAGACTAGTCAAGAGAAAAAACATATGGCCAAATGGGATAATCCCAGAATACATTTGGAATTCACAGAGAAAGAGAGAAAAAAATTTTTATGACATTTTAACTAGGGGGAATAACATTCCTGGGGATTTGTAGTTAAAAAAACGAAATCTTTACTTTGTCTCTTTCCATATATTTGTGAAGTTGATTGACTTGAAATTGGTATTTTGAAATTTTCCTCTTCATTTTGATTCAATACATTTCAAGAAGGGAAAAAAGAAAATAAAATCCCTAGGAACATTTCAACAATGTGGATGTGAGGTAGAATAACCGGACATAAAAGTATGGCTATAAGACATACATATACAACCCACAGAGTGGGATCATAGATGCAGAAGGAAGAACAAATAAGGATGACTCATCCCAAATCAGCAGAAGAAGAAGAAGAGGTTCACTCATCTGTGAAAATGAGCAGAACAGTAATGATTGCCTCATCTGTGTAGTATCAAACATTATTTATGTCTTCAGATTAGGGCATAATCTTGAAAATTTGTACAGTAGATGAAAATAATCTCGATCGATAATACATTGAATCCATACTACAGTAGTTATGAGTCATATTTTGAGTTCATGAAACCCAAATGATCTAAAAATCTTTTGTTGGTCTTATCATCAAGAAGTTGATTCAATAAGCTTCCTAGAAGTTGAGAAGAAACCCAGATGAGGGTTTAAAAAGAAACTTATATAGAAAACAGACACAGGAAAATATCTGCATTTCTCAAGTTTTTGCCCATAAAGTTGTGAGCCAGGCTTAATAATAAAAAGAAGTATTAAATGAGATTGATGACATCCGAGAAGTACTGAAAGAAAACGGATACCCCAAAAGGTTTAAAGAAATATTTACAAAAGGCTTTATAAGATGAAGCATCAAAATAAGTAGAACAAATTGAAGGAGATATCTCTATTTTCATAAAATTAAACTTTTAAGGGGACGGATTCAGCTACGAATTAAGGAGAAAATTGAATTTACTTGTAGGACTTTTGAAAAGGGTCAAGATAATTTACTGCTTTGAGACATCTTGTGGAGCTAGGTATATGGGTTGAAAGCAGAGAAGATTAGGAATTAGGAACAAAAACAGCTCATCAATTAAGAAACACAGATACGGATGCGAGGCGAATGAAAGAAATTTCAAGATACTCTACAGAAATACAAGCGATAAACTTGCTGACCTTAAAATCAGGGAATCAAATTCCACATTATGAAGGAAGACCCAAATCTGGGCATCCAAAAGAACCATACACACAATTTGGAACTGCCATGGTCCAAATGATTCTCAACATATCTCTTTGAACATAATTTTTTCGTTAATAATTTTAATTGATGGATATCTTGATAGTGAAATAATACAAAATAAGATATGAGAGCAATAGAGATAAATTTTGAACGATGATTTATTTTCTTTGATCACTGATTTAATTCATAGCATTCAGCAAAGACGAAAATGAATCATTGTACGGATGAATGTTAATGGAAATCTTACATCCTACTAAGAAGTAAAAATACGAGGTTTGTGAAAATTCCCTAAGTGCATAATAAATCGATAAAGTTGGACTTTTGTAAGACCTGGTCAGATTCCAGCAAAGAATGAAAGAGTGAATTGTTGATTCGGGAATTATTGTAAATAACTTGACTAAAATTTCATCTTTTCCGATTTTGCACAGAAAAGAAAAGTTTTTTTTTAACAAAAGAGTGAAAATTAATGAAAATGTAGAGATAAAACGTGCGTACACAAAAAACACATTTGCCTTATTATTACTATTATCAATATTATTAGGATAATGTAGTGTGTATTTTGAGTGTCCTTATATATTGCAGATTGAGAGAGATTGTTGATGTCAATTCGATTTATTATTTTTCTCCCTTCAAAGGGTACTTCACTCACTCTCTATAGTGTGTAGTACAAATTTATATAGCTTTTATTATATATGGGTATCAGCTCAGTGTGTGTGTGTGTATGTAAAAATAAGGATTGAAATTGTCTTTTGAAGAATGACTTTTCACATCCCTCGCCTGTGTGGAATAGATGAATGCAATAGAAAAAATATCCCCCATTTTTTCAATGTTTTATTGCAGTTCATAGATATATATATGTATATGGATGTAAATGGAAGGAAAGAAGAATACAGTCATCTTTTTTCATGATTATAATTAAAGAACAATAAAAACCATGTCTCTCTTTCGGTTTGTATCACACTGATGATGAGTATGCCCGAAGTAAAGGCTTCACTTGTGAGATAACTGGCATCATCTTCTTAAATTTTTCAATACATTACCAAGATGGCTCAAAACCAATGTTCTCAAGCATCTTAAAGATTATAATTCTCTTTATATTTCTTATACCAAAATCTTCTTAGGTTCAAGGGTAAAAACGAGAATTTCGCCAAATTTGGGATTTAAACTTGGTCTGTTTTTGGGCATAAAATCAACGATTCAAAACAATCTTGAGGTTTGAAATTTCATTAGTCTTCACAACCTAGTCTTGCATGTTGCTTGTGCTTTTGGGTCACACATATCTCTAGTCATAAAATCAAGAATGAAATTTTGGCTGTAAAGATATATCTAGGACTTATTTTATGTAAACTCTGTGGCTGCGAGTTCTGCGAGGAACTAACAACAATCATATCACCAATGAAGCACCGTAGATTTACTTAAAAGGAATAGAAGTTGAGGCTATTTAACTATATCTTGTCACAAAAAATTTAAAAAATATACGAGGTTTAAATATTCCTTGAGAATAAAAGCAGTTTAAATTCCTGGTTCAATATTTAATAAAATTGTTTTGAATGAAAATTGTAAAAAATTTCTCTTGAGCAATTCCAATTGATGGAAAACCAAAAAACTTTTCTAGTAGGTAGAAAAGAAAAATTAAAAATCAATTGGGCCATGGTAGTTCTAAATTGTGTGTTATTTTGGATACATCGACTTGGATCTTCCTTCATGATATAAAATTTCTCTCTGATTTTAAGGTCCATACTTTGATCGCTTGAATTCTTACAAATTATCTTGAAATTACTTTCATTCACCTCGCAACCGCACCTATCAATGTATTTCTTAATTGATGAACTATTCAAGTCTGTTCAAATTTCAGATTAAAGAATATAATTCTTTTGTTATAATTTAAAAAGAAAAAAAAACAGTTTCCTTCTTCTAGCCTAAAGTTGGAACCAGTCTTTCTTCTGTTTTTTATGCAGCTTTATATCTTTAGAGATGAGTGATTCAATTCTTACTGACTTTGTATAATTTATATTGAAAAAGTGCTTTGAAAATCTTGACCAGCCATGACTTTTATGTCTCATTCAAGTAAAGAAAGATCTTTATTGATTCTATAGGCGAAAAAAGCTACTTCTATTCATTTAATAACAGCTTCTAACATATGTACTAAACTTCTAAATGGATAGATGAAAATGAATATTTATATGAAAAAATATTTCCCCTGAAAATTGGGCAAAAAATGGGGGAGAGGGGTGAAGAATGTGTCTCTATATCCTTAAATAAAAAATGAAGAGAATTCTTTAAACATTTAACTCAACTAACTGGTCAATTTCAGTGAGTACATTTGATGTTGGGAAATAAATCCCTCAGGGGAGTACAAAATTAGTCTCTGGATCTTGGTTATTAATTCAATTTATCATCATTCTCTCTTTCTCTTTGATAGTTTTATTTTTTTCTCCCTCCTGTAGGCTATCCATTTTGAGTTGACCTTTGCTACAGAAATTAAAACTCTCCTTTTAGTCAGGGGGGTAAATTCCATATTGAAATTTTCTCCCACTGTTCTTATTATTATTTGAAAGAGAGAGAACAGCTAGCTAGCCTATCATTGAGTGAATTTTCGCCAGATCTCTTTCGAGCATTAATACATTGAGCCCTAGCATTGATTTATTTTGATGTCAATACTTTCCCTGTACTTATGAAATTAGGGCAGAAGATGAACTAAAGCTGTAATTCGATTAAGTCTTTTAGCAAAACATAAAAACCTATAACAAAATTGGGGGATACGATCTGGATTCCAAGTAATCTCGACTAAGCAATATTTAGGTAGTGTAAAACTTTGATTTTCGTTATGAATAAGATCAACTGGTAAAGATCAGCTCTTAAATTTCTTGTTCCCGCCATTTACCCCTATGATCTGTCGTGATCTGGAGTAGACCCTCAAAAAGTCTAGAAACTAACGCCAAAATATAATAATTTGAACTTTAAGATAACAGCCCTAAGAGAAGACTAGCAGTTTAGGATTAAATGGAAAAAATTATCAGACACATTGTGATAAACTACTTCACAGGATTTAGATTCAGATTTTTAAAATCAAGTAGAGTTTCTCTACAATCCCATCTTGTGTACAGACAAAATGAAAGGAGTGAGCAGTCACTAAAGGCTAATATAGTAAACTTTAAGAGTATCATATTTATTCACACATCAATAAAAGAGTTATGAATAATTCATGTTGATTCATTCCTATTTGCTCAACGTTACGTTCAACCTAGGAATATGTCTGTAAGTATGTGCGTACGTGTGACATTTATTTGTTCTATCTATCATTCTTGTTATTCTATTTTTACAGGGAAAGTGATGTATTGTAAAAAAATTGTGAGATATACATCAAGGAAATTTATTCTTTCCTAGTTCAGACCATTGTAATATTAAGAATTTTTATCGTAGTAAAATTAATTGAGAAACTATTCGAAAATTTGAATATTGTATGCGTTAGATAATTGTAAAATTCTTGAATCACCTCTAATTGATGAAAGACCAAAAAATGCTTAAGCCGAGGGTTTCCACCTCAGAATCGTGGGACAATTGAGGCAATAATTTCACATGACCTTGGCATAATTGATTTTTAATTTTTCTCTTCTTCAGCTAATCACAGAAAAGTTTATTGGTTTTTCATCAACTGGAAGTGTTTCAAGAATTTTACAATTTCATTAACAATATTTTCATTGAACCAGGATTAAAGATTGATAAGACCTACCAAAATTTATATTTCTCTAAAAAAATTAATTTTTATACTGACGTAAAATAATGAAAAGCTACACAGAATTAAGAATGTCTTTGAGAATCACCAGTGGATAAATTCGAATTCGTAAGAAATTTTGTAATATGAAAATATTAAAAAAGTTCACATACATTCATTTATTTAATCAGAAGAATATCTTTATATATGTGTAGAGATCAGAGCAAAGAAAGTTTTCCCTCTTTTTTTCCATCACTCTCTACTATACATCTCTACATCTCAAATGGAAATTATATTACAAAAAGAGATAGTCTTTGTTTTTTTTCATTCATTCTTGCTACAATTATTCTAGTACTATTGATTTTATGTAGTTTTTGCTTTATTTCATTCGAAAATAATTCATTCAAGTGGTGAGTGGAAAAAAATGTAGATGATTTGTATTTATTCTTTTCTTTTAAGCGAAACGAAAAAAAGTAAACAACAAAGAGTGAACGAGAGTTATAAGGAGTAGGAAAAGAATCTCCAGACTTGTTGACAATAGACACACACGATGTATAATTCGAGATCAATTTGATATTCCCGGAAAAACAACGGAGGGAAACTGTGAGTACTCTTGCAGGGATACTTGCATAGGACAGGACAAAAAACTGTACTTCCTGAAATTCTTTCTAAACAAATCGCCTAGAATGCTAGAACTTTGAATTTACAAGACTTTTCGAAAAAAAGAGCGGGAAAGCACAAATCTTGAGTGTGAGACTTGAGTTTTAAAACTTTCGATACTGAAAAAACCAACGTGACAAGTCCCAGATGCTGTGCAAGTTTTCTCAGATGAAGGTAATTTTTCGTCTGGTTTGAGTGAATAGCAAAAGATTAAGATCCTTTGATTGGTTCGGTCGCTTAATGGATTCGAAAAAAGATTTTAGGACACTTTTTTTTAAGATTTTGCCTTGGAGAATATCAGTCTAAAAGTTCAAGAAACTGCCTATTTTTGTTCTTTCTTTTCAACAATCAGCGAGAATTCCAAGTGGGCTTGGAATTAAAGAGTTTGAAAAAATGTTAATGTGACAGAAGTAACAAATTTCTTAAGCTAACATGGCAAATCCAAGTGAGAATTAAGAGAAAAAGACGCACGTTCATTTCTATAACGTCACATGGGAATATTTAAAACAATGATCAAAAATTTCCCTGTAAAGTTTCATGCTGATTTATTTAGATTTGAAAAAAAAATTTTGAATAAACATTACTTTTAATTGTATATAGAGGTGAATATCCTCTTGACGATGAAAAAAAGTCGAATGTTGCAGCTCTTATTATTATGTATTGCATATATATTTTTGAGGAGAGTATTCAAGATGAAATATACTTTAGAGAATATAGAGAATTCAAAAGAGGCACTTTCATCTCCTGAAAGGCACCAGATAGATTGATATAAACTAAGAGTTATATCACGAATAGAATGTTAAAGTATGTGTACAAATATTGCGTGAGCTATGGGAAATAATTAATAGAAATTTGTCATAAGTACTACTGCCTCCTACTGCCAAGAATAGAACTTGCAGTATGGAATTGTTAAACCCAGCGCATTCATACCATATACAACCATCCCCTTTACAATGGAGTAGTAATTTTCTTTGATTCTATTCCGTTTGGTTCTATTCCAACCAATTAAATTTGACCTTGCGTGTTTACTATTAAATTCATCTGCCGACAGAGTTACATGAAATCCTTCTGTAAATAACTTCCTCTTTGAAAATTGACACGGGAATAATTAATGATGACTATAGACACAGAAGAGTTTATTTCTTTAGAAGAAAGATTTCATAAGAGAGACTTCTATATCAACTACAGGTTACAGAAATATGCAAGGGGAGCAAGTTGAATTTTTTGTCATTTTTTTCGAAAGGAAACAAGGCAAGTTTAAAAATACCATGCATTAATCCTATAATGGAATATAAATATTGTGTATATATGAAAATCTGCACACGTAATCCAGTAATAACATATAACAGGAATTTCAAGAATGTCATACCAAATTCAATTACAGACTTTTTGTTTTAACACTCTGTATATTTCAATCATGCAAATAATAAAGGGTAGAGAAGATTGCAGGAAATGTTTTTCAATCTATCTACGAATTAAATTCAAACATTTTTAATTCATCAAGTCAGAATGAAGTGAAAGAAAATGTTTCTAGACAATAGATTAACTGCTAGAAATGTATATTTAAAGAATACTTAGTTGTTAAGAAAAATTACAGGACTCACAAGAGTAAGAAGCATAAATCTGATTTTTGGGTATATTCTGGGGTGATGGATTTTTTGTGATAACCTGAGCATAGTTAATCTTGCTTCCGTTGACTGTTTGAATTGGTTGGAGATGGACAATTTTAGCCCCGTTGGCCAACTTTTCCTTTTGCTGTTGTTGGACTTGATTCATGATGTGTGGATCTGATTTGAGACGACTAGTCGGAATCACCTGATAATTCGAGAAAAATAAATTCATTATTTGTATAGATAGAGATGGGAGAAATATCCCAAGTAAAACGTTACAATCATCATTAAAGAGTAAAATAAAACATGTATAATTAGAATTTCTGTTGACATTTTGCGCTAAAACTGAAAACGAGACATTTCAACTTGAAAAAAAGAAGGAAACCAAAATATACTGAATCAGAAAGATAGACAAAGAAATTAAAGGAACGTTATATCCAAAAGTTCATCAAATAAGGGTTTTCAAAGGATTACCCCACTGATGATCCTCTAAGAAATGTACATTTTGTGTTTTTTTCGAAGTTACTGAAGTTACAGCAGCACTATTGCGATAATTGAATTCAAATTCTATAAAGATTAATTACTACTTCAAGATTTATGTAAAAGCAATGAGAACTAATCCTTGATCCTAGAAATCAATTTCAAACTCAAATTAGCTTTTATTATAAGATAGATCTAATGTGAAACAATTGATAAATAAATATCATAATTTTGAACCAAGTAGTTCTTCAGGGAGCTGTTCGGCATAGATTGACTATAACGTTGTTCGCTTGCTGCCTGACTATGTTGTATTCTGGCTTGTATTGGTCTATCTATATAAAAAGAGAAAGGTGTAGTATTTCTTGAAAAATAAGGATTATAAAAATTACAGTGATTGTTATAGTAATCAGAATTATTAGAGTAATAACTCTGACAATATAAGTTCTTAAGTTTTTTGAAAAATCTCACGCCAGAAGAAGAATACGACATGTATTCGAAATATTGTGTGAGTCCTAACTATTTTTATCAGGGTAATCTAAATGTTTTTTATTCTAATCTTAATTTTAATGTTCTTTCAAGTGATGAATTATATTATCAGAGTTATTACTCTAATAATTCTGATTACTATAACAATCACTGTAATTTTTATAATCCTTATTTTTTAAGAAATACTACACCTTTCTCTCCTTTTTCTTTTTATATAGATAGACAAGCCAGAATACAACATAGTCAGGCAGCAAGCGAACAACGTTATAGTCAAATAAATATCCCTGTTGGAGTAAAGAAAAAGGAGGTCTTGTTAATTAGAGTAATTGGGCAGTTGGGATGACGCCCATATCTCGTTCCTTAGTCATCCATAAGCGGTTGGTATGCTTAGAGTGGACTTTCTCAATGCTGAAGCATATTCTAACAAAGAACAATAAATTCAAGACTGACAATCAAAGAATGCAATTGAATATAAATAAATTTTATGTAATTGTAATTTACCAAGGAAAAATGTCGATTTTAAGTCGATTTCGTAGGCTCAAAATTGTCGAAATTTATAAAACAGAGCAACAGTGACTTGATACGAATCCTGGAATCTTTCATTTACACTCATTAGTAGGGCGACCAGAAAAAGGCATACTTTATGATGAAAAAAGGCAATTTTTAATTCTGAAAAAGGCAAAAAAAGGAAAATTCATAAAATCGAATGTTTCTCACGAGAAGCATCCCAAGAAGATATCTGCTGAAAGCGGACTTAAAGGAGATCTCATTGAAAATCCAAAAAGTAGCTTTAACAACATAGTAAAGCATTAAAGGTATATTCATATAATCGAATATCTCTCACAAGTAGTGATTTAAAAAAATTAATCAATTCTTCAAGCCTTTCAAGTGAATAGAATGAGATTGAGATGTTGAGTTGGATAAGCCATTTCTATTGGCTGTTTACCGAGTCCCCCCTAAAATTAGATTCAGAAAATGAAAATTTAAGATCAAGATAAACAAGGGATAAAAAATTTGCACAATCCTTGAAAAAAATGAAAAAGCAATCCTTTTTAAAAAAGGCAAAAAAAAGGCAAGCCTCCTCGAAATAGGCAAAAAAGGCAAACTTATTTCTCTTATTAATAGGTTTAGAAATAAAAGGACTGAATTTTTAATATTTTCAAAGTATTTTAGACTCACTCTCAAAAAAGGCAAAAAAGGCATTTTGGTCGCGCTACTCATTAGTAATAAGTTATTACCTTCAAGAAATAGACTCGAGAATAATCGAGACAGAAAAAATTGAATGAAGCAAAAAACAAGATTAGAGTTACTTTATCCTCCCCACACTATGAGGTAGACTGATTTTAATGTTTATGTGTGTGGTTGAGGAGGGGGGGAGACTAGAATAGAGGGTGTGTGTGTTTTTTGGTTATGTAGAGTCTACATTGTAGACAGAAAAATATTGATCTGGAGAGAAAGACTTTCAAAAATCAAGAAAAGTAACAGTAAAATACACATTAGAATCCATCTAAATATAGAGTTGAAAATGTATAGTGAACCCATTTGCAAATGAATGTATCCATTAGATATCTGAGAGTGTGTTATTTGTCATTTCAATTTATTGATAAAGGAGAGAATGAAAGAGAGGAGTCTTGTCCTAAGTTGGATATTTCCAAATTGGCAGATTTTTAATAATTCCAACTTGCAATTCTGGATTGCTTTGTTTGCTAAAAGTACAGAATTCCTTTGATATTAATATGGGGAATGAATGTGATCAATTATAATGAAGGGTTAAATTTAGAACCTCAGTTTGGTAAAATATCTTCCAATAGGAATTGCAATTCTTAAACCTCTCTGGGTCCGGAGATATGCATTCTTAGTCAAAAAATTTACTGAGTCTTTTCGTAAAGTTGGATTATTTTTCATTCTATCAATATTTTTTATCGATATATGGTATATGTCTAGCATGAAAAGTTTCAAGCATTATTTTCTGGGCCGAAAAATCTTCTCCATTAAATTTTAAGATATTCATGTTTGATATTTTCAAATTGACACGCAATTTTCAATGAATTCTTACCACGAAATCATTAAAACCTTTTATCTCGACCTTTGAATAGGTTTAAAAATAAGTCTAATCGTGAAATTCTTTTTTATACGATGTCCTTAGAAGATTATAGGAAAAATGAGTATTATTACAACGTTGGATGATTTTTTCTTTTCTAAAAATTATCTGGATATATTACATTACCTAATTAACCCTTAAAGTCCTTTTGGGTTATTACTATCACATATCCTTCAAATGATAATATCTCTCTTAAAATTTTTGATATTTCAATGATTTTTAACCAAAAGAAAGCTGAAAAAATTATACACATGATGACATCATACTTCGTGTTACTAAGCCACTTCAACATTGAAAAAATCCAGCTTGAAAATCTTAAAAGATGGTTTCTAGACAAATAAATAGTTACTAAACTAAATTTTGATAAAAATAACAGTGAAAGAGGGCTTTAGGTAATGCAGATTTTTATATAAACAAAAAAATAGTATAATTTTATATTAAAAAAAAGTTTTGTAACTATCTGGTTTGATTACCAAAATATCTTGTCTTGTCTGAAGTTTTGTATATATTATGAATCGAGGTGTTTGCTCATAATTTATAATGTCATTCGCAGAGTATCTTGAAAAAGATCAATCAGATTTAGAAAACTTCGATAGTGATGAATCTTGTCTGGATGAAATAGATTATTTGGATCGCCAAGAAATCGACGAAGAAGAAGAAGACGCAGAAGAATTTACAGATAGTGGTATCAAATGGTCGAGGAAAAAATTTGTTCCTTCAGATTCTACATTTGTTCCGTTGCCCGAAAATGCTGAACAACTCGGTTCAAAAATCTGGAATTTCAGCTAATATTTCTATTAATGAAATTTACAAGATCCTCGGCATGCATTTATTTATGGGACTAGTCAAACTTCCTGCCGTAAGAATGTATTGGGAGTCAGAGACGAATATCGAAAAAGTTTCAAACGTTATGTCAAGAAACCGCTACCAAAAGATCGTGTCAAATCTTCACTTTGTTGACAACAATGAAGTTTCTGATCAAGAAAAAAGGGATAAATACTGGAAAATTCGTAAGTGGATAGATTTATTCAATACTCAATGTCAAAGAAAAACTCCAGAGGAAAATAATTCAGTCGATGAAATTATGATTCCCTTCAGAGGTGAGCTTTTAGATAACTTTTATCAATTGAATAAAATAATTACCTTATCTATTTATCAAGGTAATAAATCTCCAGTCAGACAATACATTCGTGGAAAGCCAAATCCCTGGGGAATCAAGGTTTGGGCTCTTTGCGGGGAATCAGGTTATCTCTACAATTTTGAATTCTATCAAGGAGCAATTACCAAGGAAACCAAGTCAAAGTTTGGAGTCCATGGAGATGTTGTTCTCAATCTAATCAAAATTTTGCCTGAACATAAAAATTTCAAGATTTACGCAGATAATCTGTTTACCAGTATTCCTTTAGCAATACAGCTCCTGGATAGAGGTTATCATCTTCTCGGAACAATAAGAAAAAACCGACTTCCGAAGATAAAACTACGCGAGGACAAAGTTTTGAAGAATTCAAAAACTCGGATTGATGAAATTGTAGCTAGCCAATACAGCATAATGATATCCAAATGGTTCGACAAGAGACCAGTACATCTTATCTCTACATTTGTGAGCTCCGAACCTTATAATATTGTTGAACGTTATGATAAATCAAAAAAACAAATGCTCAAGGTTCAAAGACCCAATTTCGTATCCGTATATAACCGTTACATGGGAGGAGTCGATCTTCATGATTCTTTGGTTTCAAGATATAGACCTTCTTACAAGTCAAAACATTGGTACCTTTACATTCTCTGGCAAATTCTAGTTTCATCCAGTGTAAATGCTTACATAGTCTATAGAGAAAGATGCAAGGTACAGGAAGTACCGAAGAAGGACATAGTGAGAAGAAGAAGATTCATTCAGCTCCTCTGCAACGATTTATTACAAAGAAATTTCGAAAAGCGGAAAAGAGGAAGACCATCAGCTAATTTAGAAACTTCATTTCAAGAACCGCCCACAAAGAGACATAGAATCATGGTCCCTATCGACGATGTACGTCGAGATGGTGTGAATCATTGGATCCAGTTTGGTGAAAGAAAAAGATGCCAACTATGCCGGTCACATTGTTAAAATAGTAACAATTGGTATGAGTTCAAAGGAGAGAAAAAATTTTACCTTCACTAATATGCATTAGACTACTGCTTATTCATACAAAGGAACAATTTTAAATAGGTAAATTCGATAGTTTTACGGTGATAGCCATATAAACAAAATTTCAAACTCAGAATAAAGGTCAATGACTTTTTTCATCAAATAAAATACTGAATTACTATCTGAGCAATGTTTGATTTCTTTTTCATGCTTTTTAAGTTTATAAATATCAAAGAATATCCAGATAATTGTTTGAAATTCACGATATTTAATAATTCTCAAACTGGGGCTAATACAGTAATAAACCCAATTAGAATTTTTTGTAAACTGATTCCATAAGCAATGGAAAAAAATTATGGGCAAAATTATACAGAATATTATCGTCTGGTAATCTCAAAAAGCAGTGGTATAATCTACATCAAACTAATGAGTTTACAGACAGAACTTTTTAAACAGTCAGGGGCTAAATTAACCAGCTCTTGAAAAATATTCATTTCGGTTTCCATCCAAGTTTGATAGATACAGAAAAAATTATTCCCAACTTTATTCTTCCTTACACTAATTTCATATATAATCCAGCATGTAATAAACTGTTATTAATTCTCGGCACTGCACTTGAATCATATAAACCTAATTAATATGAAGATGGGAATGTATGCTTTTTACAAAATTATGAATTTTTTCATCAAGAAATCAAATATACTGATTCAGATTTTGAGAATCTGCCCTTCTTCTTGTGAAAATCGAATTTCGATTTTTGAATATTTTCACTACTTGAAAATCGATGAAATTTTGATGATTCAAGATCCCTGGAAATTGGTGAGTCCATTGAAATTTTCATAGTCACAATCGGTTTCTTTGACTAATCGTGATCCTAGAAAACAACTTTTTATCACTCTCTCACTTTTAAATCAACAAAAATTATCCGGCGCCATCGCTAGATTTGAAATTTGCCATAAATTTCTTAAAATTTGATTTTTTTCAAATTTTTTTTCTTCAGATCCTACGATCTAGATTCCAAAAATTCTTGATCAAATTCGTTTTCTTGATGAAAAAATTCATAATTTTGTAAAAAGCATACATTCCCATCTTCATATTAACTAGCTTTACCATTTTTAAACCAAGAAAAAGTAATGATAACAGATTGAATGCTTAAATTTATGTATTATACTGTACATATCGATAAAATCTTTTTTACAAAAAAACGTTTAGACCTATATATTATGATCTAAAATCAATAATCTGCCATTTGAGAAGAAAATTTGACTACCCCTTCTCGAACACCTTTCATATTCGATAAATTTGAACTTTTGATTGTAAGATTAAAGTTTGAGGTCTTTTCCTCGTATAGGGTCAATCGGGTTTACTTCTCTATTTATTTTTATCTAGAATGATCTTGTTAAAAATTGGGAAACAAAACAAAAGAAGAAGAGTTTGCCTGATAATTACACTTTTAAAGAAGATGAGTTCATTGTGTGTTTTATAGGTGTGTGTGTGTATGGATGGGGGGGGGAGATGGACGGGATGATTGATTGACGACCAGTAGTAGCAGTAGAAACAATGAATCTGTAGATTTGTAAATAAACACGCAAATATATATGTGTTTAGATGATGAATATTTGTTTGTTTACTACAGAAATGGATGGGATAAAAAATAAAGTAGTAAAGTAATTGTACTTTGTACATAGGAACAATGAACAAGAATGAAAGGAGATGCTACTATCGATGATGATGATAACTTTAATTGGGAAAATACTCTGTTGATGAGCAAAGGAATACATTGTAAATCAAAAGTATATTTTTTTGGTTCACAAGACATAATTTTCAACTCTTATTCGATAGAAAATAAGTGAAGAACGATAAATTCTTATTAAACCTTTATTTAGATAAGCATAATTTCAATTGAACATGTCACCATTTTTCAATGAATTTTACTACGAGAAATTTTGAATTATTAGACACGCTATGATCTAGAATGAAAAACTCCTTTTTGCTAATGGATTGATCCCTGAGAAAAACCCGGTTAATTCGGGAAAATGAGATTTATGCATATCAAAACATGAAAAAAAATTTTAAACGTCTTTTACGAAGCATCAAATAGAAAAGTGATTGGGGAAAAATACTTGTATTCCTTTAATAAGGACATATATGTATTCTTAGGAAGGGGATATAAGTTGATACGAGTTCTAATCAAACCATGAACTCCGCTTATGAATGAAAGCCAAGTCCAAAATTCTGTTATCGTTATCATAACTGAAAAACTGTCAACAAATTACAGTTTCATTACGACAGTTAAATTCAGTGAGCTTATTATGTAAAGGTTCTTAAGATGAATTTTATTCTGTTCACAGCTAGAAGCAATGAAATCTATACTACACATTAGATATGATTTATATAACTTCAGTCCCATAAATATAGTGTTGAATCCAGGTATATTATTGATGAAATAGTGAAATAACCACATGTTTATCTGATAAATACTAAGCTGGTATAACAGTTCGCTAAATCAATAATTTTTACCAACAGATGGACATTGATTTCGTTAAAAAATATATATGAGTTGCAACTGAAGGAAAAAACGATTTCTCATTTTCCCATCAACATAATATAAATACTAAGTAATGGTAAAATTTTGCCAGTTTTCCAAGTCTATCTGTAAAATCCGAGGTAAATGAAAAAAAACTTCAATTTTCGTTTGAGAAGAAGGCCGAGATGAAAGTAAAAGCTTGTATCACTGATGAGAAATCACAAAATTAAGATTTTTGAAAAGTTTTTGCACCATTTCAAATAAAATATAGGGTTTATAGTTGAAATTGAGTATTTTTCACATGTTGAATGAAATCTTTGGGAAATTAGTAGAATTTTATTTTCGAAAATTTTCGCTTCTCGATTAAACCATTAAATTTTGCATTACCCAAATAAATATAATAGATATTTACATATTCCCTGTAACATATATAATATGCAAGTATAATATTGTATATTATAAATGTATGTTGTAATAAAGAAACGGAAAATGAAAAACAGTACATTAATAATAATATCCTCATAAAAATTGATACATTGCTTGAAAATATTGATGGTGGAGGATGGAGAATCAAGTCTCATTAAATATTGATTCCCTGTTTGTAAAAGGCCTACAAGTACACAATAAAAAAATAAACAAGGACTTGGTTCCTCTCTTACAATGTTCTTTACAATGTCTTATTGATGTTTCTCTCAAGATTACTTTATTTCTAATTAGATTCTACTGTTTACTTCTTGTGTATTTTTGATTAAATGCAATAAAAGTTGGTAATTTCAACTGGAAATACAAATGGATAACGTGTCAAATTGAATATTTTTTTGAAATACAACAGACTGAACAGAGTGATTGATTTCTTCAAGGCTGAATGTAAAGGTACCCTCCAAAAAGTATGATATGAGTAAGAGATTTTGATCAAAATTACTCTTTTTTCACAGCCATCAATCAAAAAATGTACAATTTCCTAGTATCATATTATAAATTAGTCTTCTTTTTTTTAATTAAAGACTATAAAAACAAATGTATTTCCCTGCCGAACAACAAGGAAGGAGAACGAGCATACATGCTTCATTAAACTGGTATCCAATTAGTATTTCTAATATACAATTATTTTGTCCACGCTTAAAAGTACACATACAAACACATTCTTTTTTAGTGTTAGTAGAAAAACAGATGCAAAAGATAAAGTGTCCATGTTTGAAATACATCCCAAAATAATAGTTCAAATTCACTCTTTTATTAATCAAAATAAAAACAAAATCATGTTTGACTACGGCTCTGGACTCCTCCAAAACCCAGTAAAAATCTTAAAAGAATTCTATTTATCTACCTCAGATCCTGCCTAGGACTTTACTCTTATTAGACTCTCCTGGAGCTATCGAATATGCATCCTGCTATATGGATCACCACCTCAGCTTCCTTTTACAGCAACCAAACGCCCATTAAACTATCTAGCTATGATCTAAGATCTAGTACTGTTTTCTCAATTCTCCTACACACAATCTTGCCATTAAGATAACTTTTCGATTTTTAAAGACACGAAAATGAACCAGATATGTAATTATCTCTATCAAATTATCCCAGATAACCATAAAACTAATATTCACTTCCAGAAAATCCTTGATAAAGTAATACAAAGTAAAAGTTATATTACAGGAAGATACGTGATCAACTAAGCCTTAAGGGTCTCTTATGTACAAATCAGTATTTACCTCCATTATGGGTTTGGAATCCTTTGTAACCTTACTCAGTAAGGGGTCTTGCAGAATTCTCATTTTCAAAATGGTTCTTAAAAGATTTAATCTTGCGCTAAAAAATTTTGACTTAATTTCGGTACACCGACTTAATTTTCCCTGTAAATTAATCAGAGAAAGAAATTTTATCATCATCAATAGCAAGCTTTAGTGGTTTAATCAGGGTTATTAAACTTTCTTTTGATTCATTTTATTTTGAAATTTGTGCAAGATTTATTTTGGTTTACTATAGGATCAACAGTATCTCAACCTCTGCGATATTTTATGTTGAATAAACTTTCAAATCAATTGGCCAATACAACCTGGGAGGAAAAGCTCATCAATTTCATTGATCCCACTACGGTTCAGATGCAAGATTAACTTTGCTCATTTTAAAATCAAGATAATCTCAGTTCTAGAAGTCTGAAATTTTTTAGGTTGGCCCTTGAAATTTTAATTATTTAAAAATCTCTTATTAAAGTCTTTCTTGCATTGCCATGTGTGAGAATAGCTGGAAATTATGGAAATGCTATGAAATTTTTTAATTTTATAACTTTTTAAATTTCAACCCTAAATGAAAATCCATTGATTTCAAATGATTGCTTGCGTGGTAGACACGTGATCTATTACATTTAAAGCGGAGTGTATGCAAGAACCTAGGCAACGTAACAATGCTAAACCCTAAGGGCAGACTCTTTTGATTTTGAAAGAAAACTAGATTCATTCTTGATATGGTTAATTTAAAAAATGTTCTAAACCCCTACGATTAATTTTATACAAACAAATGATCGTAGCTACATGCATCCGGACTTTTAAGGAATATAACCCGTAAAGTTAGTTATGAACTTGAGAAAATTCTATGGAGATTTCTTCGTTCTTGTTTTGGCCCTTTCTCTTACCGTATCCTGCTAAGGCTCAACTTTTTCCTCTCTGGACTCGCAGACTTGCCTTCTCTATTTCTCTCCAGATTCAATGCAAAGAACTCTCGCCGTCCCCATACCTTACCAGGAACAACTTGAAGCTCACATGCCTTCTCAACAACACTCTTGTCCTGAAGACCAGTTTCAACATTGATATCTACTCCCTCTCGGTTTTGCAAATTCACAACATATGCGCCTTTCTTTACATGCTAATTCCACCAACTTCAGATATTAACTCGAATTATTTTATTAAACCTTATCAATAACCAAGATTCAAATTTGTATATATTTTTTATATTTACCTCGAGATTCTACTAAATAAATTAAGTTTTCTGTCAAAAAAATAACGTTACTATCCCATTCGTTTATAGCGGGTGAAATATGTCATATAATCTACATAATGGGAAAGCAATGTTAATTTTTCCAGTTTTCCCCTCTCCTAAAATGGGCAAAGTTATTTTTATTATATCATTATTGAAATGCACCAAATAAACACTCTTTTCTTTTTTTCAAGTTGAAATTAATTGGAGAGAAAATTTTCACGAGATGCTAATTATAAAATTTTCCCATTCCAGTCAGAAGGTGAGAATTTTCCCCCTAATTAAAATTAAAGGGAAAGTGAGCTTCAACATGAAAAAGGAAATACATTAACACTAGAAAGAATTTTTGATTTCAGAGATTTTTGAAACTTAACCTCAATACATGCTCTCAATGCCTATTTTAACAGAGAATGAACACATCTCTTACATTGAGATTATATAATAGAAAATAGAATATCAAATTGAAAAGAGCATTTTGGCGGATCAAAAATTACATTCACATTGGGAATTCCCAATTAGGATACTCACAGAATAGCCTTGAGCTTCATAAGGATCATTGCAGACAGGAAATTGAACGCCTTTCTGACGAAGGGCAGTATAAACTTTGATTAAATCCTTTCGTCCTGGGACATCCCATGAAGAGTTAATCCATGTTTTGATCATGATGAGAATCCTTGTTTGGATTTGCAATGGAGTCTCATACTTCGGGGAGAGAATTTTGATCAGGTCTTTGAGGAAATCCTTATTGGCCACTTGACACTTGAAACGTTTTCCACAATGCTTGATGCATGCATCGATTAATATGAGTGAATACCAAATTGCGAGATGATCGCGGCCAACAGAAGAACATATGCGCTTTCGAATTGCCTTTATGGCGTCTTTAGGGCTAAGAAAAAATTAAAGAGTTATTATGGAAATTGGATGAGATGAAAATTATCAATTACCCTTCATCATATTCAGTGAGACTTTCACAAATTTCTAGAATCAGGGTCCAATCCTCTGAGAGCTGGCTACTATCAGTGGCACGTTCTAAAAAGTGAATTCTGATAGAAAAACTTACCAACAAGCATGCCAACTGATGTTGAAAAGGGATGAGGACCGAATAGATTCTGCATTTGATTGAGAATCGTGATTCTGGGGTTTTGCTTTATGAGATCTATCTTTAATTAATGATTATGAGATTTAAAATTGTGAAATAATGTTTTTAATATGTAAAAACAAAAAAATAATTCAGTATTTTTTTGTTTTATTCTGAAAGTGTAATCAGCGGATGATCGTGTTTTACAATCATTATCAATATAAAAAATATTCTTGTTCCTTTTTTTCAACATCATTTTACCTTGTAGCATTTACTCTATCCATTGAACTTTTCTTACCCATCATAATATTATCTTATATTGGTGAGCTAAATTCAAGTAATAATATAAAGATGTTGTTCCATTAAGGACAGTATATTACGGCCACAATGACTGCAAAATAAGCAGTCTAGAAACAAAAATTAAATTATCAATGATCGATACTCAGTTGAAGTCAAAAATTATTTCCTGGCATAAGGAATCTCCAGAAGAGGGGATTCTATTGATACAACCAGAAAAAAACATGATTGTTTATCCCGAGAGGAATCAAGGTGACATTCTAAATGGAGATATAAGAATAATATTTCTTTATCCATTATATTCAAATTTTGTTGTCAATGGGATAAGGTTTTCCATATTATTGAACTGTACCCTGAAGGTAAATTAACTCGGTTAGATTTTTTCAGTCAAAATCGCATAAATTTATTCCAGTGATTTCAAGATTGAACTATCAATCTACCAGTCGACAGACTAGTCATAAAAATCATATTTCGTTACTCTCTCTTTACTACGATCAGCATGATTTGTTTGAGGAAAGATTCACACTGAAGGATTACATTTCAAATCAATTGGACGATTCCTACATATTTGACTTTAAAAAGAATAGTATTTTGCCATTTTTAAATTTATTTTTAGTTAGTCTTAATATTGATGAAAAGCATTTATGGATTAGCGCCAAGGCTGGGTATTTCAATTCGACAACAAGGCTAAAATTCCTACCACAAGGAATCGAGTAGGTCATGTGTGTGACATTTCTTTCAGTTTTCAACCTTCCTTCCTGTACAAATTCAAATGGTACTTTGTTTATTATATATTCATATGGGCAATATTATTCTTTGTGTTGAATAGAATAAAGAGGTCATTATTCGACAAGAGACTCGTACAATCCAAAATGGAAGATAATTTTGAGGAAAAGTAATAAATGTATTGTGAAAGAGTGTATGTTTTCTAAAAATATCTTTGGTCAATAAACATCATTCATAGAGGATAACTCTGACATGGTGCGGAGCACTTCAGGCTTGAATATTTCCTTGAGATCATTGACTTGATCGGTTTCCTCTTCAGAGTCACTCTTCCCCTCTCGAATATTTTTCAGCCAGTTTGCATTGTATGAAGTAAACCGATTATTCTGAATTGTTGCTGCATAAACAGGATCAGATTCCTTAATAGCGAGAGTTTAAAAAATGGATTTACCGCTATTATATCAAGAGATTGATCGGCCATCTTTTTTATCTTTTCATCGGAATCTCCCATCAGATCGATTAGATAGGCTAGAATATCTGTACGAAAAAGAATGAAAAGAAGCTATTCACACTACTGTGTTATTAGAAATTTTTAAACTAAACTAACCAGCATTGTCTAGAGCACGTTGTCGTGTTTCTTGATGCAACAAGAACATGAAAAATGTTGATATTATGTAATAGACAATTTGATCATCTTCTTGCTTATCTAAAGAGCAACATTGGATTAGAGGATGTAACTTACAATTCAATATTTTGACGAGGAGCTTGATAAAGTCCCTCTTAATGAGAACGAGAGAGACCTTGGAATCGATGGAGGCAAACGATAAAAACTTGAAAATGCATAACAAAATGTCATCTTGGGCATCTTCACTTTTTGGCTTAATATTAACGCCAGAAGCTCTGGAGGAGTCGCCCAAAAACTTTTCCATCCAATCCAGGAGTTGAAATTCCATCAGGACCTTGTAGTAGTTCATACCGGTGACCTGGAGGTTGCTAAGAAGGCCGAGGCATTCAACTTTAAAGTCTACGACTTCGTCAATGGAATCGAAGCCAATTGGATGGTATTCTAGAGTTTTGACTTCATTCACAATCTCTTGGATAAAGTGTAGGAACTTGAGACGAATTTCCTTGGAGTACTGAGCGGAGATAACACGGAGAATTTTCATCAACAGAGCATCTTTTGACTCCATGGCCAGAAGCATGAACTTTTTAATGAGCTTTTGGCCGACAATAATTTCACATATCTCCAAATCGTAGACAATGTTCAATAGAATGGCCCTAACTAGGAAATAGTCCTCGTTCTCGTCTGTTTCCTTTGCAGAGAGGAGGGTGTCACTGAGATAGTTAATCAACCGTTTGTATTGAAACTTTTCGAGGATGCCACGATGACAACTAGCCTGATAAAGAATCTTAAGAGCTAGAGATTGACTACCCAAAAGTGACACTAATAATTCCAAGTACTTGTGAAGAGTCACTGCTTCTACTATGAATTGAGTGTCGAAGGAGAGATTGTAGATGACAACTAGACAAAGATAAATCAAATCATTGTTATCTGATGATTTGAGTGTCTTGTGGAGGACTCCTACGACATTATTCTCGATTAATTCGTTTTTACTTTCATTCTTGAGGGTGAATTTGATGAGGAAGGTTAATAGAACCATCGTTAGGTCATCTTCATTCTCTCTGCAGCCGAGGACTCGCAATAAAAGTTGACAAATGCCCTTTCGGAACATTTTCACCTCTGTCCTGGGATCGTTAGCTAGATTGAGAATGAAATAAAAGGCAACCTTCATCATTTTATCTTGTTCACTAATGGCGTAAAGACAGCGTTTCTTTGCAGCCTCATCGTTGATTTTTGACTTTAACTGGGCCACTACATTTGAGTAATTCTTGAGTTCGTTGTCAATGACATGATAAACAAGACTTCCAATTTTATTCTCCAATAGGACCTTGTGGAAATTGGTGTAGGTAGAGAAAACGAAGAAAATGTGAAGAATGTTTTGGGATAATTCGAAATTGTTGAAGCAATTTTCCTTGAGAACTCTTGAGAGAGAAGTAAAGAATGATGGAGTTTGAGCTAGGGCTTGCAGATTCTTCAAGTCCTTCGTTAGCAGTAAGAGATATCCAGAACCTTCGAGTTTCAATTCGACCTTTGGCTCGTACAAAAGTTCCTGGTAGCTGCGCAATCTTTCAATTCGGACAGAAACCTTTTTTTGTTTGCTACATAAATCAAGATCTTTCAGGGGTAAATGCATTGTTTCGTCTGAAAATGGGTTTAGTTTAAATTTTGATTTACTCAGACATTTGGTTACTTTCTTTCGAGAGTAGATGTAACGCAGTGACTGCTCAATATTTGGGATATTTTTCAACTTTAACAGACTACATTGATCTAACAGGGATCGTGTTATTGCCTTAATATCGGAGGAAAAGTTGAAATTCTCAATATGAAAACTATAGGATGGAAAATAATAGGAAAATACTCACGTTTTCTTCGTCTCCTTAACTTCTTTATGGACAATTTCATTATTGGCATCTTTAATAGTAACCTCGGTTAGATAATCGACAATTATTGCTCTCTCTGTTGGATGTACATCAACTTTAGTCTTGTAACGATTCCTTTGAATATGTATTAGAGACCATATTTTACTTGGTTAACGTAAACTTTTTCAAGTTCAACATTAAATCAAATATTCACAGATTACATTAACTACAATTGGACTAAACAAAAATAAATTTTCAATGAAAAAGTAAATTTTAAAATTATTACTAGATATTTGTAAAATTTTATTTTCATTGAAAGAAATTTTTATCACAATATTTTGAATCACTGAGGTTTATTATAGACGTAGTGGAATCTAGAAAAGTTGATTAAATAACTAATTTACTCACTGATTGATTTTTCCTCGACATTTGTGATTGAGCCGAGATCAGAAATTGAGAGGGATGTGAGAAAGTGAGTCATTTGTTCACATGAACTAGAATCATGTGGCTTATTCGAGAGGAGTACACTTGAAAGCTTTGCTACATCTATAAGGGGAAAATCAACAAGGGCTTTATCTGGGGAATTTTGACAAACGAAAAGCTTTTCGTATTTCTCAGTGATTTCAGCGATTTGTTCTTCCTCCTTCTTTATCATGGTGTCGAGAAGGGATAGGAAATCTGGTTCATAATCATCTGGATACTTGAGATCGCATTCCTCAGTTAATCCTAGTTTATTGAGGATTTTAACAGAGATAATCTTGTTTATTTTCGACTCAATGTTTTCAATCTTGTCCTTGACATTTTCATAGGTAGTAAATACGTTGTCAAGAGCTAATTGATACTTGAGGAGGCTTTGAGAAATTTTCAAGAGCTGATCAGAATCGAAACTATCAACAGGTTTTTCAATGAATTTTCTTAATTTTTCCTCAACGAAACAATTCATAATACTGACAAGCATGAATAGAGTTTCGTCTATGCTCGATGCGTTGAACCAAAAAGAAAATTTGGTTTTTACCATTAACGGCTAGAAATGTAGAATAAAAAGATAGCAACGACATACTACATCTGTTAGGGATAGCTCTTTCTTGGCAGCATTACGAAACTGTATATTGTTAGGACCCTGATAGAATTCTGGACATCTGAATAAAAATAATTCTCTAAGAATATTGTAAAATAATGTTCTGGACGACTTTTCAAGGTCTCTATTAATTAGAAAAAATTAGCAGAGTACTTTAGCAGATCGTTCGGCTCCTGAGGAAAATTCTCCGTGTAATTGAATCCAATGATATCCATGAAATATAAAATTGATTTGCATATTTCTAAATGAAAATTCTTGGAAGACATTTTAAACTGAGAATTTTTACAACGTTAATTTAAATGAATGAAGAGAATGTGGATATGAAAAGTTGTAAAACTTTAAAATGAACCGCTATTTGAAGACTAATGTTTTTCATGGATTTTTTTCCAAAAAAATCCATGTTAACCACCTGCAAAATATCCCCAATGTGAAAAACCAAGAGCACATTGATGTTTCTCATGAGAACTACCAGCAAATTGAGCGTTTATTTGCCGATAATTTATCAGAATTGCCCAACTCTGAATTTTTTGATAACCTTCATGAAAAACAAAGGCTCTCTTTGCGAAAAGCTATCCAGCATAAAAAGCTATTAAAGTAATTTAGATTTTATAAAATTTGAATAGAACTCCTCCACAAAACCTTATTGCTACCTGGAAATGTTGGTCACAAATTATGTTTCTGTTACAAAGACATCAAGACGAATGGGACATTGATAGAGTTATTTCGGAATTTCCAGTTACAGAAACCCAATGTCTAATGATTTACAATCGATATTTTAAACAACCTTACTTGGTGATCAAGTCTCATGAGAAGATGTTCCATTTTAACCGAAGTTCTGTAAAATCATTGAGTATTTTGAAGAGAATTCTGAACAAACCAACTGTCAATGTTGATAATCTGGAGAGTAACTTGCCTGATAGTCTTACATGGATTACAAGATTCTCGAGTTTGAAATTAATCAGATTTGCTGATGGAAACTCATCCTATGCTAGTCCAAAATATTCGAGTCCAGAAGTTAATCAAAAGTTCCTCGCATCAGCACAACCTGGCCCGTTAGAATCTCTCTTAGGAAAAGAAAAGTTGTTATTTAGTAATGAGAGATATCAAAGACAACAAAACCTAATCGAGTATTTCGTCAATCAGTTCACTTTTGATAAGAATCAAGTTGACCGATCTGTGGATAAAACTTTCTCAACTGAGCCATACAAAAGTAAAATTGTACTTAACTTTGTTGATAGTTTCAAATATAAGAAATCTAATTAACTTCTTCTCTACACTAGAGAAGAAGAGAGATAAAATATTTTTATGATTAGATTGTGCAAAATTTCTTTCTATCCATGATTTTTCAACGTGTGCTTTTTTACAATTCTCTCGACTCTTTTGACAAGAGAAGGTGGAGAGGTTGCCAACTGTCACTAAAGAAACACATTGAAGAGTACGCGATTGGATCCTAATCGACGCATTGATCAAAGCATATATAAATCTATCTGACTCGACAGCAGAACACCAATTTCATCGTCAAAACTAACCATGGCTCAATCTGATTTCCTCATCAAACAATTCAAAGACCTCGATAAGGACAACGACGGTTTCATCACCGAAGATGATCTCAAGGCAAACATGCCAAAGAATAAGGTCCACGCTTGTGCTGTTGGCGTAAGTTTCACTTTCCATCTGTCCTCTTCATTTGTAAAGGAAAATAAACATTTTTTATCCCTAGTGCTTCTTCCGCAAGTACGACAAGGATGGAGACAAAAAGGTTTCCTTCGAAGAATATCGCAATGGTATGCTTGGTTACCTATTCCAACACTTGAAGTAAGTCAAATTCCTTCTTTATTAATTAATTTAATCATTGATTAACAAATCTCTTTTTTCAATTCTAGTGACGAGGAGACAGCCAAATGTCTGTTCAACTTCCTAGACAAGGACCAATCTGGCAAGATTAGCCTTGATGAGCTCAAGAGATTCTTTGAGATCTCCATTGGCACCATCCCTAAAGAATACATTGAAGGTTTCCTATCTGGTCTCGATGAGAACAAGGATGGGGAAATTAGTGAGCCAGAGTTTATTGCCTTTGTTAAGGATACCTGGTCAAAGCAATGTTGTCATTGTGCTGCTGCCCAGAGAGACTTCCTTCCTCAACAAATGCGTTAAAAGCTGTGTTGGTTAAATTTTTAATATTCCAATAAATCAGTTAATAAATAGTTTGTAATTCCCAAGAAAACATTACTTTTGCTCTCTTGAAAATATCGAACGAGTTTAGTCAAGTTTATTATAAAGCAAAATAAAATTTTAGAAGTCTACAAATCGTACAACAAGTAGGAACGCTTATGAATTCCCATGTTAAATATGGATTCAAAGTATTTTTTGTTTAGGTGAAAAAAACGAGTTAAAATGTTTAGAATAGAAATTGTAACCAATTTTATCAAAAAGATTCAGGATAAAATTTAGCGTTAAGTTGCTCATTCAAAAATTGCGCAATTTTCACTTGAGTCGGTGGACTCATTTTAACAAAGTTTATCCTTCACAATATTTTATTTTGTGCAATTGTTATAATACATTAAAATAATTTTGTAACTACTTGCGCTCTAGAGTCTTAACTTGATATGATTCATGTTGATAAACGGTCTCAATGTTTTAATCTTTATTCTATGCACCTCTCTGAAAAAATTTCTGTATGTGCAACTGTGCTTTTTAGTAAAATCTGAAAATTATGATAAGAATAACTGCGTCCATATACACATGGACAAGTTTTAAAAAATGGCGACCACATGGAAAAAAATATGCACAAACTTTACACATAAATTTCTTGTTTTCTTTTTATTTGTGTGCGTGGGTGAGTGTGATACAGCTCTTTCTTGCAGTCTTTTTGATACACGAAATGCATATATTGTTAACTACTAGCAATAAAGTGAGCTGATGTTTGTTTTACTCTTCTATTTGAGATCGCACTTAGATATCGCTTATCTCTTTTATATTTTGTATAACAACAACAATAATAATTAATATATTACAGATAATTTTCTTGTCTTTAATTATAAAGCATAGAAATTCTATCACATGAATTGTTTAATACGAAATAAGCTTTTCATATTTTTTTGACAACTTTGATATCGAATTTGTAGTTAGTAAAAAGGACCAATTCTTCAGTTTATACCATACAGTAAAACCTATTTGTCTCGATCAGGAACTCGGAGCAGCAAACGGATTTCGGATTTTCCTAAAAAATTTTACAACAATTCACAAAATTAAACATGGAAGACAGTTATTTGAAGACTTGCTTCAACGATATGGATTTAAATAAAGATGGCTATATTACAGAAGATGATATGAGGACTGGTATCGAACAAAACATTTTTGATCCTGTTCTAGCCTCGGTAAGCTATCCAAGTTGAGTGTATTCTTTTAGATGTTTGTCGGTCACTTTGACAAGAACGGCGATAGACGAGTGACCTTTGAGGAATACCGAGAAAAGATCCTTCTAATTCCCTTCCAGGCCATGGAGTGAGTTTTCAATCTCTTAGTTAATAATTTTTCTAGCGAAAAAAGGCTTAGAATATTCTTCAAAATGGTCGACAGAGATGATTCAGGAAAGCTGACAGTGGAAGAACTAAAGTTACTCTACCAAGCATCTGGTTGTGATGTTGCAGAGTCTGACCTGAACGCATTCATTAAACTCTTTGATGGAAATGCAGACGGTGAGATAAGCGAAGATGAGTTTATTGCCCATTTAAAGAAAGAGCGCGGCTTCATTTGAATGACCTGAAATTGTTCGTTTTGGCGTTAATTTCCAAATAAAAAAAAACAATTTACAATGCAATACCGTATAACCTCAGCTTAAAATACATTTTTTTATCCTTTTCCTAGGTTGGAAATTATTTTTATAAGAATAAAAAATATTTAATACAAGATTCTATTTTGTCATACACAGAAAAATACAAAAGATTGTGATGTAAAAAAATAAGCTCTGTTGCGGCATTCAGTTTGATTTGAGAAATTTCTGAAAGTCAATCTTTGCCAGAATGTTCAGCAACGCCTAAAAGAGAGGAATTTTTATGTTGAAAAAAAACTTTAAATTCTTACGTATTGCTTTTCATCGAGGAGACCACAACTCTTGACAACCTCGATGATTGTTTGGAGCATCTCTTGACGCTTCCGGAAGGTGTTGGCACGCTTAACTTCTAGGTCAACTGATCGTTCCTCTTCTTGTTCATAGTCTTCACTTTGATCTAGCTGTTCATATGCTGGCTGGGTTTGTTTCTTGCCACTATCAAAGATGCTACTCAACAGTCTAAAGGGGGATGGAGAAATATCTTTAAGTGATATCAATTCTGTTAATTTATTCGGTATTAAAGAATTCATATTCTTGTCAACACTAACTTTGAACTGAGATCCATTTGACTGAAATAGTGTATAGAACAAAGACCCGAGTATATTATTCATAATGTATTTAGGTGTTAACATGACTGTCTTAGATCATGCATCTGAAGAGTACACGAGAGTGCATTTTTTACTGATCGTTACAAATGATAGTTGTAGTTCATTCTAATTCGATGCGTAAAAATTATTCAATGAAAAATTTTATTTCTTAGAATTTACTAATGCTCAATGAAATCTAGCCTTTCCATTGGACTTGATTACTACAGTGTGTAAATTCGAAACTTTTGATAAAATTTTAATTGACACCCATGAACAATGAACTCCAGTTAGTAAATATAAAGGGCGGTAGAATAAAAATAAGTTTTCGAAAAATCAATATTTTAGTAGAAGTTTTTATAAAAGAATTTAGTTTATTTCAAAGCGCTAATTTCCTTAATGAAAATGAAATATTCCTTAAGATCGATTTCCTCATCCTTGTTCGAGTCGACAGCATCAAAGAGATCTTTTGCACCAGGAAAATCCGTTGGAACATTGAAATGACGTAGGGCTTCCTGAGTTTCTGAGAAGGAAAGAGTTCCAGACTTGTTATTATCCAAGAGCTCGAACAACTTTTGAAATGCATACTTTCTACAATTGCAAATTAAATTTAAAGGGTTTACTTGAAGGTTTCGACACAGTGGCGTTTTATTTCATCGGAAATGTTGTGTATGGGAACTTCATTCTCATGACCTTTTGTGGTCTTGATGTTTTTACATAATTCCTTCAACTCTTTCTCGCTAATGTCAAACTCCCGGGCGGCCAATTTAGCCTCTCGGAGATTTATATAGCCATCCTGATTCTTGTCGTAATTCTTGACGAGATCGTCAACATAATTGTGAACCATGCTTTCTTGGTAATGACAGACTGTTAAAAAAACAGATCATCTCTTGGCCTTAACATTTTAACTCGATTCATTCCACATTCTTCGGTGTTAGAATAGAGAAAAACTCAATTCTTGACAATAGCAAAGAAAATTTGCTCTTCTCTGAGCATTTGAGAGACCAGCTCAATTTATCGATATCATACAAACTAAAAATAGCCCACTAGAAAAAAAATATTTGACCAAAATGGGAGTCAAGATTATCTGTAATTAAAATGATATTTCCTATTTGAAATTGGAAAATTCGTGTTTAATTCTGATTGGCCAATGAAAAAAATAGTAAACTTTGACACAGATACGAGAATTTGAGGTTAGTAGGTTTCTGCGAGGATAATTGCATGGTTTAATAACCTAACTTGGTTCATTTCACTGTGGTCATCTCGTGTATCTACCAGAGATTTGCACATTATCCCCCCAGCACAATCTCAAAAACTACTCCTGCTTGTTAGGAATGATAGTTAAGTCCATTGGTGTTTTTTTTCTATTAATTGGAGAGGACATTTTTGGTTTCTTTCAAACCGAAACTAAAACTCAGAATTGAAAAAGATTGAGCAAAATAACTGCGAAGATTGATCGAATACAAATTTAACTACTACTGTATTTGTATACTCATCATTTTGGTAAATATATCAGATTCTTAAACCGAAAAACAGACGAGAAGCCAAATACAGATTTTACAGAAGTTATCATTCAAACATTGTGTTAGTTTCTGGTTTGTGTGTTCTTACTCTTTGGTGTGTGTGTGACCGGACAATAGACAAATAACTCGTTTCTCGACTCTCTTCTTCATCATTGGATGACGATAGAGAAGAAGAATCGTTGACCAAAATATACAGTAGAAATACAAATAAAATAATTTTCGTACGTTAATAATCGATCAAGACCATCATTAGTGTGTGTGTGTGTACAGAGAAAGAGAGAAAGACAGCTTTTCAATAATCTACTGGTGACAATTCTTTAACAAGACCACCACAAACAAGAAAGCTAAAGAAAGCCAGTAGTGTAGTTTCGGTATCAAAACAAGCAGTATTCGAGTAAATCTCGAGTATAGTGTGGGTTTGTGTGTGTGAAACCTTTTCAGATCCTCTTACTACGCATCTTCTTGGCTAGGTCATACAGTTTCATTTTTTCGCGGTTCATGTGACACGGCGAACTACGCTTTCTCTGTATGTGAAAGATCCTGTTTTACGACAAAAGATTCTCAACAGTAAACCAACAATCAGAAAGCCAATAGATAACATACTACTTGCGAGGAACTTTAGTTAGTCAAAGTCATTTATTGGTGCGTACGTGCTTTCGTGCGTGTGTACGAGAAAGAGAGGACGTGCGTTAGTACGTCAAGTTATGGTGAATATTCTAGCCTCAATATTTCGATCAAAAAGAAAACTTCCCCTCTTCAGATCAGGAGAGAAGACCAATGAATCGAGTAAATTGGAAAGGAACCGTCGGTCAAAGTCGACCAATGATCTGGAGTGTAACCTTGAACCCTCAGTGTTGTATCCCCTTAGGTCAGCACCCTCGATGATAATTACACCAATGAGTGGCAGCAGTAACCTGGCCCATCATCCTGAACATCATAGTGACCTTACAAAATTTTCCATTCAAAAGACCCAAGAACAAGTTTTGGATCAGTTCACTTCGTCGAGGTTTACACCGTCAACTCTAAAGGCTGCTAAAAAATTCAAGTAATTCATTGGTTAAAACGATTTTGTTTTAGACACAAAAGTGCTCAAAGCATATTCGCCTCGATATTAGCTCACTACGACTCAGATGGAGATAATCTGCTGGATTTACAGGAGGCTACGTCAGCAGCAAAGGATTATGGAATAACTGGGAACAGTTTGACGGTAATTTTAATTATAAGACATGATCTTATTCTCCATTGTGCAGATGTTTTTAAATATGGCAAATTGGGAGAATTGTAAAATCGAAATTAAGGAATTATCACGAATGTTACCTGAGATGCTGAAACAAACAAAAAGGTAAGTATTAAATTGAGAAAAATAAATATTTCTAGCCCAGAGATGTTGGCCAAAATTTATCGTCACCTATGCAATCCTAATGGGAAGATGGATTACGAAAAATGCCTCGAAGCGTTGAAAAAATTCAATCCAAGAATTAATCAAAATCGTCTCCGAATATTCTACAGCCAGGTAACAACAGATCGTGCTAATGACTTGATCGATGTAGCTGGTTTCATGAGACTCTTTAGAATATTTGTATAATCCGATTGGTAAGAGTCTTATCTTAAGACAGTGTACATAATTTATATTTTTGATCAAATAAAATTTATCACCAAATTTATTGATTTAAAACGTTTTAAAAAATAAATAATTTTGTATAGAACTGCAATTTGCTCCATGAATAAAAATTTTATTGATCAATAGTATCAGTACAGGCAGGAAATTTTGATAAATTAGATATCAGTTTGTTTAACGATGCAATAACAAGTGTAATATTTAGAATATAAAATCATCAATGTCTCGTGTTTTCCTAGTTAAAGGTGATGAGGACGACGAAGAGTGCTCAGCAGAAACTGGATCAGTCGAAAGAGTAATCCTTCTTCTTCTTCATTCTGATAAAATTTAAGCTTTTGGTAGAGAATGAACTAATGATCAAGACTATAAATAATTTAATCAACAACGGGCATTACGAATCAGCATTTAAATTACAAGAAACTTTACAACGTAATCTTCTTTATCTATCATCGTTGAATTTATACAAGCATGAATTCGACCGGTTGAAAAACTAGGCTCCCCATCGTTGTTCTCGCTTTGAATAGGCAGCCAATATTTCTTGAAACTTTGCCTTTTCTAAATGAATGTGAGAGTCCACTTGTCTGGAAAAAAATAAATTATTGATTCAAATGTTTAATTTTTGTCTTTTCAAAGCCTCTTAGTTTATTAAATTACTCACAGGAATTCCGTTGATCTATTACGCCAGGGGTCAAATCCCTTGAAGCGCTGATACTGTCCAAAATATATGCAGTAGTCTATTGAGGAATGCGGCAGAGTTTTATCTATAACATCTTCATTTATATCGAGATTTTTATCGATTAAAAACTTGACAGTTTTAACAAATTCTTCTCTTGCCTGATCATGATGTGTAAATATAACACGAGTCGGCTTATTATGGTTAAGATGAATTTCATAATAATTATCTTGCTTTGTAAATTTTGTTCCTTTTAAATGCACTTGTAAATAATTACTGAGAAAATTGTGTATGCCTAGAGAAAATGAGATGAATAATGAATTACTTTCTATGGAAATGATTGTGATGAATGAGACGCCCAGGGTCGATGACCATATAATTATATTACTGAGGTCTGTGATTGAGACTTTATCTTCAAGGATGTTGAAACAAATATGGTCGGGTGTTTTGAAGTTTTCATGCGTATAATTTGTAAAAAACGATGTTCTGATGAAATCAAATGGAATAACTAGGCCGGATTTAATCACAAAGAATTTTATAAACTGATAGAATATGGCTTTAAACTTGAAGATAAAGAGGACAAGGGTATGGAGAAGAGAATATATTAGCATCATTCATAAGAATGAATTAGAAAAACAAATATGAAATGTGAATATATGCCAGAGGAAATTGTTTGAATTTATCAACCGTAGGAGATCTTATGAATGAGGACACTTTAAGGATACGGAGTAATAATGGTTCGTATTGCAGTTTAATTAAATATACCCATAGAAAACGAATTATTAAGTGCCAAAATGTATAATCCTGAAGCTTACCCTCGTCGAAATGATTCACAAGATCTTTCTAATGAAATTCCCCAACCAATTTTCCAAAATCCTCCTAGATTCCGAGGAGCTCGCGATGACTCTGATGTTGATTGGGATGCAGCAAATGCTAGTTTTCTCAAAAACTATCGTCGACCTACTGGAGATCATTGTGACAGTCTTTATCTATGTCGTAAATCTTTGCGACTCAGACAACCACCGGATCGTGTCAGACTCGACGAATTTAGTGAAAGAAGAAATATGCCACTTGGAGTGTATTGGCTTGTCAGGGATACATGTGGCATTATTTGCTGCATCATGACCTGGTCTCTACTTCTCTATGCTGAATTCGTAGTACTTTTTGTGATTTTACAACAAGCACCTTCAGACCATTTTCGCTGGTTCTCTGGCACCATTTATCATTTTTTTGCTTTTATGGCCTTATCAAGCCATTTAAAGTCTGTATTTTCTAATCCCGGGGCAATTAGTTTGGGCAATGCAACAAAGGATGCTGCTATGCGCCTCCAAATTGCATCAGGAAGTTCTGAATCCATAAGAGTTGTTAGATGTCCAAAATGTTATTGCATAAAACCTGATAGAGCTCATCATTGTCGAATTTGTGGTAGGTGTGTTAGGAAAATGGATCATCATTGCCCTTGGGTCAACAATTGTGTTGGCGAGGGAAATCAAAAATTCTTTGTTCTCTTTACAGTAAGTATAAAGTTGTTTATTTCGATTTTAGTTCTACATTTGTCTCACTTCGCTATGGGCTATTTATATGACAATACATTTTGTTGTAATGTGTATGGACACTGATTGGCAAGGTGAGTGATTTAATAAACTTTTATTTATTTTATTATCGTCATCATTTCTACCAGAATAATAAAAATATTACGATCAATAGATTAACGTAACCATCTCAGTTGCTAGTAGCATCATGTATTCACTACATTGACTTGTAGACTTGTAACCATTGATATATTTTCATCAGAGACTTTCCTCATTATTCATCTTAATTTTACTTTTCTGATTGCCATGAGAATAATTTGAAAAAACGCATTTATATTCTTTAATGAATTATTATTAATGAAATTTATTCATTGAATAGTACTTGTAGTCTAATTTCATTCATAAAAATAACGCTTTATAGGTTATATTAGGTTTTGTTTAAGAATTTCATTCAATATTCACGCATCCTTTGGAATTTTCCTTAGAGAAATTCATAATTACAAAATGAATAATAATTTTTATTTCAGACAAGTACGTATTTCACAGGGTCTTGCTAATCTCTAATCCTAATTGAATTTCTTAGTTAGTTTCCATTTATTCATAGGTTCAGATCTTTATTGGTTAATTCTCCAGTTTGTGATTCTCATGAACTTTGATGGCAAGTTTTCGTTGGGCTTTTCTATATAGACTACAGATACTGTTTCTAGTTTATTTATTAACCACATTAGGATTAGAGATTTTCAAGACCTCAAGAAATACCTATCTCATGTCAATCCCCCATTCAAAAGCATCTACTCTGTAGATATTATGTCCTTGAGAACACTTATTCTATGCACTTAATCATGTTGTGTTCTACGTTTAGGTTGTACTGCTAGTGACGATATGGAAGATGAATCAAAATTCTCATCACTCAGTGTGGCAATGTTTTTTGTCTTTTTAATGGTCGAGGCAGTTCTCTTTGGCCTCTTCACAGCCATCATGTTTTTTGAGCAGACCTCATCAATTATCAATGATGAGACTGTGAGTAAATTCCATTCCACAATTTCAAAGAATTTTCTACTTCTTTTTTATAATTTTCATGTATTTTTTTAATGTCTTCTGTCTCGGTATCTAAGGAATTTAGGCGTGACTCTCCCCTCTCTTCATAAGGTCAAGATTTGTTTTTACTCTATTCATTTTTTTTCAACTGTATTATTAAATTTGCATGTAAAACTATTCAGTGAAAAATGTCTCCTACAAATCGTCATCCCTGGAATCGCCAACCGGAATCCATAACGCAGTCTCATTTCCTGCATCGGCTGTTTCCGGCCTCTTGTGCATAGGACTGATCAGTGAATCTTTACTCTTTGGCTTATTCACATTGATTATGTGTACGAGTCAAGTGTGCAGTATTTGTACCGATGAAACTGTAAGCATTGTTCTCGTTTTTTGGTTACCTCACACACTCACTCTCAAAAACTACATTTTTGTGTACATCTCTTGTCTCTCCTAAAAATATCAAAAATTAATATCGGTTATTAAACATGTTATGATAAATAAATTTTACTATCAGATTGCAATGAAGAGAGCATTAATTATTTTTAAGGTATCAAACTAAGTATCACTTACTCCTGTCAGAGGGAAGACATTAACGATTGATTAATACAAAATTATCAGACTCTAGTGTGTGTCATTCAGAGTCTGTGAAGTGCTTTTGATAATTTACTCTATTTATATTTGACCAGGGTATTGAAAGCCTTTCAAAGAACCACGAGCGTAATAGACAACGTCTATCTCGGCTAGAGGCACTGGGCCAAGTGATGGGTGGTAAATTCTCCTGGCGTTGGTTCACTCCATTCGTGAATCCTCCACCCCTCGAGCCTGTTGTCCCTCTCCTGGATGACTTTAACAATAATTGTGATGACGAGTCCAAGGATGACTCGGAAAGTGCCCTTTTACGATCGACAAGTAGCCATTTGGATAATTCCAGCCAGAGGAAGTACACCAACTCTTCCTGGTACATTGTATAGAATGATGCTTTTAATAACTCTATTCTTAAGTCTGATATGAATACAAACACTAGATTAACATTGATGGCGTAATCTAGTGTGTATTTACAGTTCAGATTACAATTGATTTTGAATGATTTATACATGTATTTGATTTTTTATGTCTCTTCTTTCTCCATGTAAATACTGTTTTTTTCCAATGTCAAACGTCTCATTCTACACGTACGCAAAAAACCACAAACACACACTCACGGTAAAGACATCCTAACACTCTAATAATCCCCGCCCCCTCGACAATAATCACTACACGCGAATAGAAACTTTATTTTTGATTACCAAAACCACCCCTAATCTTTTTCCCCATAACCGTTGTGAAAACTGTCACCAAAATGATGAAGAAACATTCATTTTGATATTTCTTTGTAAAAGGACCGTCTACTAGAGATCCACGAGAGTTTCATCAGAGGCTAGAAGATGCAAAACCTGTGATGGATGCGATGAAACCCCTTTGTGTAACCTTATTATGCCTTTTATGGTACATTTGTTATTTAATATATTTTTTCAATATAAAAAATTATATTTTGGAGAAATTTTTTCTTTCGTGTACTTAAAAAATTTAACAGAGAGGCAAGAGCAAGGAGGTGTGTGGGTAGGAGATGGATTTGAGTAAGTTAAAAGTATACTAAGCTAATAAAGTGTGCAGATTCTCTATCAGAATGTATGAGAAGTACAAATCAAGAGATCGATTGATTATCAAGAATTACACTTGTTTCGTGTCATGCGTAGAAATTTCGATTGATTCCTACCACTTAAATTATCATCTCTCTTTTAAACTGATAAAAGTGCACTTGACCTCAAGGTATTAGCCACAAATTTAAATGGCTAGGGAAAATAATCAAAAGGATAAAACACTGGGTGAGTGATATGACTAGGAGCTCCGGGGAGGACTGGCGATTTCATCTTTACAATCTTTATTCAGGTCATGTGACTACTTTTAAGTAAATAGGCTTTAACAATTAAGTTATTAAGACATTAATTATTATGGTGTATGATGAAATGCATACAGGTGTTTCTGGGATTGCCTTTATTCTGCTGTAATATAGCGATATTTAACAAATCTTTATTACACAATACCCAAACTGATATCGATATCATATAAATATTCTTACCTCAAGATAAAAAAATATAGTTGTTAAAATGAGTCAGGAAAAAGATCGTCAAGTAATCCAATTATACAACGAGCTTAAAGAGCTGGGTGCCAGCCGAAATGAGGTGATCGACAAGGAGAATCAGCCATTCAAATGTAAGTTATCGTTCAGTTTAACCAAGTTCAAGTGAAGAGGTTCGATCTTTTCGACCAAAAGCAACCTACAGGTCAGTCGGTTCCTACGAATAGTCTCAAGAAGAGTCTTGATTCCCACGGTTTTAGCCGAATTGAATCCGAGGTAAACATTTGATTCTCTCACCTTCTCCTTAGAGGTACCTTCAGAACTTGGATCGACAAAAGAAAGGCCAAATCACCGATTTGGACGTCCAGGATTACTTCAGAATGCCTCTGTCCGAGTAAGCAAGTTATTTTTTTATTCTTGAAGTGAAATTGCTGATAGGCCGCCTCCAAAGTGTCAAGTGATCTACACGGACATGTCAAAATATCATTTGCTGCAATCTTTGAAAATTTTCGATAAACACATCTCAAGGAAATCATCAAACATTGAAGTTCAGCTGAGGAATTTGAAACAGGATCTCGATAGTACCTACGGGCGTAACTATCAAATTTTTATGATTGAAGGAAAATATCACGGAGTCTACTCACACTTGAAGGGGGCCAGTGTTGTGCTGATTTACGATGATTTCATCTATGTCCTTTTCAACCTTCCTGAGAATATTGACAAACTCTAGAATTAGGCATAGAAAGATTATTAGAGCTAGAACATTATTGCGTGTTGATATTCTATGAGATACTAAATATAAATCCTTTGAATCCCTTGATTATTCAAATTCTTAATTTTTTAAGGCTGAAAATCTATTCACAGATTACTTTGGCCTCCTATGGATAGTCCGTTATGAGAGTAAACTTCTTGTTATTTTTTATTTTGTCTTAAAACATTAAATCTCGATTTTTTTAATTTATGCCCCTATTTTTCAATGAAGATTTTACAATTTATTGGTTAAATTTTCATTTCGAGGGTCAAAAACCTCCGTATATATTTGAAACTCAGAAATCCTAAAAAACTACCCAGAAATAAATCTTAATTCTTGAGTTTGTTTATAGTTTAAAAGACTTTTTTCATAAAGTTACCGATGCCCTCTTTAGAAAGAGTCCAGTAGATCTCTTGGGCCGTAGATTCATCGTGACTCACCAAGAAGAATATGTTTGTTACATGAAGAGAAAGTGAGCCAACAAGTTGTTGTCGGTAAGCAAGCAAGAGAATAAAGAGCCGTTTACCACTAAACAGGTAACATTGTCTCTATTCTAGTCCAATCCAGAATGACTCATTACAATAATAATAATAATACGAGAGTAATAATATGAAAATTGATGAGGTAATATTATTGTATTCTGAAGTAACAAAAACATTGAATTGCTTAAAGTACAATTGGTTCAAATGACTCTTTCGTGACTCTTCGAGGCGATAAAGAGACTCAACGAAAAATTCAACTCGATATTTTCAAGTCAAGATTACTTATAAGCCCACATTTACGAGAAAAATAAATTTTCAAGAAGAATATGACATATTTTTGCTGAGCGCCAAGATTTCTGTTTAATGATGAGGCTATTGAAAAGTTTGTCAGTTTCCACGTTGATATGGTCATTGGTCAATTTTCCCACTGAGATATCCACAATATATTTCTTATCAAATCAGAGAAATTCGGTGCTCACTTGCAATCTGAAATATGCTGTCGTGTGACAAAAAAAATCAACAATCAAAAAAATGATCAGAACTATAGTGATTTAAAAATTGTCCTTGTTGAATGTAGAATGAAGGATACTTGTTGTGAGAAAGGGGAGACAATTCTTATTCTGCTTTTTCCATGTATCAAAATGATTGTGTAGGTTGTTGCCCTACATCTGTAATGTGTTGTTAGTTTACTGTCACATAAACTGCCTTGATTTATTCCGAATTCTCGATTGAATCATACCAACCCTACGACGTGCTATCTGTGCTACGTGGAGAAAATACTTCTTTTTGTTGAAATACTCTAATACTCTGTGTGTCTATTTCGATACAATTTCTATCGGCTATTCACTCCATCGGAGTGCACGTAGACATTAGTACTTTTGCAAAGAAATGAAAGAAAAATTGTTCAAAACGTGGAATTTTATTCTCATTGCTAATACATTAGAGAGGAGAACGAGAGATTAGTCATTCTATCCTTGACACAACACAGTAGTAGTAGTGGTTCACTAGACAAATCAAAACTCAAATGTATCTCTTTTTTTAATATGAATGAAAAAATTACAATTTTCATACTTTTTGCCTTGTACTAGCAGTAGTATTTTTGTATGAATGAATTGGTGCGTATGTATAAGAACATAATATATTTTCGAGTGTATTCGTGGATAGAGAGGCGTTGTGCGAGCGCATAAATGTAAATGGACAGATTTCATTGGCCAATACTGAAAAATTTCTAATTTCTATAGAAAAATAAAAGATGAAAAATGCCTTGTTCAAAGCGAGAATATATAATAAATACTATTCAAGATAGATTACAAATTGTGATTAAGGTGATCTTGAAATTGTCCATCGTTAGATCTTCCTCATATTAACAAAAGAAATCATGAATCATGATCCTCTGACGTCCGAGAATGGTGGTATTTATGAGAGTCTACATGGACAATCGTTCTACTCCTTCCCTATTGACCCAGTGAACCCGATTGATGGTATTTCATCCAGCAATCAGGGTTCAATAAATAGACTGGACCATCCTGTTCATTCGCACATCAATGTAAATATTGCCAAAACTGAGGACTATTCGAATGAATCTCAACATCAACAGTTGGTCGACTCGTTCAGCTCGATGGGAGAATTTAACCCGACCTCGGCTGATTCATCTGGTACCAGTCTAGTCCTCATTGAGGAACAGACAAAGAGACATTTGAGGAATCATTACTTACCCAATAACAAGAATGCCAGATGCCTCTGTGAGATATGTGGTGACGTCTCTGCTGGATTTCATTGTAATGCCTATGTCTGTGAAGCATGCAAAGTAAGTTGCAATCAGACTTTTGTGTGAATTTTTCCATCTATGTATGAAGAAATCAGTTTTTTACAGAGACAAAAGAAAAAGCAATTCCCCTTTATAAATCTTGACCTAATTAAAGACCCCTCACATGAAAGGATATTTCACCTGTTTGTGTTTATTCCCAAGGGAAAACTTTCCTCGAATCAGTTTATAAATTGTTCCCAAAGTGGGCTAATTATCTCTATTGTTATTTTATTTGAGCATACATACAGTTTTTGCAATGTTAATTTGTCTATTAAGATTTTATGAGACTGGCTAAGATTAGTTTTCCTTTGTGCGTAAGTACTTTAATTGTATCATTCGAAAATGAATGGAAAAAACACTGCAATTGAAGGAATCTAGCAAAGTAAAAGTAAAACAAGACAGCACACAAACTTTAGAGAAATAAGCTGGTTTATTCTCATATCCAGTGATTCATAATTTTTCTCTTTTTTCTTACAACAGAAGAAAGAATGCATCACACTCTAGGCAGAGTAAGAGAATCCTAAAAATTGTTACTTTTTTCAGAAATTTTTTGTACGCAGCTCAAAGAATGAAAATTTCTCAAAGTACATTTGCTCAAAGACTAATAATTGCCAAATTAATAAGGAGACTAGGACGCATTGTCAAAAGTGTCGCTTCTACAAATGCCTCAAGACGGGTATGGTCCTGCCCGGCTCCGTTGTCATACCCAATTCAGATATATCTCTTATCCCGTGTCGGGTGTGTGGAGCTCAGTCCTCTGGTTTTCACTTTGGCGCGATTACATGTGAAGGTTGCAAAGGCTTTTTTCGACGCACAGTTAACGAACGTGAGAACCATCGATATTCTTGTCGAAATAGTGGCCGATGCATAATAACCCTATCGACCAGAAATAATTGCAAGAGTTGCAGATATCGAAAGTGTCTTTTAGCGGGCATGTCAAAGGAAGGAAGCCGAATTGGCCGACAGCCAAATGCTGTAAAACACATTTGCGCTCTGGAGATTGAACAAATTAAATCAACCGGGGCCGTGCCATCCCATCAAGGCTACAGCCATCCTTATCAGTTCTCCTGGAATGAATCCAGTCAGACTCACTTCACTGAAAATCTACCAGAAATGTTCTATCCCCTACAGACTGGTCAAAATTACCCAGTCGACTTTAGTGATCATCAGAGTTCGACAAGCGACCAAAACTTTCTCAACATGGATGTCACTGATACCTACAACGGAAATGGCAGTCAGAGTAAATTGATACTAGAAGAGGACGAACTTTCCTTTCAGACTTGCGACAGTGGCCAGTCAGTCATCTATCATCATGAGTCATCATTCTCGACAAGTCAGCAAAATTTCAAATTAGGTAAATCTCTGAGCACTTTTGATATGTAATATGAATAATTTGCTCTCCAATCACAAGAGAAAGAAACAAGATGTATGTATTAGATTACATTTTAGAATTAAATAAATACAGAAGCAAATTACTCACACAAGCCATCATTGACAAGTGTTATGTTTCCATTACATATTAAATTTGAAAATATAATGAAATTTTAAACCTCCCCTTGGAGACAGTAATCTTTTCCATATTACCTAGTTGCAGATGACCAGTTTGGCAGCGAGTATCAATCCTTCCTTGATCAGTTGAAGAGGCAATCAGAGAGGCTGATAGAATTCTTGGGAAAGATGCACTCAAAAAAGATTCAATACCTTCGAATTGGAGGACAATGCAGAAGTGTCGAAGAACACTATTTCCTATGGGAAGTTGTTCAGACGAATTACGATGAACATTCACGGGAAATTCTCGGCATTGCTCAATCCTTTGTAGATATCACGGAACTGGAGACAGATGAAATCCTCCGTACTTCCCAATATCCCATAATGTTAATGTATTATTCTTGTCTGGATCCGGAGCCTTCTCGAAGGGGTTCCTGTTTCAATTTCAATTCGGTAGACGCAGCAGATCTCCTTAGACAATTAAGATTTGTCCAGGTCGTCATGCGGCATCAAAAGGAAGTGGCCAGCTATCAGTTTACCTTCTCCCCTGACCAAATGATCATGATCACGTTAATGTTAATTTTCGATAGTAAGATTTTTTACAGTTATTTTTTCTCTGCGTAGATTTTCTCATAAAGAATTTTTTTCGAAATTGCAGAGAAGCACAAATTATTCTGTTATTCTATGAGAGAATTTAAGCGCCAGATTGACTCTTATGTGAGGGATACGCGAGAGTTTACAGAAAAATTTAATTTATTGATAAAAAGATTGTCAGAGATAAATTTGGAGCATGCCAAAGCCTTATTAGATGCAAAGGTTTCTGATATCAACCTCAGACTATTCGGTTATTTGGACAAGTTGATAAATTTTCAACCGATTCCTTCCCAGTAACAATAAATGGACCCATTCAAACATTTCTAAACTATATATTTACATATCTACTCGCAAGTAAATGTGTAATAAAATACTTGAATTCAATACTTGCAGAGCATTGAATCCGAATGAGATATTCAATGATAGTATTTTAATCATAATCAATTCATTCATTAACTGATAACATATTATTGCAATAATAGTTGTAGTAAATAACAATAATTGTAAATAATAATGATATAGTCTGTATATAATATATAATATTGGATCAACTAATAATGTAATTGAAAGAAAAAAAAGAACCTTGGAATGATTTTTCTCTATATAGACACTCGTACAGATTGTAAAAGATTGAAACATGTTATTAGATAATTAGACAAAATCAACTAGAGTTATGCCGAGAATGTTTTCGTATGCTGTTTTAACGGGGAGATATACATCCGTGGATCGTGATTTGAGAGAGAGTTCACAGCCATTCTCATTGAAGCGCATCTCGACAAGGATCCAGATATCGTTTGTCAATTTCATTGCCTGGAAAAGCATATAGTTACCTTCGCAGGTGGTCTTTTGAATGTTGAATATATTGTTTCTCTGTAAAAGCTCAATGCAGTCATCTGGTGATAGATGACAGCCACTAGCCAGTTTAAAACGTTTCTCATTCTCTTGTGGGATTTCTTTCCAGGTCTGCAGAAAGATAATCTTCTCCATGTTACCCCCATGAGTGAAGAGAATGTTAATTGGCACAAGGCATGCAAAGTAGAGGATATCAATGTTATTTTTGACAGCTACTTGGAGATTCATGAGAGGATTCATCTTTTGCAATGGCCCATGGGTGCCGAGAGAAATGCTTGTTGTTACTGTTTGCCCGCTATTAAGAGGTGAGGGGACGCAGAGAGGTTGCGATGGAACAATACCAAAACTATTCTTATTAAATTGAATGGCAAAGTCCGACATTGGCATCAGGGCATGATTTGTTAGCGTTAACTCCATGGTAAGAGCCCCGTTATCAGAAATGAAAAAGGTTCCCTGAATTTCGAGTCCTTTTCCGCGATTCTTATCCAGCCAAACTTCTGGGGCTTTCTTAAAAGATTTGAGAGATTTTGCTGGAGAATTGTCTGTGGAACAATCATTGAAGATGTCAGCCAATGCATCGACTAATAGATTAAAAGGCATAATATAATTATTTGAAAAATTCCCTATTTCATAATCGGTAAATTACCATTAGTTTTGGACAGTCCAAATTGAGAGTTTTGACCCATAATTCCAGCTGTTGCGTTGGCCAGTTGGTCATTCCTATCAGTGATAAGATCATCAAGTCCATCACAAAGCAGATCTGGTTGAGTGGATTGTATAGCGCCGTAGTTTTCATTATTTGAGATCATTGTGGGGCTAATATCAAGATTCAAAAGGTCTCCAATCATGTCATCTTGCTGGTCAGGTCTCATAGATGGAATGACACAATTTGAGGCTTCATTCTCATTCGAATAACCATTCTCGTTAGATCTGAGTAGAATTTTCTTGCCGAGATGTTTGGAATCGACAAAGGTGGCTGGAGGCTTATGATAGACACTAGCCAATGAGGCAAGATTGCAAATAAGTTCATCCAAGAGGGTAGGCTCAATCAAATCAGTTTCCTCAGATATCAAAGGTTTCTCGGCCAAAACCACCTTCTTAGCAGCCTCTGGGTCAGTTGAGAGTAGTCGCCAGTAGATGTAGCCACGATCCCGGAGATCTGGATTATCACTGTTCTGTGTGGCAAGGGATAAGACACTTTGGACTAGTTCCTAAGAAATAGATGAATATGAAATTTATCAACTAATTTCTTGCCATTTCAAACAACACACATACCCTGGTTTCTGTTGGTCTCTTTAGAAAGAGCTTCACAATGGCTGTAAGAAGCTGGAGTTGAACCTGGATATTTTCATCTTTAAAGTTGGTAAGAAAAGAGTCGAGCAGCTCATCAGCATTATCGATGCGCTCAGCGTACTCCCCGATAATCCAAATCATCGATGCTCTAGCCTCCGATTCATCAAGAGTATCCAGATTTTCGCAGAGAGTAGCGATAATACTCTCATACTTGTTGGGATACTTTCTAAATATGTCCTTGATGACAACGATCGCTTCTTGGACAACGTAATTAACCTTGGTTTGAATTAGTTCAATCAAAGTACTGACACAGCGTTCTGCTGATGACTCAACTTTAATGGCACATCTTCCGATTGCTCTGACTGATTTTCGAACAAAATCAACATCTACTTCCTTTGCGTATTCTTTAAGCTCGGCTAAAACTTGGACAATATTTGTCTGATTCGTCAGGCGAATCATGATATCAAGTTTCTCTAGTTTCACATAGATTGGATCGTTGTACTTGACGAAAAATACTTTCATTTCATTTTTGAGGATTGATCTTCTCTTTTGAATAATCAGACTAATATTTCTTAGGGCAACATATTGAATTTCTGGCTCTGCAGACAACAAAGTAACAAGGGGTGGAGCCAACTTGTTTGTAACAACGTTGATGAGATCCGAATTCATCTCAATCAACTCCAACATTTTCATAATGACCTTTACAGTTGAGAGAACTACAGCAGCATTAGCATGAGCAAGACGAGGTAAAACCCTCTCGACAATACTCTCAGCTTCCTTTTCATTGGTAGGAGAGTATTCGGCAACAGCATCCAAAATAAAAATTTGGCCCCACTCTGAACATTCATTCAGGGCTGTTAAAAGCTTATTAATGATGGGTTGGTCGAAAGATAATACCTTGATGGCATAAGAAGATTCTGTCTTGTCAAGAATTTCGGTAATAGATGCAACAGCATTAGCTACAACCATTGGATTACTATCACTAATTAGATCTTTGAGTCCGACTAGAAATTCACTTTCTTCCACAAGCTCAGGGTCAATATCGTATAGTTTTGCAACACAAACTGCGGCTGTCTTTCTCACATATGGATCATCATCCTTAAGGCATTTACGCAATGGATCTAGATGGTAGGCAGTCATCTTAGCCACCCGAATACATCCCATTGTGCGTACAGCTAATGCTCTAATCAATGGATTAGGATCTTCACAATCTTTAACAAAAGTATTCACAGCCATAATTGCATTATCCTGCTGAGATTTTGCATAATTCATAAGGTACAAATAAACCAATTTTTTCAATTCTAAATTATCCGTTTGCATACAGTTGATGACGTCGGGAAAGAGAGAACTGACATCCTTACCAACAGTCATACTAGCAATGACCTTTTTAACAGCTTCTTTCTTTTTATCCTTTCGTTCGCTGTTCAAGTCAGCTTTTAACTCGAAATTTTCCCCTCTCTTATTGGTGGAGAAATACTTGGAGTCTGACGTCCTATTTTGATTTGCAACACGCTGTAGCCATGGTCTAAAATGTTGATAAACTTTATGAGAAATTACTTAATGTTGCCTAGAGTGTCAGATACAGAAGCAGCTACACCTTGCATTTTCCGTTAATAGGATAATTTCTTAAGGAAATTAAAAATATTTGTGATATGATTTGAACGAACAGAATTATATGAAGTTCGTTAAAACGCATTTATGATGATATTAATAATGATAGTTTTAATAAAATATCCATGAAATCTCTTTTAAAATTGCTAGAGCTTGATTCTCGCTATGTCGGATGAACGTACTGAATTAGTCTGCAAGGCAAAATTAGCCGAGCAGGTCGAAAGATATGAGGGTATGTTTTCTAATCAATTAATACATTTTTATTTTCTCCTTTTAGAAATGGTCGAAGCCATGAAAAAGGTTGTTGAACTCGGAGGCGAACTCTCCGTGGAGGAAAGGAATTTATTGTCAGTCGCTTATAAGAATGTTATTGGAACTAGAAGATCTTCATGGCGTATCGTCAGTTCAATCGAAAACAAAGAGACCAACGAGGCAAAGAAAAATCTTGCTATCAAATATCGCAAGCAATTTGAAAAAGAATTGAAACAAATTTCAGACGAGATTTTGGAGCTAGTCAAGACACATCTTCTACCCAACTGTCAGAAAGATGAACCAAAAGTATTCTATCTTAAAATGCAAGGTGATTACTACCGTTATATGGCTGAGTTCTCCACTGGCGATGAAAAAACAAAAGCTGCTCAAAATAGCCTGGAAGCTTACCAAAATGCTACAGTTCAGGCAGATACTAAACTTGATACTACAAATCCTATTCGTTTGGGTCTTGCTCTAAACTTTTCTGTCTTTTATTATGAAATTCAAAATGATCCAAAGAAGGCTTGTGAATTGGCTAAGAAATCCTTTGACGATGCCATCGCCGAACTTGATCATCTATCTGAGGAAACCTATAAAGATAGTACCTTGATCATGCAACTCTTAAGAGATAACTTGACTCTTTGGACTGCCGAGAATGAAGGTAAGTTTAAGTTTATCTCTCAACTTGTTTATCATGCCCAAATAAAATTTAAATTCTTTCAGATGGTGAAAAGGCAAATGAATAAACATGGCTTTCTACTTTACCTTCAAGGATCTCATCACTATCATCAATTATAAACATTTAAGACTAATCAAGTGTTTTAACATTCGTGTTTTAAGCTCAGCACAATATTAAAATAACAATTATTATTCAAGAAAATTTTTCTATTCCCCAAATGCTAGTAGAACCTTTTTCTATGAAAGAAAAATTTCCTCTATCAATAATAAACGAAAATAAAGATTTTTAATCTTTTGAGTCAATTCCTTTTCATTTTACTTCCCAGAAAACGATTGCATTATCTATAGCTATAATTAATAGCCCAAATCGATCATTCTCTCCAGATTAATCTATCTCAGTTTACAGCTAAATGAGCCTAACTACGATGAAAGTGAAAAGACAATTTTAAAAATAAAAAACAAATTGCATTTTACAATATCGATTATTAGTTTCCATTATATTATTTTACATAAGCATTGAAAATGTATGGTTTATTCTTTTATTAGAAATAAAAGCAATTCCACTACTCATAGAGTTTTCCATCAGAATATAATTATAGGTACAATTGAAATTGATCCATTAACCAATTATTGGACAGGTCCAATATATATATACATGTATAAAATATAAAGATATATAAGTGAATATAATAATTGAAATGCTATTTTAATACAAATAGGAAGAGAAGTACTAATTAGTAATAGAGTAACAATAAATAACTAAAGGAGATTGAGTCTTCAAGTCTTGTTAACTGCATACGCGGTTATGGGTTTCTATGGGTAAAAAAGAAAAGAATGAAATCGAGAATTCTGGGCATTGAAAAAATAATTTTGGGCTTACATTTTGTAACTTGAAAGAGTCGTAGATTTTGGCCAATTGATCCGGATGATATTCACACAGGACAGTGAAAGATGCGAGGTTTGGGTCAATTTTACGTGAGCAATTCAGACACCTGACTACAAACTGTTTATCTTGTTGACTCACATAGAGTAGGTTGAACACTTCACATTCACACTCGTAACAGGTATGGGCAACATCTTCCGGCTTCTTGCCATGATATTTTATGGGTAACTTGAGAATATTTTCAATAAAATCACGAGCAACTTGGGATTGAACTAGACACCGAAGCAATGTTAATCTGAAGGAGGTATAATATATCGATTATTTTTAGATAATATATTAAGTTTCCCGATTGAACCCACTTCATTAATTCATAGAGATGAGGATCGGTGATTTTAAAGTTTTTAGACAACTGCACTGTCAAATGTAACATGGGAACGATGGACTTGAAAGATTTGAGTCGGTTGAACTCGTATCGTTCAAAGGCTGTCTCATATTGTCTAGCAGAGATGGGTGCAACATTCCAGGCGATATTGTTGCACCAGCCAAGAGATTGAACCCAATGAATTGAACCGGGGCTAAGCCATACGAGGTCTCCGGGTCTTTGTATGAATCTATAGACAGGCACTGAAGCCTCCTCCAATTCATCGAATATTGGCCACCAGCTACCACTCAAATAATCAATGTTATTCTTTTCGCATAGACGATAAATTGTGCCCCAGTGTTGTTCTGGCACTATGAACCATTCACAATCACCTGGGCCAATGTTCAAGTTGACCGCGCACATGTTGTTGTTCTCCTGATGGCCAGGAGTCCGAGCACCAGGCACTTTCATGTATAACTGCACTGTATTCATGCCCAAGAGGTTATAACCCACATGACTTAACATGTTGCACCCACTGACGACACGCAGGAAGGCTGGCAGCTTATTCAACTCGTGGAGTTGTGGCAGCCATTTCTTTTCATCGCTAAGGTCACAATTGGTGCCAAACTTGATCAATTTCGGCTTCCTACAAAAGTGAGTAATCAAGATAATTCTATTCTCTATAGTCTTAATGTCTTTTAAAGGTTAATTTCACAATATGGGATCTCGAGATTGGAAAAAAATCAAAGCTGTTACAAATGTTGTTCTACACACACACGTGACCTTGAATATCTCTTGTGTAGGCAATTGAATATTTATTGAAAGCATCATTTCTTGCCTAGTGAGGATAAAAAATGTGTACAGTGTAGTGTACAATAAGCTTATAAGTAGGGTGTCATATATATAATTGCCAGAGAGTTTTGGGAATTTCATCTCTTTGCACAATTTCCAAAGAGAGATTTATCGATCACCTTATTAGAGGCAAGAAGAATAAAGTATTTTATTGATATCCACACAATGTGTGTACAGTTTTTTTCAAACATCCTGATGAATTCCATTTTTTCAGTAGTATACATTCATACATACATCCAACTGAATGGGAGATGTATAGGGAGTATCATAGACTACACCTATGGAACACGCATGCGTACAAATTGTAGTACTGCTTTATTATTATAATTAGCTTTGAGAAAAGATAAACTTGCTAAGGATAGGCAAACCTCAAAAGAGGAACATAACTATGTATGTACCTGGATACTATACATGTCCGATACATCATATGCATACATCTATGTTGGTGTGTATTTATTCATTGAAATAATCTGGGTTCAGAGGGGACCAGTGGAAATTAGATGATGCACGTTTGAAGAGAGAATTTTCATCTTTAAAATGAAGAAAAAGAAGAAGTGGGCAGAAGATTATGAGCGAAAAAAAGAACAAAAAGCATAGCATGCCTACAAATACACACGTATTGCATGATACGCAAGAGGATATATATTGATATAAACTGTAGTATATAGTACTCAACTAAAAGAGAGATTATTTATTGGCCAATTTAAATGTAAATTACTTACAGTGTATCTCCTGGATCTGTCAGTTTACCATTTGGACTTTGATCTGTGGAAAAAAGAAGGAATTTAAAACTTGTATAACGATAGAGGGGGGAAAATCAACACTGAGAGATTAATCAATGATATAAACTAGAGAGTTTGGAGATAAAAATCTCGATTGTTCACAAAGAGAATGAATTAAACCACTTTAATAATCATAGAGGGTATTGGGAATAATAATGAAACACTCTTGGATTTTGTTTTTTATATTACTCTTTCGTGATTCTGAAAAAAAGGGAAAAGGCATGTTTAAAAAAACATGAGTCTGTTTATAGAACAGGATGTACATGATAATTCTGTGATAATCGAGATATCTTTCTTTCTACTCAACAAGATATATACCGATAGAAAGAGATTCTACAGAAAATTCCTTTGATTACATTAACCCTTCCATGTCTCATTGTTCCACAATAGCTGAAGATATGCAATCACCTGCTCGATATTTTTAAACTTCTATTATCTTTTTTAAATTAAAAGTCAATTAATTGGTCAATTTTGGTAGTGAAAGAAAATATTGAAGAGGCCCATCGAGCAGAATTAATGTTTTGTAAAACCCAAGATATTGATGCCAAGAAGAAAAGTGAAGATGAATATTTTTGTGATGTATATCGATCAGAGAGAAAAATAGATACCTAAAAGTGTGTATTATTCTAACCTATCTTTATTTACTGCTGCTCAAACAAATAGAAGAAGAAGAAGCAGATAGAGAGAGAGATTTATTGAGATGATACACATTGCGACATTGCGAGAGATAGAGACAGAGAAGCAAAATGCAAAAGAAAAAAGTATGCTAGAAAAGAAAGAATTGCTAACTGAATGACTCGATCACATTCAGATATACACATGTAGATTACATTGGATGGAGAAATAGAATTTTACTAGCATAACTCATCCTCTAAGATAAGAAGAATGTATGCACAAGAATGTATCATCATTATCATAAAACTAACACACAAACAAATAATGAGAGAATGACTCACTCTGGCTACTATTAGATGTGTTACTGTTGTTGTTGTTATTACTAGAAGTGTTGGTCTTTTCATCTTTGAGAGCAGTGACAAAGGTGCTAGCCTGATACGAAGCATACTTGGATATTGTGCTAAAGGTTCGAGGGGAATTAAAGTACCAAGTCTTTTTACCCTGTTGATCACGATTCTCATCAGGCGAAAAGACTCTCTGGGTACGAATCTGGAAAAAAGAATAATCTATCAACAACTGTAGTGTAGATGTGTGGGGTAATGATGAAAGAACAGGGTCCTACCTCAACAGTATGCTCAGGATTAGACTCCACAAGACTCTTTGTCGAGAATAGACTGAGATCCATGCGGAGGACTGAGGCTAGACCTCTTATAACAACAGCTGGCTGACTCATGCAATACTGAAAGAGTTCATTACTCATGGAATCTTTTCTATTCTCAAGGTAGACTGTTGGGGTAGGAGGGTGCAGATAAATGGACTTGTCTTGATTGGGCTCCTTGATAAATTCAACTGGAACAACAACATCGGGAGGTGGAATGGGAATTCTAGACCATTTCTCATTCAATGCTGGCCACCATTCTCCGAGACTCACTTCGAGACCTCTAATCATATTCACAACCACACTTGAGGGCATGGAAATGTCAATTGTTTTGGGAATTTTGGGAACTTCCCTCTGGATGAGGGCATTAGTCAGGCACAACTTGAGGTCGTCAACGAGACCGGGTCGATTGGCTTCTTTTGTCTCATTCGTCTCTGTCTTAATGAGGCTTTCATTGAGTGTGGCATTGTCAGGAGAGAAAAGAGCCATGTCTAAGTCCAAGTTGGTGGTCCCGTCACCAGTATTGAGTTGGGCAATCAAATCTTCAGTGATGAAATCGAGATCATCCACGGGAAGGTCAGGATTACCTTGGTTCTCTGCAATAGCAGTGATATCTTCCAAATTCTCATGATCAATTTTTTCCAATTTTTGTTTTGGATCTAAATGTAAATCTACTTGTTAGTATATTTGTTATTTTTTCTCATGAAAAGTAGGCGAGTACCTGAGTGATTTGGCTTATTGTCGACTTGGGAGGAATCTTTAATAATGGATGGAAATGTTTCGGTGCTTTGATTTATTGAGGAACTAGAGATTCCAAAGTGACAACGCAACAGCGTAGACTGGAATTTAACCTTTTCCATACGCTCGGAGTTTGTGAGATTTGACCCGCGAGACTAGGAAAATTATACAATTCTAGGTAATCAAAGGAGAAAACGGTTACTCACAATTAGTTGGATTAGTTTTTCCTTCTGCTGTTGTGTCAGGGGTAGAGAGGGCTTGAGAAACTCTGATTTACTGGCATCCTCATCTTCATCGGGTTTTTCCTGTTTAATCTTTTTATCAGAGTCAAGAATGGGTTCTGATGAATCGTCCTCGATCTTGATACGTTGCTTTGCAGGGTCTGCACAAAAGTCGGAGGGAATCTCCTTCGTCTTTTTGATATTTTCACTATTGGATTCATTGTTGAGAAGGAGGCCAGCGACAAATTTACGCTTGAGGTTCTGAGCAGCATTGTAGGCACTACTCGCACTGCCCTGGACTTCAGCAAGCATTAATTGGAGTTGTCTTTGGGTCAACTCTGACGGGATAGGCAGGGACCATGCCTCATCGACTGTGGGCAATTTAACAATGTGTTGATTCGGTTTATTCGGATCTGAAACTGATAATATTTTCTGCATCAGAGAAAGAATTATAAGAATCAAAACAGTGACTTACTTGGATTTCGATCTACAGAATCTCCTAGCTTCGCAATGACAGTCTCTATTATGGGAATTCGGGTTTTGATTTGATTCTTGAATTCTAGAGAATTTTCTCCATTTATAGAATTTCTATAGCATTTAAGGGCTTCTTTATATTGTTGTTTGCTCTCATAGAGAGTACCTAGGTTGGCCCAAGCGGTAGAATGACACTTGTCTAATTGAACAGCACAAAAATATGCTTGAAGAGCATCCATAGGTTGATTTTGTTCCTGGTATAAAACCCCTATGGAACACCAGGTATCAGCACTGGCTTCCATTTTATCGATAGAGCTTCTATATGCTGAAAATGCTTCTTGAACACGATTAAGAGAAGCCTGACACCTTCCTAATAAGTACCAGGTCCTGCCGTCAGAATTGTTGATTTCCAAAGCCTTTTGAAGAAGTTGCACGTCTGTTGTATTATTATGATCACGTTTCAGCGTAGTAGAATATATAATCCAAGCTTTTTGACGTAAACACAAGTGACGAATATGATTGGGAATTTTTTCACACTGTAAAATTTTATCGTAGACAAAGTCGGCTTGTTTCAATTTTCCACAATGCTCAAATAAATGTCCAATGTGAAAATTTACTAAAATCCATTATTGTTAAAATTATCTCACTTTCAATATCACTAAAGGTTGCAGGGGTCTGATTGCTCAAGGCCAATTTAAAATATTTCAAACTAATTTCAAGGTTCTTCTTCAACTTGAAAATATATCCCAAGCGAATATGAATTTCTTTCGACCGATGAAAAGAAGGATTTATATAAAGAATTCGTTGAAAAATATCTATAGACCTGAAGAATAAAAGTGTCATGCAGGAGAAAATTACTTGTTGAAAGCATTGAAGTGAAAATAACAAAGAGATAATCCATAGAGAAAACTTAAATCATTCCATGACTTCTCGGGTTCTAATGATGAATATTTCAAATATGCCGAGAGGGCATTATCATAAGAATGAATAAGTAATTGAAAATGACCGAGAATAAGATAAATTCGACAATCTACACTCCTTCGTAATTCTTCACAAGCCTTAAGATATAACTTGAAGCGTATTGACTGTGGGGTGACAGAACGATTTGATCTAGAATTTTCGAGAATAATACGTTCTAATTTAGTCTCTCTATCAATTTCAATTTTCTTTACAGTTTGAGCAATAATATTATCAAAGTATTTCACAGCCTAGAGAGAATAAATGAGAATTAGAAAAGGTTACCTTAGAGATTGTTGCAAGAATTAAAGGTGTTTCAGAGCTTTCTAAATTAATGAAACCAAAATCGAGGCTAAAAATAATATAAAAATCTAACCTGTCTAGTTCACTCAGTATTTTAGCTTCATCTTCATTGAATTCTAGTGAAAGATTGGCAGAATCTGACATAACATTCTCTTTTGTTCAAAAAGTTTAAATATTGATTAGTTTAAAACAAAAGCATTGAAACCTAAGTGTACTCTTTATTTTAAATCGAATCATACTTGCTCACTATTCAAATATAACTATGTCTACACAGTATAGTTGTGAGTTCGGTACGCCCAAATACTATGCCCTTTGTGGTCTCGGGGGTGTGTTCAGTTGTGGTCTGACTCATACTGCTGTTGTCCCTCTCGACTTAGTTAAGTGCAGAATCCAAGTCGATCCAGACAAGTATAAGAATATCACAAATGGATTCAGAGTTTCAGTCGCAGAGGGTGGCATTAAAGGCCTTTCACTTGGTTGGGCCCCTACTTTAATCGGCTATTCTCTCCAAGGATTGGGAAAATTTGGCTTTTATGAAGCCTTCAAGCACGTTTATAGTGGAATGCTCTCAGAAGAAAACGCCTATTTATATAGAACTTCTGTTTACCTTGCTGCTAGCGCATCTGCTGAGTTTTTCGCCGACATGATGCTGTGTCCTCTTGAAGCAATGAAAGTACGCATGCAAACTATGCCTGGTTTTGCTAGTACTCTGCGCGAAGCCTACCCTAAAATCATGAATAAAGAAGGATTAAACGGATTCTATAAAGGTCTGTCACCACTATGGGGTCGTCAAATTCCTTACACAATGATGAAATTCGCCTGCTTCGAAAAAACCGTTGAGGCCATTTACAAATATGTTGTTCCTAAGCCTAGGTCCGAATGCTCAAAAGGAGAACAGCTAGTTGTTACGTTTGCATCAGGCTACATTGCCGGAGTATTCTGCGCTATCGTCTCTCATCCAGCTGACACAATTGTCAGTAAATTGAACAAGGATCCTAACGCAAAGTTGATGGAAGTTGCCAAAAATCTTGGATTTGCTGGCATGTGGAAAGGTCTCGTTCCTCGTATTGTTATGATCGGTACACTAACAGCCCTTCAATGGTTCATCTATGATGGTTTCAAGGTCGCAATGAAACTTCCCAGACCCCCGCCCCCAGAAATGCCAGCTTCCCTCGCTAAGAAGCTCGAACAAAATTAATCAACTATTTTCAAATAGAAATTGTTAGAATAAATTATCCAATCGTGTGATACTGTTATTACTATGTACAGTTTTATTTTTCGATATCATTTTTTGTTAGTTAAATCTTTGTGAAGTCTCAGTAGCTTTCATTCCGCCTGATAACGATGTCTTCGACCGCATGGGTTTTTCGAAACTATTTTTCGCTTAATATAAATAACAACTTACTAGGTCTTTCGAATTCCATCCGCAATGAATACAAGGAAAACACACGTTGAGATCAGTGTCATCCATATCCAAACATTGTCAAGTCTAAATTCGGCTATAATAATGAGAAAATTCTGTTTTACGTGATAAGCAATCAATAGTCTTATTAAGGGTCATACTTGAGAATATTTTGAAATTTCTCCTATAATTGATTGGATTTTATCTAATCATGGAGATCAGATTCTATAGGATGGCAGTCTGCCATTGGCAGATCAATTCATCATAGGTTAAAAATTTTGTTTGAGAATTTAAAGTTTCATTAAAAAATATCAATTAAATGCAGTTTAAGTAATAATTAATGAAAACTATACCTCAGATATTAACTGTAAGAGCAAAAAAAGTAATTAAAGAAAAAAATTATATTCGAGTTGAACTGTTTAAACAAAAAAACTAATTTATGGATGTATTTTATAGATTTGTTTAGTCATTTCAATCTTCTGACAGATTAAAAGTTTAGACAGGAATTTACGATGAATCAGAAATGTTAGGTCTCGAAAATAATAGTTCCTATACATCATTTCTATCCTGTTGCATCCGCACATCCTCTCCTCAGGTATTTTTATTGGAATAATTATTTCCTAGAAAATAAAGAAAATTGATAGATTTTCAATTGGCCCCCCGACAGAATTTCGACACTTGGAACATATGGGAGCTTGCAGGAACAAGATTGAAATTGTAAGTTCTAAATTTCTCTCATGATTAGCCCTCTAATGAAAACTTTGAAAATCGCTCTTATCCAATTCACATGAGATTAATAGATATACCTCGGAACACCAGTATGTCTTTGCAAACTGAGGAGACCATTCTAGTTTCAAATGGTTCACTCAAACAATCTCAGTCCTTGCACTCTCTCGAAAATCTAACTCAACAGAACTCAGGGAGTGATTCAAATGATTTGAAACGACCTCAGCGTACCATATCTAAATCTAAAGTTCCTTCCAGTTTACCTCCAGCGCCACCTCCTCCCAATATTTCAGAAGAACAACAAAAATATATACTAATGTCCTCTGCCAAAAAGTTTCCTGAACTAAATTCTGGCTAACAGTAAGTTTCAATACATTTATTATTTTCAGTCTAGTTATTTTTAAAATCTCTTTTTACGTCTATTGATTGTTTTTCTGTTGTTGGTTTGCCAGGTTATGTAGCAGTGATAAAATAAATGACTCTCATAAATTTTCATTATATTTTCACCAACAACAAGTTGAAGAGTAAATCAATGACCTGAATAGACGGAAAATTGAGAACCGCCTATTGTAATACTATTTTTCTCAATGACTTTCAACGATATATATATATATTTATTTAAAAGTACCATTAGTAGTATTAATGGTGTATAACTAAAGTGCACATAATAATAATATATACCTCAAAAGAATAATGAGAATATATCAACTACTATTATAATTATTGCTCAACACTTCCCTCCAAGAGTTTTTTCTTTCTTGAAATTGCCTTTTTTCACACCCCTCAAATTCATTCACACATACACACTTGAAGAATCCATTCAGTCATTTTGTGAGAGTACTCTATAGTGACGTTTGATTACTTTCTCTCAGTCCTTATTGATAAATCCATTCGTGAAGTATTACTACGAGATTTTGTTCATTTATTGATAAATATTAAAGCTGTTTCACTCTCTCTCTGGCCATAATACTCACACGCATTATGAGAGAAATATGAAAAAAATGTTCACTCTCTGAGTGATGATTTATTATTTTACCTTTTTTTTCTTCATGGTTATCTCTTAGAACACACTTGGATTTGGTCTGTCTCGACTATCCATCCAACTTATCAAACTAAATAATTTGTTATCCTTGAGTTATTTGCTAAACGTGTTTTTGCACTCTCAAATATAGCAAAAGGAATGAACCTCGATATTTTTTTCTTTGAATTTTTCTCTCTTAAATGTAATTGCGCTTCGAAAGAAAAACTACGCAAAACACATCATTATTGAGAGGGGTTTCTAGTTCAAGAGAAAAAGGGTTTACCTTCCCATGACATGGCAAATGTTTTTTTCTTTCTATCGTTCACCGATGAGTCGACAATTTCAACATATACATTGCGAATTAAAATCAAAAATATTTACGCAGGTTGAATGCAGTATTATTTTCTTCACTTCGCTTGTAAATCGTTATGCATATTGTAACATTGTGAGAGAATTCATTCATTCTTCTCTATTTTTGTTCACGATAAAGAGAAATATTCAATGAATTACGTAACCTAGTATGTGCGCTTTTGTTCTTCAATAGTTTTTAGTGTTCCTAGACTCTTTTTTCTAAAGTAGATTTTCTATTATTTTTATCTGAAGTATTTGCTTCCATTCTTGTGTGATTTCATGGAAGATGATGACAAAATCCATTTTTTCTATCAAGACTTCAACTGAGCCTATAGTTTTATTTGTACAGTTTTTAAAAGTTATTTGGATTGAGAAATATTTAGATTGTGTCCCAGTTCTTTTCCTCATCAACTCAATTCAAGACTCAATCCAAATAATGAGTCAATTCAGTTTTTTCTTGCAAAAATACTCTTTAATAATACCCATAGGCTAAGTAAAAGAAACAAGATTCTTTTCTTATTGTATTATGATATTACACCTGGAAATTAGTCTCAGGATTGTAATTAAAGAAGTCTCGTCTATGGATGATAAAGAAATTCCTCTCCTCTCTACTCCTTTATATAAGGCTTCTCTCACAGAGAAAGGGAAGGTGATAATTATAGCTCGACAATTAATTATTCTTACATAAATCAATACGTGAACTGAACACAATGAAATATGCACTGTATGTATCAGGTTAAAATAATTCCATAAATTAACATGGAGACAGAGAGAGATAATGAATTTACAATTCTCTTTTACTACTACTACACTTGGTACTTGAATGTCCATTAGAATTAAGTTATACATCTTCCATTGTCTACAAGACAATATTTATTGATTGGTAATTCAATGGTTTCTTTTCTCTCTTTCAGTTCACCAGTATGCCTTTCACTTACTAACTTTGGGGATTATATATTATTAACAGTTTACAAAATCATATCTGGAAACAAGTTGAATTTACAATTTACATGAAATACAATCACATGAAGGAATATCCAAGGAACTCATCAAGCAAGCCCATACAACGCAGAGATTTCTTCAAATAATATTTCCCAATTAAAGTGGCAAAATATGACTATATTCCATTCTTTACTTTCTCACTGTGCGACGCTTTTTCATTCAACATTCATACAAGCAAATAGACGGAATAAAAATGATTTCAAACATGTAAAACACAAACTAAAAGTTATTATTGTGTATTATTATTGATCTAAGAATAGATAAAAGAATAAATTATTATTTAATCATACCCCAATGGGTAACCCCATTATTAACTGAAACAAAATGAATCCAAAAATAGATAATACAAGTTATTTAGTTTATAAAAATGGTTTAATTATTATTTACCAAAGAGTCTGATAATGAAAACCATTTGTATGAATACCACAAAAGTTAAAATGAATAGTATAAATACAAAACAACCGCAAGTATTTCCAAGGGTGTTCTTCAACTCTGAATTAATCTCATTTAGCGAAGCTTCATTTTTAGTCATGATATCCGAAGTTTCATCCAACAATTTAATGTCTACCTTAAGTTGGTCATTTAGAGACTTGGATTGTAATTTGATTTCATTAGCATAGGCAATCATTTCTCGGGTTATTTGATCTCTTAGCAAACTCTCCTTCTCAAGTGAGGTCTGAGTTTGACTTGTACTCAAAACATTTTTATCAAATAATTTGAAAGCCTTGTCATCGTCAATAACTACAATATTGGGAGCTTTTTTAATAGAGACCTCTTTCTTGTAGCTTTGAATCTCTTGTAATACAAAAGGGTTAGGGTTAGAAGAATTTTGATTTGTAAAAAAAGATTTAAGAGTTTCGATCTATGGAAATATTAAAAAAATTAACAACTACCCTCTTCTGGTATAGAGTCTTGATATTTGAAGCAAGTTTGAGTTTTCCATTGAAAATCTTATCGAAAATTTGCTCCAAATCATAAAGCACACAGGAATCAAGCCACAAATCTTTACTAGAACTACTGCATCTTTTTTCCAATCTGTCGATAATTCGTAGAAATTTGATTTCTTCCGTCATTAAAATAACAAAAAGATGAGACAGGAATTTTATTTGTTCTAGTTAGTAAGAAATTCAAATGTCAAAGAGAGCCCCAACATTTGAGCTTAATGCCGACAATTGGGATAAAGAACTGGAGAAAGAAGAGATAGGAGAATTCTCCAAAGCTGATGAAAATACAATCTCGCAACGTAAAATTCTCAACATTCGCCGCAGCAACACAAATGAAGTTAAACAAACTGGTGTTTTCAAATCTTTTACTGGATTCACAAACATCAGTTCTACAACTCCGAAATTTTCATTTTCTTTGAATAACAATAATTCTACTTCAAGTGCATATCCTCAAGAATTTCTTACCAAGATTGCTGACCTCAATTCATCGCTTATTAGCTGGATTCAGAATAATTTAGATAAAGACAAAAGCTGCATTTTCAATCCTGTCTTTGATGATTACATTCATCACCTTGGTAAAATCAAGGAAGAGTTTAACGTTACAATTCCTGACAAATCTCAGACCAATCCTCCAACTGAGCAAAAATCTATAGATTCAAACAAGGATGAGAAGTCCCTATTCATCATGAAACCTCCAATCACTTTAGATGCACCAGAAAAAGATGAGAAAAAATCTTTATTTTCGTTTCAGCCTTCCGTGCCAAAGCCTGATCAAGGTTCCAGCCTATTCGCTTCATTAACAGGTGGCAACACTTCTAAAGTAGAGAAGGGAAATACAAACGGTGAAGATGACGAAGATTACGTCCCTCCTGAACCTGAAAAGGTTCAAATTGAGGAAAAGGGTTCTGTCTATACAACGAAATGTAAAATTTACTTTAAGCATGATGAGACTTGGAAAGAGCGTGGTGTTGGCAATTTATTCATAATTCCCCCTGAAAACTGCACTGAAAAATCTGATAAATTCCAGCTTCTTGTTAGAACCGATACTAATTTGGGAAATATCTTGCTCAATATCAACATTACCTCAAGCATTCCAGTGACTCTGATGAAAAACAACCTCTCCATCCTTACCATTCCAAATCCAGCTATACCAGAGATAAAAGATGATAGTAAAGCTGTACCAATGTTAATTAGGGTCAAGACTGCTGAGGATGCAAAAATTCTCCATGTCAAGTTCAAACAGTTCACATCAAACTGATTATTTTTTGTCAAACCCTTAACTCTCAAACTGGTGTAAAATTTGAAGAATCAATTCATTCAATTTATAAAAAATTACAATTCATTAATAAAATCGTAATTTATTAATCTAAAATTTTAATATGCGTCTTCCAAGGTACTTTGCAAGTTCAGTTGAATGCACCAAGAAATTTGATCTCATTAACTATCTACTACTCCTGACTATTTTATTCCTATTCAGTTTACTGACATTTTTCCTGATCACACACAATGATCTTTCAAGCCTTCACTATCCTCACGATACCGAGGATAATTATTGTGGACGATTTGAACTGGCTAATCGACCATATCTTTTCTTTCTCAACTTTGATGATTGTATGCGTAATTTTAGCATGAAGGACGTCCTCTACGGATGCAGTCCAAGTACCTGTGTCCCTGAATGCCCAAGGTTCTCCTGGTCTGTCAAGGAATGGAACCTGGATAACCCAATATCAATTGAGAATCGTGTCAAGCAATTGGTATGCAAAATGTCCTATTTAAAAGACAGCTCTCACGCTAATATTAAGGATTTGATGGAACGTAATGTCTGTTCCCACAAGTACTACACCTCTGTACCAGTTAACAAAATATGCTTGCCCATCTTCACTCAAAATTTGTCTAAACAACTTTATACCTTTGATGGTAAACTATTCAGGAATGATGAGAAAATTCATCTCACCTATGCTGCTCTATTATTTCTCACGCTAAGTGAAGTTAAACTGATTGTATCCGATCTGGTTCCTGCTGCTAGTTTACTTGTGGAATGTTTCATTGTCGTGCTAGTGGGCGTCTTAGTCTATTTACTCTTCCTCAACTTTTACCCAAAGCATGTCCTATGCATTACAATCATATTGAATTTCTTGTCTGTACCAGTTTTAATTGCATTGTCCACTTACATTTTTGGTCCTCTATCAGTTGCAAACATTTTCCTTTATTTCTATCTCGTCCTCTTTTTGAGCTTCAATTGTTACCAGATTAGAAAGGTTATGAAAGAAGAATGTCTATCTGATGAATACATGATCACTTTGGAATTTTTCCGCTGTTCACCTCTCATCTATTCTTTTTCTGTTATAATTTGGTTTCTTAGAAAGGCTGTTTTATGCCTATTCTTCTATAATTTTATATCAATCGCTTCAATATCGACATTGCATTTATCAAAAGATTATCATCTACCATACTTGTGGCGCAATCAGAGACATATCGCCTGGAGAAGTTTCTGTTCCCCGGTTTTCTACAATTCCACTACCCAGTCGACAAATTGTCAATTATTCGAAATCATTGCAGACCATTTTGGGATATTTTTCCATATTTTAAATATTTACTTCTACTTTTATTTGACCAATGTGTTGTCCAGCTTCTTGACCATCATCCTCATCGTAATTATCCTCAATTGGAAAGCAAATACGGCATCTACTAAATTATTTAGAAAGTCATTTAGAGCTGTGATGGACTCTTACATTGGTCTAGTTAGTTTTCATGCTCAAAAGAAATTTTTCAATCTTTTAGTACACGTTTATCTGAAATTTTTAAAATTATTCCTAACTAATATTCGAGAAATTCCCAAGAACACAATTGAATACTTTGATATGGTAAACATGTTTCATCGAAGTGATTATCTTTTCTTTGTTATCAAAGAAGGTTTGTTTTATAACCTATCAATTGACAAATTGAATCAGGTGTACGAAGAGAGAAAATTCCAATTCAGATCTAATTTAAGATTAGAGTCCATACTGGGAGTCAACTTTACTCATTTTTTTGCCTTTTTCATATTCACTTACGCAGAGACAAGTATAACCATTAAAGGAGAAGAAATGGAAACAAAAACAGAGAATGAGTATACCAAATTTTTAGTAGCAATTTTAATAGCCTACGATATGACGAAGATGATCAAAAGTTTTTATCATGTCTGCAATATTAGTTTATTTCTTAAAAACTCCAACGAGTACAAGGATTTAGAGGATGACACATTTTCCAATCTAAATTAAGATATTTCAAATTTGTGCTGCTTTCGAATCTGTACACATTTTATGTCAATAAACAATCTTCTTGACCAATTCTCAGACTGATTCTTGTTTTAAATTACCAACCAGCTCTAATATGTCTACACAGTTTAATGTACTTCTCTTGTTCTTTAGATAATTCTTGACTTTCCAACTTGAATAAAATCTTTATTGTGAGTGAACTGAGGATCTTATATTTTATGATTCAACAAAATTTACTGTATTATCTGAATTCATCTGTTAACCTGACATCTTTTGTTCCCAGATGAACGGAGATATCAGTAGAATACCAATCCAAACTCTTGGAGCTGTACTCAGTTTAACTGACATTATTCCTGAACTACCTTTTCCTTCTGCCAATGCATCTATTTCTCAGTCGAATAGTCTTTTAAACGATGAAGAAGTTACTGCTACCGCAAACAATCCTGATAAAACAACAGATATTAATTCACTCATCTCTCAAGCCCTTGTACATACTTCAACAGATAACATGTAAGTTTTTTCTTCTTCTATAGAATTATTCACTTAACTGTCATTTTTGCATTGCAAATATAAATTGTCCCCATTTTTTTCAGGACTGTAAAAGGTGATGGTAAACAAAATACAAAGTCTTATTTAGAAGTTCCTTCTCTATTAGCGGATATTTTGCGAAACAATAAACTACTCTTGCAAGATAAACTAGGTTTCAAGGAATTTTACCAGTCAATGTTTGATCAGGACACTTATACTTCTCCCGGTACCTCTGGAGCTCCTTCTTACGTTGGTGAGTTTAGTTATTTGGTTTTATGAAAGCTTTTTGCTAAATTCAATCCTTCCAGATGAATCTGGGGAAGTTGCTTTTGGCAAAAAGAAGAAAAAGAAGAAGAAGAAAAAGAAGCGTAAATACAAAGATGGAAGTTCTTCTGACAATAGTGGAGAGGATGTATCGAAAACATCAGAAGGTGAATCTGATTCTAGACGAATTGTCAGTGTCGTAAAGGTTGACAACAACGAAGAGAATAAAAAAATTTCTCTAAAAATCTCCTTCAAGAAACCTTCTCTGCCTGCAACCCCTACGAATTTAGGCGAAGAACAATACGAATCGAAAAAGGATAAAAAGAAACATCGCCACAAGGATAAATCTAGCAAGAAAAGCGAGGCTAGTACTCCTGAACAGCTTCCCACCCAAGAATCCTCTTCATTAAATCAGAATATCAATAATATTACCAATAGCAATCTTGATGATGGTCTTCTCGCGAACGGAGACGATGATCTCAACGATCTTTACTTGTTTGGTCCCAACAAATCTCAAGCCAATAATAATGTTTTGAATAATCCCGAGACTTCCTTCATTGACCAATTCATTCAGGATAATCCCATTCCATTCAATCTTCAGTCGACATCCAATGATATTGCTCTTGTGGAAGATTTATTCAAAAATGAAATTTCCATCAACGATACCAAAAATAAAGATGTCTCCAACCATCCAGCAATTACCAATATTCATTCAAACAAGAATGAAAACAATCACAACAACAATGAAGACACTGGATATCATTTCAATGAAATACTTTTGAATGATAGTGAGTACTAAAATAATATTGTTTTATAATGTTTATATAATAATAATATAAAATTTATTTTCACTAGATATCGGTGGTCTTGAGAGTTATTTGAATGCATCAAATTCTATGAATACGACCACAACCCCAAACCCTGAAACAACTCCGTCGAATCAAATAAAATCTCCCAAGCCTGTGGCTAACCAAGGATGTAAGCCAAGGCCACAGCTCAAGCGTACTCTTCCTGGTTCGTTAACTTCTGCTCCTCCCACGAGTAAACGCAGTAAGTTTGACCATTCTCATTCTCCTTATTTATCTTTTTTTTCAAGATGTCTTTTTTGATTTAGATAAACGGAGAAAGAATGAACTCGAGGGCTTACAATCCTGGAAAGTAAACTACTCGAAATCAGATCTCAATGTTGATCAATCCGGTGTACCTGGCAAAGAGGATGGTTGGAATAAAACTCTGAATAACTTGAGCAATTCAATACACGAACGTGCAAAAAGACGCAAGAGTAACGGTCCCAACAATTCTGGCAAACATAATTCAAATTACATCTATGAGGAAGATGATGAATATCCAGATAAATCTCCCCTCACAAATGGAAATGGAAATAATTCTGGTGAAGAGACGAGGGGTAAACCTGAGTCTAAGCGTAATTCCAGTCAGATAAAATCCTACAATGAAGCAGATAGTGACAATGAAAAGAGCTACGAGCCAACTAGACGAATTAAAAAGAAGGCTGATGATGACGAGGACTTTGCTGTACGCCTGAAGGATGACCATAAATTTTCCCATTTCACCCAGATTAATTCAGATCAACAGAAGAAAGTTCGCCAGAGGCTCAACTTCCGCGACTCTGTCGTCGATGATGATATGAAACTAATGAAATCTTCCAACTTTAACAACGGTGAAGATGGTGAATCGAGCATAGAATCGAATCTCAATCGTTTTGCGCAGCGTGTCGATGCCATTTTCGAGAATATCGAAGAGACTGACTTGATTCATTACTTCCAGAATGAGGAAGACTCAAAGTCAATCAACTCAAAGATTCCCCCCGAGACTATTATTGCCATAAATGATTTGACAAAAATATGTCAAGACACCAATAAACTCAAAGCCCTCAAGATCACCAAATTGGTGGAGAAGGAAAAACTGATCAAACTCCTTTCACTGCTCATTTTAAATATTCGTGATGGTCAAGGAGTTGTTGCCACCTTTCGACAAGAGGACTCCTCTGAAAATGACAATAAACTCTGGCGAGAATTAGCCATGGAACGTGTTCTCAGATCAATCCTAAGTACAGAGATTGGCCTCCATCTAATGACTGCCAATGATATGCCCAAAGAAATTTACCTTGAGGACTTTTTAGAGAAAGCTGTTCAAATAATTCGCTTTCAGCTTAACAATACAATCTTTCCCGAGTACGATTCGGTTTATCGTATGGATTCCGCCTGTAAGGACAGTTTAACCTCGATTAAGGGTAAAAGATCACGTCACAAGCTGGAAGTAAAAATAAAAAGTACCATTCAACTTTATCATCGAATCGTAGAATGTATCTCAGAAATGGGCGAATTAGTCAACATCCAAAGATTAACCGATGGCATCGTTCTAACTTTATCTTCAATAGGAGTTTCAGTGTTCTTCGTGGAAAACGTTAACGAACTCCAATTAGCGGGTCTGAAACTATTGACCGCAATATTTTATCGTTACGAAGCCCATCGTAAGCTTATCATCGAGGATATTCTAGCTAGCCTCTCCAGGTTGCCTACTAGTAAGAAGAATCTTCGAACTTATCGACTCAACAGCGAGGATAGCATTCAAATGTTAACGGCTCTTGCTCTAATGTTGGTCCAGTCTGTCAGTTTGCCAGTCTTCCAAAATGAAAACAATGGAGATTCTCAAAACGACAAGGAAAAGAAACTAGACACGGAAGATAAGAAGGATTCCGCCAAGAAGGAGGAAGACAAAATCTCCCACGACGACGAAGTGAAAATGCTCACTTGCTATAAAAACTCCATGAGGACTGCTCACATGTTTCTCTCAGCGTTCCTCAGAAAGTGAGTCTACATAAAATATATTTTCACAGTCTCTCTTCATCTCTAATCAAAGTTCAAGTAGTTTTAAGCATGATCATTCCAATTATCGTAAGAGTAGTGGTTTTTTGTCAGTTCATTTTTCGACCCAAAAGATTATTGATCTGAGGTGTAAAAATAATATTTTCTTAGATCCACCCTCAAAGGCGAAGATGACCATAGGGCCATATTCGAGAACTTTGTTAATGATCTCCTCCTGACTGTGAATAAGCCAGAATGGCCAGCTGCTGAAGTTATGTTGTCAATGTTGGGTACATTACTCGTGCAACAGTTTAACAATAAAAATCTCGATCAAACCACCAGAGTTGCATCGGTTGATTACTTGGGCACTGTTGCTTCTACATTGCGCAGGGATGCTGTTAGTAGTCAACTTCGTGAGAAAGACATTGACAACATTATCAAAGGTCTTCTTCATGGGAAGGAAGACGATGATTCAGACAATAGTGACGATGATCAAGAAGTCAAGAATGGCGAAGACTCCAAACAAAAGATTCCCAAACAGAAGACGCTCTCGTTATTTGCAAAAATGGATCGGATTCAAGCACTCAGGGATGCCCTCTTGGATTATCTTATCGAGGCATCTGATGATCCAACTGCCATTGTAAGTATCTGAGATTTTTATCTGATTAAATTTTGATAAAAATTTCAAATTTAGTTTGCGAGGCGATTCTACATCTCACAATGGTTGAATGATTGTACAAGAGAACACGAAAAGGCGCGATGTCATCTGAATGCACTCAAAGATCCTCGAAATATCATAGAAGATGATGATGAAGAGTCCAGTGAAATTCTTCGCTCGAGTAAACAAGAAGCAACCAACCTTCAACAAGCTGAACGCAGGAGAAAATACATTACAGGCAGAGCCATAGAGAGTGTCGATGAATGGAAAAGACAGAGACGTCTAAGGACCAATCCCTTGGTGCATCTTAATAACCTTGCTGCTGGACAAAGAGCCAATGGACAGTTGTTCGGTGTTGTCTACAAATCCATCATGGACTATGAAGATGCCTGCATTATTTGTAAATATCTAGCAAGCATGCGTCCTTTTTCCCAGAGTTTTGACATTTACCTCTCACAGATATGCAAGGTAAGTTAGATTTCACATAGATACTCACTTGCACATGTATCATGCCATTTTCTCTTTTTATCAGTTGTTAAGTGAGACTTCAGTTGCTGTGAGAACTAAGGCTCTAAGATGTCTCAGTGCAGTCGTTGAAGCTGACCCAGATATCTTAGCCAGAGCAGATATTGAAAAAGCAGTTCATGCCCGTTTGTTGGACACTTCCACAAGTGTCCGTGAAGCTGCTATTGACTTATTGGGACGATTTATTTCATGCAAACCAGAATTATCGATTCGTTACTATGGCATGTTCTCTGATCGTATCCTCGACAAGGGTGTTTCCGTCCGTAAAAGGGTGATAAAAATTCTCCGAGACATTTGTCTTGAGCAGCCTGATTTCCCAAAGATTCCAGAGATTTGTGTTAAAATGATACGTCGGATCAATGATGAGGAGGGCATAAAGAAATTGGTCCAGGATGTCTTTCAAACAATGTGGTTCACTCCCATCCGAGAACGCGGCTCAATGAAGCTCTATCGTAGGGTCATGAATATTACTGATGTTGTCAGTGTCTGCCAAAAGACTGGTCTTGAGTGGTTCGAACAATTCTTGAATAATCTCTTGAAAAAGGAAGAAACAGAAAAAACCCAGCCTGTCGAGAAGGCTTGCACCCAGATTGTTGACTGCCTTATGGAGAATGTCATAAGATTAGAAGAAGTCAGTGAAAAATCAAATAAGCGCCTTTTAGCCTGCCTAGCAACGCTTCATCTTATAACAAATATTCGCCCGGAATTCATGATTGACCATGCCATGCAATTGCAACCCTACTTGTCAATTAGCTGTTCTGACTCTAGTGACATGCAAATTGTCCATCATGTATCAAGGATCCTGGAGATGACAGTACCCCTGATGGATCATCCAAGTGAAACTATGATAAGCAAATTGGAAGAGGAAATGGTCATGCTAACCCTGAAATATGGTAAACTAGTCCTTGAGGCTTGTGTAGGATGCCTTGGTGCGATTGTCAACAAGGTTAGCAAAAACTTTCAACTTGTCCGCGATTGCTTTCATCGGTTCTACTCTACACTGGTCAAGTGTCGTCAAGAGATTCAGAATCAAGATCCTAACCATGAATTTTGCCCCATTTCCATACCGATTCACTACCGATCCTCCCTCATGAGAGCTCTCTTCACTGTTGGCCTTTTGTGTAAACATTTTAGTCCTGATGTCCTTGAAAGGAATAATGAGGATAAAAATTTACTGAATTCTGTCTTTGAGAATCTCATGTTTTATCTCGAATTCTCTGTTGACGACCTGGCCTTGAGGAAGAATGCCCTCTCAGGTCTCGGCTTCCTCTGTGCTAGACATCATAAACTACTAATTGGAACAAAACTGACGAAATTCTATCAGTACCTTCTTCAGTTTCCAGCATCTCCACCTCAACTATCGCTAGAGGAACGAAGGCAGCGTCTCCCACCAGCCGCTCGACATCTTAAAGAGATCGGTGACACCTCCAATTCGCAAGATGTGACCATCCTTGAACTCAAGTGTCTTATCCTTGAAAATTTGCTCAACTTTTTCCATGAAGAAGAGAAACGCATGCTTGATCATGACTCAAAATGTAAGTCTCTCAGATCTACTCAACCCCTCCATTCATTAACTCGTGTGTGTGTGTATTCTTTTCTAATTTCTCATATTTTCACAAGGGAAAATAATTCAAAACAATGAATCACTGAAGGAGATGGGAGATGTGGCCTCTGGAACTGGCTCTCTAGTCGCTCAGACCTATCTCAAAGATATTCTCGAAAACTTTTACAATGGTCAAGTTAATGTTAGACTAATTGCCCTCTCCGTTATCACAACAATCCTTAAACAAGGTTTAATACATCCTATCGTGACAGTTCCTTATCTCATTAGTATGCAGACAGACACAGATCCAAACGTCAGGGTGAAAGCAGACTCTCAACTCATGGAGATTGAGACAAAATTTCCTGGCTTTGTCAATGTAAGTGCCATTTACGACCATTCCCTTGTGCTAATATTCTAAATTAAAATTTTTCTTCTCCTTCCAGATGAGGGCCGCCCAAGGTATATCTCTGTCATATCGCTTGCAATTCCTGTTATACTCAGAAGTGACCTCAGATCATTTCAAATTAAAACAACAAGAATCAGCTAATATTCGACTGAATTCTGCCTTGGGCGAAATTCAACCCAGTCAGAAAAAATCTTCTGCCAACAACAACAGTATGCCCCGAAGGTCTTCTCGAAACTTTAAGGACTCTCGTGACGATGAAGATTCAGTTGATATGCCACCAACTAATACACCTCAGTTACAATCTCCTCAAGAATCCTTTGGCTCAATCCGTGGTTCATGGAATCCAGAATCTGAAGTCCCATCCGCTCTCAACTGTCAGTTGTATTCAATGTTGCGTCCTAATCGTGGCCAAAGAAGAGCATTTCTAAATAATTTACTCAACCTTTTCGATGACAATAATGTTAAGAAACGATGTTCCCTGCGTCGTCTCATCTATATCGCTGATAACCTTGCCTACTTTCCCTACCAGAATCAAGATGAACCCCTTTTCCTGGTACATCATATTGACCTACTTGTCGGGACAATCGGGACCAATCTTCTCTCCTCAGTTAGGGATGCCCTTTTTCCCGAGGCCAAAGCCAAATTTGAAGAGGCTTGCGCTGAAAAGGCCCGTCTTGAGAATGAGGCCAGAACGCAAATGGAAAATCAACTTAGAGACAATATCGCATGTCATCAGATGGCCATGCAGCAGGCTATGATGCGTCAGGACCATGCAACAGCCCAAATGGAGCATTTGACCATTCAAGCAATTACAGAACGCCTTCAACAGACAATAGCATTTAATAATAGTCAACAAAATTCGGGAGCCTTTACCTATAATGCAAACTTTAATCCCAATCTTCCTGGCGGTCTTCAAGTGCTTTCTGGTAAAGTCTCCGCCAAAGATTTCCCTAAATACGCTGCATGTCTCATAGATCCGGAGGAAGAGGAGAATGAAGAAATGTTGATTAATCGTCTTGAAAAGTATTCCCAAACTGCTCACCAGGTCATGCGAGAAGCAATCCATTCCAGTAGGGCATGTATCCTCCTGATAAAACTGAAGCAATACTTACGTGAAGTCTATTCAATTACCGATGCGTGAGTTATTCTGATTTTCCATTCTGGACATTATTAAATTTCGATTTGATTTTTCCCATTAACTAGAAAAATTCAAAAGTACTCTCCCACTGATCCGGCAAAAGTCTGGGAACGTCCACTCACACGAAAGGTTGGTGTTCGTTTTCATCCTGTTAGTTGTCTGAAGATAGCCGGTCAACAGCTGACTAGTCTCTTGCACTCTCTACATGATAAATGGTCGGAATTGTGGAAGTATGACGATTCTCCATTGATGAAACACTATCGTAAACCTCCCGTTTCCCTGTCAACTGATTCCAATCAGCAAGATATCACAGATCCATCTTCCGTAGTCAATTCAGTTACGAATAGCTTTGTTAATTACTTCAATGACGATCGCGATGAATTGGATATCAACTTGAACTCGTCAAGTCTCCACCAGGGAGTTGACAGCCCAAAGATACTCATACAAGAGTACCTAGAGTTTCGTAAAGTCATTCTCTCAGTGGAGCATATCTCAGCCAACGATGATGAACTGATGAATGGTCTTGAGCCGAACACAAACATGGAGGGTATCACGTTGCCAAAGTCTACAAAGAAAATTCTAACTGTTGTCGGCCAAATCAATGAGTCTGATGAGGACCATGATAGTGATGTGAGTTTTTATTCCTCTTGCAAAATAGAAAGATTACAAATCTTTATTGAAAAAATTAATTTTTGCAGAGTGATGATGCTGGCTCTAAGTTGATGTTGGCAAAATCTGCTCCCAAGGCTAAAGCCGGCAAGGGAGGTCGTCCGAAGAGAACCAACAAGAAAAAGACCATCATTGACATTTCCAGTGATGAAAATCAGAGTAGTCTCTCCGATGCCTCGAATTAACTCGAATCAATCATTGGCTCCACTCCACTAATGCGCACAAAATCTTTAGCCTCATTATGTATAACATTTAGTCATTTGTAAATATCATTATTTATTGAATATTTTGATTTCTCTGTACAGATCACACATGATTACTTTTACATCCAGTTTTTATTTATTACGAAAATTTTAACTTTTTTTTCTTGATGGTTGGTTTCCATTTGCAATATTTTTTCAAATTTTATACATTGTACATTATACAAAATAACATCAACAAAGAATGCCTCTTCCTCCCCCTTCATTCACTCACACAGTTACCAAATTGTTCCCTAGACGAAGAAGAAAAACAGAGGCAGCTAAATCCCCCTCCCTCCGCAGTAATCCCAGGAGCAATCCGGAATTAATTTTTATTATTTTTATCTCATTCATTTTTCTACCAGTTCAGCTTGAATTTCCCTCAATCCCACCCTCACAACTACTTCTACAATGATCAAATTACAAATTTGAAATGAACTAACTCATTTGTACAAAACTTTTAGACCGAGAGCTGACTTTTTGTTGTCAGCCTTCTTGGCAAACTCAACCTTACTTATGTACAGCCTTGATAGAGCTTTAAATAAGAATAAATTATACATATGTATTTAATTGCAAATTATTATTTCAAATTTCATTAGTCTGGAGAATATGATGGTAAAATGTTTGCATAGAAGCACTCAAGCTCTCCTCCCGGGATGAATAGTATTCACGAATACTCTTGGCCTTATTCATTTCCTCTTCCAGACTAAACAGCTCATTCATAATATGTTCATTCTCTTGAGTATACTCAGCATAAACAGATCTCTGATCTTCAATTATCGAAGCGAGTTCAGATAAAAGTCGCTCATACTGTGGAACTATCTGGAGAATTTCCTTGTCATCATGTCGGAGCTGATTAATTTTGTTCATTTTTTCGCAGAACAACATGACTTGTTCAAGCAATTCACTGAAAGGAGATGTCTGTAAGGCCAAGAGGTCGTTATTAAACTGTTTATTTTCACGCATTGCTTTAATCGAATCTTCCAACAGTAGCAGAGCATTATCCCGCTGCTGTACAGCCTTCTTGAGGTCTTCCCTTAATTCTTCTGGATTCTCAATCACCTTTGGTAACAGCTCTTCGTTAAGTTTCCTCATTTTCTGGCACTCCACCTCACCCATTTCCATAGAGCTGGTGATTTCTTTTATTTCTGCTTGAAATTGGACAACAGCGGCAGATAATTCTCTAAAAAAATTAATCAATATTTTAATATATACTCGTTTCTACGTTGCAGCTCTTGGTATTTTTCCTGGTAATTTTCAACAACATAGTCATTGGCTTTATTTTGAAAATTCTCTAGGCGTGACTTCATCATTTCTTCTTTCGACTTTTCTTCCTCAAGAGCAGTCAACATATCTCGATACTCTTTATCACGTTGGGTTACTTCGTCTTCAAGAATCTCACTTTGGTTTATTACTGCAGGTAAATTCTCCAATTGTGCAACAAGCATGTATAAAAGATGAGCCAATACTCCCATTTCAGGCTTCTTGGAAAAAGAAATACAATTTAAATTAATTGAATATTGCTTGGCAAGGGTACGGAAGAAGAAGGATTTTGAAAAATCTTCACTTGGTACTTTTAACAGCAGGTAACGCTCAATAATCTCTTGAAGGATTGCGAAAACGCTTTTAACTATGCAAAATAATTTAAAGACTTACCATTGCTTAAAGAGTTTTCCTTGAGATCTCTACCGATAAGCCTCTGAACCTTGTCCTTGAATGTGTTTTCTTGGATCCTAGTTGCCCAATTCATTTTTCTTCTGTATTAAATTAAAATTATCTTATTAATAATTAAGAAAGGATAAACAAAATTTCACCAATGATCAAGTAAAAATTAAAATCAACAGGTTGAGACAACATTTTGAATATGGAAGTTCAATCGATCAATCATCTCTCCGATACCGACATAACTTCGGAGAGTAATTTCTCTGATTTCTCGCGAAGTCTCAATTTTAATAGTAATTACAAGAAAAAGGTATCATCTGAGCTACCCACTAGGCGATCAATTGGCTCCAGAGCCTCACGCAGACATAGAAATAATGCTTGCTTGTTTTCTTTATCTATTCTTTTGGAAGCTGATCTGGATGAGACCTATTTTTTACCCGAAGAAATAACAGGAAGTACATATTTGAGTAAAATTCTTAGCGATGAAAGGTAATTTCTCATTAAGTATTTTAAGCTTGCTCAAGGTTTGGCAAGAATTTGTTTCTAAATCAGAGATTGAACAAAATGAAATACTCTCAAAGAATTGTCCAAAGTTTATTCCGAGCTCAATGAACAAGAGGAAAAAGTTCAAAAAAGCTGAACAAGTCAACAGCGATAGTGAATTTCTCGAAGACTTTGTTATTGTACCGAAACAAAAAACTGAAACCATCGAGGATAGGCTAAGCTTCAAATCTTTGGAAAAAGTCTACTTGAATCCCCTGGAGCATTATAGAAAGTTTTATCGAACTAGAAAGCGAAAATGCCATGAACGTTCGCTTAGCCCGTATGATATTTATTTGTGTGAAAATGTAGAGAGAGAACTTCGTTCTGTTTTTTCCCAAAGAAACTCAAATTTGAACTGGTTTCCTAAAAAATCCCTTCTTGGCCTCAAAGATGGTGATCCTATATGGCTGGACAATTTTCAGCGTAAGTTGGTCCATCAAATTGCCCAACATCTTGACCTAAACTCCTTTAGTACGTACAATGACACCATACTTGATCGTCAGATCAATGTTACTTCTCTAGCAACAATTAATGAGGTTTCATTTCCGGAGAATTTCTTTTTAAATTCTTCTTGAACGTTAATTTTCCATTTAATGTCAATACAAATTTAGTCAACATGATTTTTTCTCCAAAAAATAACCTTTTTTTCATGCCTACAATGACATGTCTAATTAAGATGTGATTTGTTAAATACCACACCCATTATGTTTAACAGATTTTATACGGATGACTACACCAAAAGTTTTTAAAAATATTAAAATTTTTTATTAATTTAATTTGTACATGTATGCAATCAAAATGTCATTGTATAAAGAGGGAGGGGGATAACTCCCTTCTTCCAAGATGATATCAAGAGAGTTTCGTGTGTCAAAATAATGGTCCAAAAGTTTTTTACTTTCTTCTACTAATATTTCACAATATATATTATAATGACGGTAATATCAAAATCGTTTTTGCATTTTTTTTATAAAATAAAATTAATCTTTTTTAACTGAGGATGATGAGTCACCATTAGGTAGGTTATTTATCGTTGCAGCAGAATTTTGCTGTTCATCTGAGAGTTGATAGAGCGTATCAGAAATTTTCTTTAGAGCCTCCAATTCCTTGCTAGACAAAGCGTTTATGTCTTGACTTGCGAGCTCCTTGAGATTTTTAACAAGATCTGGTTGGTCTTTTAGAGCCTCGAGAACAACCTGTTTTAGATCAATCTCCGGATCTGATAAGGTCACCAAGAGTTGTTGGAGAAGGAGGGAATCCTTTTTAGCATTGATTTCACCCGATGCCTACATGAAAGCGAGTTTGAGAATAAAATCAAATACATCAATAAACAGAAATGAATTAAAAATAACCTACAGAATTACTACCGCTCTGATGAGGAACTGAGCTCTTCTGATTTTGCTCTTCATTTTTCTTGGCTAATGCAGCCTTTTTCTGTTTTTCATAGGCCTCTTTGCGTTTCTTTTTCAGCCACATTTCATGGCAATCGCTCTTTGGAAGACTAGTTTTAGATGAATTTTAATAGAATGAATTAAATTATTATTCCCAAAACCCACTCTAATGGAGGTAATTTGTCAGTCCTGATATCTTTTAACCAATGGCAGTCAAGGGCCTCTTTGGCAGAACATCTCTTCTTCGGATCCAGCTGAAGCATGTTATCCAACAGATTCAATGCCAATTTCGGAAGCCTATCACAGAGCGAAAGATTGAATTTCTTAGATTAAATAACCAAAAATAAATAATACTCACATGGAATAATCTTCCCGTAGTCTACGACGATATGGTCGTCTTGGTTTGAAGGTTTGATACAAGGGTAATCTTTCCACACTAGGCCAAGTAAGGGGATTTGGATAGCCGCAAATTTGACTGATGACCTCTAGTTGTTCCATTTCTGATTTGGACTGAAACATTGGACGTCTAATGAAGAATTCACCTAGAATACAGCCCACTGACCAAATATCTACAGGGGTACGATAACATTCTTCTCCCAAGAGTAACTCTGGAGGTCTATACCATAGGGTTATGACCTTATTTGTATATGGTCTGCAATCATCATCTGGAATAAAGAGTCTTGCCAAGCCAAAATCAGCCAATTTCAACTGTCCCCTGGAAGAAAGTAAAGGTTAGAGAGAATGGTGACGATTGAACGCGAGAGAGGCTGTTTACTTTCTATTAATTAAAATATTTGAGCATTTTATGTCTCTATGAAGGAAATGCTTTTCGTGACAGTAGTTGAGACCTTCCAACAACTGCTTCATAAACGATTGAATATTCTGCTCAGAGAGGACCACAAGCCCAGACTCTAGCAAACCATAAAGATCATGATCCATATAGTCAAAAACGAGATAAAATGCTCCAGAGTCCTTCTTGAAGTCGAGAGGATTTTCCTTATCAGTGACTATTTCACACAAGTTAACAATGTTGGGATGTCTTAGTTGACGGAGAATTTTTATCTCTCTGATTGCTGTTATTGGGAAGCCTTCTGATTCATTGGCAAGGAGAACCTTCTTCATGGCTTTAAATTCGCCTTAAATTAATAAATTATCAACTTCACTTTGAAAAATAATAATAAAATATAAACTAACCAGTTGCCTTGTCAATAGCTTTGTAAACCTGACCATAGGTTCCTTCTCCAACTTGAACAAAGTCTGAAAAAGACACAATTGATCTTTCCCCCCAGGTTTGATTGGATCGTAATTCTGATCGATTATAGTAAAGCCTAAAGAAAAGGTATAACGCAAAAATGACAAACTTGGGCTTTTTATCTCCACTTTTACACAAAAGACTGTTTGAAGATCTATTCCTATTGCCACCGGATGCATGAACAATCCGCTTTTCTTCAATGGATATTCCAGGAGGCAAAGGTAAATCAGAATTGTTAAAAGAATTTGAAGAGACAGATGGTGCCTTTTTTTCATTGGAACTAAAATAATTGTTTGGTTTAATTGGAGGTGGTGGGGGTGGTATCGATTCTAAGTTTGTATCTGGAGGCACTGGAATGTCATTGAGATCATTTTTCGGATTAGTGGAAGGCAAATCTATTTCATCTAAGAGCATCTGATCCGATTCCTTGGTCCGACGATCATCTTTGAATCGCGAAAATGACTCTCTTTTCATTAAAGACGAGTTCTTTTTAATCTCAGAAAACAAAGATGTCTTGTATTTAAAATTTTCCAAGGGATCATTCTCACCCGAATCACTTCTATCATTGTATTTAGATGATGAACCTGGGCTTGGGCTCGAGTGTCGTGTTGATTTTTTTTTACGATGTGAAGAGCGACTATGTTTTCTATGATGCGATGAAGAGGATCTTTCCCTTTTCATTCGTTCGTAATTACGACTAAAATCGTCCCTTTCATCCTCGTCTTGATGTCGAGATTTGTGCTTTTTATGCTTTTTATGATGTCGGGAGGAGGATCTGTCAGATCTATAGGGACTTCTCTCTGATCGAGAATGACTATCGTAATCTCTATAACGATCTGAATGAACTCTAGACCTATAATTTTAATTAAAAATTATAACATACATTAAACGGATCGATTCAATCCGAAGATCAAATAAGTTCAATAAATCAAACTAATACCTACTAAGCTACTTTGATAATAGAATATTTTAAATTCTGTTTTTCTAAATTGAACATTTAAAACTCATGATAAAATTTTTAGCAAGTCTTACTTTTCTCCTCATTTTACCGAATGCTTTCGCAAAAGGGACCAATAGGTATGACATTAAAGATTCTTTTGATTACGGCAAAACTTTAAATCCCCGAACTGCTCTCTTCATTCATTCCAATGTTGAAATATCTTCATATGCCGATAAAATCATTCCTTTCACTGATGAAGAGCTAAGTAAATTTCGCGTAAGAATTCAATAGAATTAAAAAATGATAGGAATTATTTGACTCCAATGGTTATTATCAATTCTACCTCCAAAGAGATAATTCGACTTTAATTAGTAACTCAATTCGAGTAGTAGGTCATATTGTTTTTACTCTAGTGCCAAATTGCTATCGAGAATGAAAAGATTACATTGGATGTAACTGTCAACTCTGAATCTGAGCCTATAGGAATCCATTTATCAACATCAACCACCAGCTGCGGTAAAAATTTGATTTATCAGCCAGTTAATCTGAGTAAAATCTATGTCAAAACATACAAGAGTCTGCCTGGACCTGTCCCTAGTACAGCTAGTTACATTCTCAAGTTACAACAGCAGCAGGAAGAAAGGGAAAAGAAACAAAATACTAACGAAGGAACTTTTCTACAGAAATATTGGATCTACATAGTCGCCTTCTTGATTATTATGCTAGTTTCTTCAGGTGGACAAGAACCAAGTGGAAATGGGAGATGACATTCAATTTGCGTAATAATGTGTTTATTTATCTTGGTTTTATTATTATTTATAATATATATACATTTACTATAATTAAGCAATTAAGTTAACCTCGGTGAAATTAAACCACAAGAAATTAATTCATATAGAAGCTGAGGTCTATATACAAAAACATGAAATGTCATAATTCGATATCACAAAAATCTCCTTGAAACAATCATTGCCTATTATTGGGCAATGAATAAAATCTGCCTCCAGAACTCCTAATTCTGTTCATAGCATGTTTGTGACGCGATTCGTGAAGGTATTTTTGTCTTTCTTTCGGTATTCTGCCTTCAGCCTCCAGTTTTGCTCTAGCTGCTCTCCTTTTAAGAATTCGATGGTACTGTTTTGCATTCACATAAAGAGGTTCCTCCGCCCCTTGCCCAGATGAGGCAGTGACAACTTGCTGAGAATTAACAGTGTTAGCTGAACCGCTAATGCTGTTGTTTGCATTCTGAGCCAAAGCTGACGATGAATTGACATGAACAACCTTAAGGTGATTTTAGAATTTATCAATCTTGGAAAAAGAGAAATAATTTTGAAACATTATTTTACTCACCTGTGTAGATCCTGTTTGATTTCCAGATGCTTGAATAACCTGAATTTGACCTGATTGTAGTTGGGCTTGTTGTTGAGCTAAAAGGGCATTTTCATCTTCAATATTGCTTGTGATAATATTCCCGGAACTATCAATGGTTGTTCCACCAACACTAGTAATTGGCTGCGCAATAAGTTGGGTTTGGGCGGTGGCTTGATTATTCGGTAGAATAAACATGATTTGTTGGCCATTTGCTGAATTAGCGAGCTGGATAGGAATAAGAGTACCATCACTATTTTGAATTGCAAAAGTAGTAGATTGATTGGCTGCTCCAGAATCAAGGACGATTTGCTGTTGTTGCTGTTGCAATGGTTGGAGGATTGACTGAGAAGAAACCAATTGGCTAGCTTGAATATAATTTTCCCTGAAATCATAATTATAGTTTAATAAGGAACGAATTAAAGTAAGTCATTTGCACATACATGATTTGACAGTAGAGTATTCAATACTGGCCAATCGGAGCAAATGTATTAAGACCTACCAAAATGGATAGTTTATTGATTAAAACAAAGAATAACTTTCTAACTCGATTAGAATCTAATTGAAATATTTTTTCTCATTCCAGTAACTATATCTTTGTTTAGATATGAGCTTTTATACAAAATTATGGAGATTCTATTAGAAATCAAATAGAAATATTTCTACGCGACTAAAACTCAAAATGTGTTTTAATACCTTTTCAGGAAACTATTTGGCTTTACTCATATACTGACTCAAAATCATTGAGTCTGTTTGTAATTTAATGTGCTCAGTAACTTAACTCGTTTTAGATGAAAAGATTTGCATCAAGTCAAAATAAAATATTTTTAATTCATTAATCTATTCTGATAAATATTAAGGTTCAAAATAAAATCTTTTGGAAATACATCTGATATTACTTAAAAGTTTAATCATGATATAGCTGAATCTGTTACTTCTCGATCGTCAGTTAATTACAGGTCAAAAATCGAAGAATGTCTGACAGAGAAACAATTCCAAGAACTCTACTTGCCTCATCAACGAGTACCAAACGGTGAACCTGTTAAAAGTAATTTTAACCTTGTTAGAATTCAATGACAAAAAGGATAAGGTTTAAAACCTTTAGGTTTCGTATTTTTTCAATTACATCATGTAATTTACATAAAATTTGTTACACAGTCAGCATAAAGAATACTCACTTCAGCTTCAACTATCTGATCAATAATCTCCTTGAGAGTATTCGATAGTTTACAAGTAGAAACTCCAGTAAAATGCTAAAAGTAATAAACATGAAATTTGACAAATATTTGCAGAAAAAAATATGTATTCATTTAATTACCTGCCTTCTATAACTAAGAGCTTCATGAACTGTTATATCAAGATTTTGATATGTTCTCGTGGCAGCTAAATTCTATTTAATTGATTAAATTTGTTGGAAAAAACTTACTATAACATCAAATTTTGCGTAAATATCTACCAACTTGTCAGTTTCATGTTCAACAACTGGGAGAGCTGATACTCTTTTTTCCAGAAATGTTTTCATTGCATCAAAAATCACTGTATCCTTGTGAATTTTTGCTACATTATTTCTCGTTCCCAGACAATCTAGTTCTTCGAGAGTTTTTAACATGAATGATGGCATTGGTAAATTATGCATATTCATATGAAGATATTTCAAGATTCTCTTGTGTGTCATAATATGAAGAGGATTTCCAGATATCTTGTCAATCACAGGAAGTCTATGCACATTCATTTGCAACAACTGCTGTATCGAATCTAAAAGACTTTGTTCTGGCGTCACGTAGATCAACTCTTTATTCTGATCATTAAGTATTTCTCTCCATTGTTTGATTTGGTTATTTTCAATTTCTTCTAAAGAAATCTCCCTATTCTTGTTATGTGTAAGTATTCGAATAAAATCTGTTATAGTCAACATTCCCACATATTCTTGTTTTTCTGGATCCCAGAGAGTAGCCACCCTCACGCTGTTGTAAACGAGAGCGTAAAACGCCTTTGTAACCTTTGACACAATTGAGAAAAATAATTTACATTGAGAGTTATGTCGAATACAATTAGTTTAGCGCTAAGAGGTATTAAGTCATAACAAGAGTGATTCTCGAAAAAATCCTTGTAACAATGATTGATATTAGCTGATCTTCTTAATGTTAAGAACTTACTGAATGGTCGAAGAGAGAAAGAACTTGAAGTATCCTGAAATAATTTAACTTAATAACATTTTACTTTTTTTGAAGTTTGTTTAACGAGGAAAATTCTCTCTCCACTAGTCATATTCTATAAACGGGAAAATCAGACTCGATTAAATTTATTATCAATTTAGTGGCAGAGTGACTATTTAAACTTCAATTGAATTTAATTTTTGTTTAAAAATCCTAAACTCTACCGGAATATCTGGGCGCTTTAAAATTTAATTGAAAATGCCTTCTGCTTCCTCCTCAGCCAAGGATAAAGCCCCTCCTTTAGTGCTTTATTGTCAAAAACTCAACGTCAATTATCATAGAAAAAACTTACTTGGCAGAGTAAGCCTAATTTTTATATTTTAGGGTGGTTTTGCTAAATGCTATGAATTTTACGATGAGAAAAATAAAGTATCCTATGCTGGTAAGGTTGTCAACAAAGCAAACTTGTCAAAACAACAGCAGAAAGATAAGATGAAACAGGAAATTCTCATTCATCGGTCTCTCAAACATGAGAATATTGTAGAGTTCATTTCATATTTTGATGATGCAAATTTCGTATACATCATTCTTGAGATGTGTAATAAAAAGGTAAAATATTATGAATTCTAACCTATTTAGACCCTTATGGAACTCCACAAGCGTCGCTCTGTTATTACTGAGCCTGAGACTCGATACTTTGTGAAACAAATTGTTTCAGGGTGCCAATACCTTCACTCACTCAATATTATCCACCGTGATTTAAAATTAGCAAATCTTTTTCTCAACTCTGAATTGAGAGTCAAGATCGGAGATTTTGGTCTTGCAACAACTGTGAAAGATAAGGATGACAAAAAGACTACCATGTGCGGTACTCCAAATTATATAGCCCCTGAGATTCTAAACAAATCAGGCCATCGTTTCGAGGTGGATATTTGGTCTTTGGGTTGTATTCTCTACACTTTTTTGGTCGGTAAACCCCCATTTGAGACCCAAGATCTGCAAGAGACTTACAAGCTAATTAAAACGAATTCTTATCGCATTCCTAGCACTGTTTCGTACAAAGCTTCAGTACTTATTTCTTCTTTATTGCATGCTGAACCTGCCAACAGACCCTCGATGTTCAATGTACTTGATAATCCATTCTTTGAAGAGTATACTCCGGAATGTTTACCAGAATCTGTTCTTACGACTGAACCCAGATTCGATCAGCTTCGTGTACCTTTGGCCCAGATGAATAATGTTGCATCCCCACCAAAGGGAGAGGCTAGGCTTATCGAACCAGACATGAGTAGTCTCCCCAGGCATTTGATCAGCATGCGGGAGCAGTTGACCGATCTAAGCAGAAAAATCTCCATTATCCCATCTGCCGATGCTCTCTATGATTATGAAAATCCGGTTTCGGCTCCAATTTTCTGGATATCTCGTTGGGTAGACTACTCAGACAAATATGGTCTTGGTTACGAATTGTGTGATAATTCAACCGGAGTTCTATTCAATGACGAAACTATTCTCTTGATGACAAAGGACAAGCATAACCTACAATATATAGACTCGCATGGTAAAGAAAAACTTTACACCATATCTGACCATCCTGATTTTCTTGAAAAGAGAATAGAGCTCTTGACTAGTTTCAAGAATTACATGTACGAAAATCTACTCAAGGTTAGATATTTTAATTCTATTTCAAAATTGTAAATCATTGAAAAAACTTATCCGTCCTATTCTAGACTGGCAATCATATAGTGAGAAAAGATTCTGATAATATGGTCCGCTTACCCTTCTTAGTCACTTGGATGAGAGCTGATAAAGCAATTGTATTCTTTCTCTCTAATGGCACAACTCAAGTTAATTTCTTTGGCGATCATTTCAAGCTTATTATGTGCCCGCTCCTTTCTGCTATTACATTTATTAATGAGAATCAAGAGTTTAACACATTTCCAATCAAGTCCCTTGAGAAGTGTGGTCTCACCGAAAAAATTAATGACAAGATAATCTACTCAATCAATTTGTTAGAAGATTTACAAAAGAAATTCGAGACATCTACTAAAAAGAGACTTTCCCCTGCTAAAAAGAAGGAAAGAGTCTAGCTAATCAACGAATTATTTAATAAATAAAAATGAATTTTGATATGATACTATTTTTTTAGCTACGTCAGTTAGTTTTACTAAATTTTCGAGTATGTTAAACTATTAATGAGTCCTAGTAGAAAAAGTCTTCAAGATAAAAATTTGAAATTTAGATGCAAAATTAACTTGAAACAAAAATTACTACTATACGATTAACTATGATTAGTCCAGAGACTTAATTGAAAGGACACTAGTAGAGAGATGAAATTTACCTGTTAAATTAACTTCGAATTTCGAAACAAAAAATTAATGCAATACGATAATCGTATTACGATTAACAAATTGTCGCTAACAATGACTAGTCCAGTTGTTTTACCTAGCAATTTCATAAAATTCGCACATGCTTGAATTTTGCCCAAATAATGCCTCTCCCTTTACTCCTTGGACTAAAGACGGGCTGAGCATATGCTTCACTTCGACAATTAGCACGCTCATTCTCTCAAGTTTGGCCCTCATCCCATGCCTTACAGAGATTATATTCTATAAAAGATATGCCTTTCCTTACCAAACAGCGATTGTTCGCAACTCCAACGGGCTGTATAGGATGCAATGGATCCTTCACTTGCTTCTGATTGTGGTTTTTCTAGTCAACCTTGTCGTGCAAAACTTTATTAACGAGTCATTTTCCTTGCTTGGCTATCAGATCTTTGAGTGCCTTGGCTGCTCGATAAGTTGGATTGTGGTCGTGGTAACTTTGTACCTTGAGTGCTCCTCTCGATTGCCAAGTATTCCTAGTCACGGCCATGGATTACTGCTCTTAACTTATTGGATATTCGCCTTGATTCTGGTAAATATACCTCTGGCATCCCTGCACAACAGGGAATTCTGGTGGTCGCTCTCAGAGTAAGTTGTCTTGCAAGTAATGTTTCTGCTAAATTAGTACTGCCGATATCATCAACTTTACGGTATGGATCATCAAGTATTTCATCATCCTCCTCATCTTTGTGATTGGATTGAAGGCTCCAGGGCTGCCAAACTTGGATCTCTATTATCGGCAATTGGAAATTGACATTCAAGAGAACTCGGCCATGCCAGCCAGAAGTATACGTTTCTCTCAGCGAGTGAAGAATCTCCAATTTCTCTCCGATTTCATTTGGCCGAGAGGAGAGTTTCTGCTCAAGTTCAGAGTCCTCATTTGCATCCTTCTCCTTGTGGCCGGCAGAGTCACAAACATTTTCACTCCAATATTCTACAGGGACATAGTAAACAGTCTCACTCCTTCTGGATTGAACACGTCTTTGGTAGAGCTCGGCATCGGATTCAACAACAAGGGGTTTTCATGGGAAGAAGTTTATGCCAATGTCCTCGAGTTTCGTTGGGATCTTGTTCTAATTTGGATGTTCCTTCGTTCTCTTCAGGGTCTTGGATCTATTGGATCTGGTTTTCTCACCGGGGCCAGAAATATACTTTGGATACCTGTTGACCAGAATGCAACTAGAGAACTAAGTTTGAAAATCTTCAAACATTTACATTCGTGAGTCCCTCTCTGCCAATGTTGCGAACAAGCATCTTATAGAAGCACTACTATTTTTTTCTATTTTCATTATGTAATTGTTGCTTTGTTTAGGCTATCGATGAAATGGCACTTGTCTCGTAAGACTGGTGAAATGTTGCGGATTATTGATCGAGGAACATCCTCCGTATCAAACATTATCTATTACATTGCTTTTGGCTTTCTTCCTATCATTATTGATATTTTGACCGGTATTATCTACTTTTCTGCCTACCTGAACATAGCCTATGGCATCATTGTCCTCATCACTATGGCCATCTACTTTTGTAAGCAATCTTAAGAACATGAATTTAACTCTTGCATTCTCCCAGCTGTAACAATCATTATAACCAAGTGGAGGAAGAAACTCCGTCGTGAAATGAACAACCTGGAGAATATCACCAATGCACATGCTGTCGACTCATTGCTCAATTTTGAGACTGTAAGTGTTACATTCTATCCTCTAAATGATGCTCTCCAGACCTCCTTATAATTATCAAACCCAAGAAGACTTTTTATATACTTTTATACGTTTCCCCAATAAGTTAATAAATCTTTAAGACTCCTAAGAATTTTATATTATGAGTTTTAAGCGAATTTCGTAACAATTACTCAAAATAATTTAACCAAAAGTGTGACTCCGCAATTTTAATTTCAGACCTCTCGTGCCTAAATTCAACACCACATCTGAAAATATGCGCACAACCAAACTCTTTTTTCCTCAAATAAGTACTGGTAATTCCAAATCAGATTCACATTCTTGCCACAATTCATAAAATTGGTTAGATATCCTGGCCCAACATTTCATTTTATCACAATGTGCCAGGATGTGCCATTGGCATTTATGTCCATTCCAAGTTCGGCAGTCTCTAATTGTTACAGTTTCAAATACTACTATTAATTAATTCATTGACTGTGATCCTATCTTTCGCATGGGATTATCTGAGGTGCTCAATAACCTGATTTTCAGATTCTCAATAAATGTAGTTCGAGAGAGCTGTTTGAATCAGGCATCTTTGATGACACTAGATCAAATCCAAAACACGCGCGAGGAAAATGCGTGTTTAAAATTTTAGCACAGAAATAATTTGTATTAATGCACTCTATCGTTTACCAAGGTCAAATACTACAACGGTGAAGAATTTGAGCTGAATCAATATCGAGACAATGTTATGAACCAACAAAAAGCCAACTGGAAGAATGAAGCTGCCCTCAACTTACTGAATTCATCTCAGACATTGATAATTTTAATTGGAATGTTGGTGGGTACATTGGTCTGTGTACATGATGTTGTCATGGGTAAATTGTCGGTTGGTGATTTCATCTTGTTCTGTACATATGTCATGCAGTTGTACTTACCCCTAAACATTCTTGGAAACATTTACATGTAAGCCATTATCAGTTATTAAACCTCTCTATAAAAATGATCCTTTCAACATCTCCCCTAGGACTGTACAATCCAATATTGTCGATATGGAAAATATGTTTGACCTGTTGAAAACTTTGGTTGATGTAGTCGAGAAGCCCGATGCAAAAGATCTCATAATCACCAAAGGAATAATAGAATTCAGAAATGTTACATTTGGCTATAGACCCGAGTGAGTGCTCAATGAGAAACGTGAGTGATAACTAGAGCATCAAAAATATAACCTAAAAAACTCATTCATAGGCGCTTAAAAAAAGCACTTTTTTGAGTCCTATGACTTTAAAAAAATTTCTACTACTTTTGAGTCAATATTAATAAATAAGAAATTATTGCATTACAAAAAAATGGTTTCTTATGGTTGACAGTGCAAAAACAAACTGTTGGTTCATGTCATTTATTTTTGAAATATAATCTTTATGCCTGCTGCAAGTACAAAAGCTGAAAGTGTTATCTTAGCAGTGAGTGATTCGAATGAATGCTTTCTCATATTTGAGGTGATTTTTGTACTAAATAGCAACTAGATTCTAGCTACCAACTCTCCCATATAAATGACGGAAGATGGTAAATATAAAGTCCTAATCGAGTAACGATAACCAAACATCCAAAGATGAAAACCACGTTACTTCAAATTGATATATTTCTATTTTCCACAAAACATCAGAGTTCTGGGACGTCAAGCTAAATATCACACATTTGAGAAAGCAATTAATTGCAAGGATGAACTAACTACGTACTGAATTGAATCTTATTATAGTTTGTTGACAAAAACACTGAATAATATGTTACACGTTAAACTTTGCATTTTAATCTTCATTTCTCTAGCCGGATGGTGCTCAAGAACATCTCCTTTATTGCTGAGGCAGGCCAGTCCCTGGCCCTGGTTGGCGAGACAGGTAGTGGAAAGAGTACAGTTATGAAGTTGCTATTTCGCTTCTACGACGTAAACTCTGGTGAAATTCTCATTGATGGACAGAACATTAGAGATGTCACACTGAAGTCCCTAAGGAATGCTATTGGAGTTGTGCCCCAGGACACGGTACTCTTCAACAATGATCTCATGTACAATATCCGATATGGTAGATGTACAGCTACAAACGAAGAAATCTTTGAGGCCAGTAAAAAGGCAGAGATCCACGATAAAATCATGACTGTTTTCCCCCAGGGCTACTCCACCGTAGTTGGTGAGCGTGGCCTCAAGTTGAGCGGCGGCGAGAAACAACGTATCGCAATTGCCAGGACCCTCCTGAAGGCACCAAAGATCATCCTTCTCGACGAGGCAACCAGTTCCCTTGACACCACCACCGAGAAGAACATTCAAAAGGCATTGGATAATTTGTCGAGTGAAAAGACCAGTCTTGTCATTGCCCATCGTCTGTCGACTGTTGTCAATTGTAAACAAATCTTGGTCATGAATCTAGGGGAGATAGTCGAGAGGGGCGATCACAACTCCCTGTTGACTATTGAGAATGGCAAGTTAGTGAAAAACTCTATCACATGTGTTTTCTACCTTGATTAGGAAAGAGATCTGACTTTTGGGCTGAAATCCATGTCCTAATTCTAGCTAGTTTGTCTGTTCTGAAAATTTCAATTTCCAATACTCTTCGAATACCATTTCACTCTGAATTTTAACCCTTAAAGTTCCAAAGAGCTTTTTTTCATGATTCGCATTCAATCTTATGTCTAACCTTTGGTTTGGGAATACGCTGATAAAGAATCTACACTTTTTTTAACGCAATTATTTTTAGTTCAGAAGTTATTGGTAAAAAATTAGGTCATTTTTTGATCCAACGAATTTTTTTTGATGCTCAGTTCAACAATAATGAGTTGGTAAAATAAAATTCGATAGAAATAATCCAGTGGTCTATGAAAATTCTCACTGCATAATAATGAAAAAACGGGGTTTCGTTCATTTAGCAGCTTATCACATTGAAAAGGTTTCTCAGACATTGTCTGAGTCAGAAAAATTCAAATAACCCTTTCAAAAGTCGAATCAGAGAGATCTATTTCTCAAAAATCACTGTGAGCGTATGGATTAAAATTTTTCACTGCTCAAGTGTCATATTTTTTCAGCGTAATATATTAAAAGTGCACATATAATAGGTCAATGATACTATTCTTGAGTTTTGGAAAAAAATTTAATTTCTCTTTTATTCGCTTGTAATTTTACCAAAGATTTTCTCATTTTTTTAAAATTTGTAATACGCTAGGATTGATTTTGGCTTTACCTCTTACCCTCAAAACATCAAGATGTGCTCCAATGGTTAGAAGCACTAAACTACTACTGTGAAATTTCACCGAAAATCCGGAGGACTTTTCATCCTGCAATCACAGGGGGGATTTTCTTGTAAATTGTTGATAATGCTCTCAATGATGATAGTTTGCCAAATAATCTTGATGCGATAATTAATTGATGCTTTAAAGATACCCCAATGACGGCAAGACATTTATCAAGAAAGCACTTGAAAGTAAGATTAGATTATACCTTGAGCATTTTAAAAAATGAACGTAACCGCAATAAGAGTTTGTAGATACTTTTCGACACGAACAAATATACAGTAGAGTTGGACTAAATAATAAACAGAAATTTGCGTATCTTGGAGCAAAATAAGATTCAAAATTTTAAAACCAGCCATAAACAAGTTCCATATTTCGCAGAAACCAAAAATTAATAAATATAAAAGTAAACTTAAAGAGTTTAAGAAGTTAAAATTAACACAATAATGAGAGACTAGTGCTAATTTTAAAGGATTAATTAAAGATGTTCAAGAATCCATGTTAGACATTAGAAGATGTGCTCTTTTTATCACAGAGGCCGTGTTGGAAGGGCTACCCAGTTTTCGGAATTGACGTGATTTTTATGGTTATCCATTCTTGAGGTTACATCTTTTCTTTATTAATTCGAATAGGATAGTGATAAATAGGTAAACATTGATACGTTGTAGTTGGAAAATTAGTATTTTCTTTTGTGGGCATGATTTGGGTTAGGTTCCTTGTAAAAAGACATTTACGAAAAAGTCGTTTGGGGCGGATGCAGTTGTTGCTGCTTGGCCAGAGTGGTGATTTTCCTTGTTTGTCAGGAAGGCAGTTGGCAATCTTTTTCGTGCATTGAGGTCTGAACGAATTGAGGTTGACCTAATGCTTATTGAGGTGGTAGTCCCTGTTAAATCGATTATCGAGAATTGTTTCGAATTTGATAGGGAGATTCAGACTGGACTGAGTGTTGTGGGTTAAGTCATGAAAAATGCTGTTCTGGGGGTGCCGAGGAGACAGCTCTACAACATAGTCTAATGAATTCTTTCAAGGGCAGAAGTTTACTGGAAGGATTAATTGATGAAAAAATTTCTGCACCTTATTCATGTGAAGGAATGTTAAAGGTTTTATAGGTATCGAGTGTGATAAACATCATTTGGATCTTTTTCATATGGAATAATGACCATGAAATCGTCTGTATATCTTAAATAATGTTTTTGAGGTCTGAGAATACGAATCCTTTAAAATTGTCAAGATACAATACCAATAGAGATTATCCCTGAATAAGATAAGTTCATCGGTTTAATAAAAAAACGCATGAAAAAGATGTATCACCTCAATAGCCACCCAAACCAGAGTTCAGATGACTGAATTTTTCGAGAATCCAAAATTTGCTTTTTCAGATATTCAAAGTTATGGAAAGAACAAATACAGGGAAAAGATGTTTGAAAAAAATTACAATGCATGCTGAATCTTAATAAATTTGTATATTATTTTAACCCCATCTCTTCTATTTTAGTATCAAATAAAGGTATTAAATATTTAAATAAGTATATACTTACTTTAAAGTAGTTAGACACAAAAATACATATTAGAGAAAAAGCAGGTTTTGTTTTGTGCTGTTAAAATTATACATATTTATGACCAAATAAAAGTATAAGAGCAAACCGTCATATGATTAAAAATACCATAATAGTCCTTCCAAGTTGAGACTCTGGAGGAAAAAAAATATAATAACGCATTCATTTACATGCTAAATGAGGTTTAGTGAAGCCCCCTGAGGAATAATCGTACTCTGTTGCGAATATCTGTAACAATCAAAAAAAATTCGATTTCAAATTGAACAATCGAGCTGATTTAATGATCACAGAAAATCATGAATTCTTATAATGCATTCAAATCTGAATCGACACTGTACAATACGATTAACAAATTGTCGCTAACAATGACTAGTCCAGTTGTTTTACCTAGCAATTTCATAAAATTCGCACATGCTTGAATTTTGCCCAAATAATGCCTCTCCCTTTACTCCTTGGACTAAAGACGGGCTGAGCATATGCTTCACTTCGACAATTAGCACGCTCATTCTCTCAAGTTTGGCCCTCATCCCATGCCTTACAGAGATTATATTCTATAAAAGATATGCCTTTCCTTACCAAACAGCGATTGTTCGCAACTCCAACGGGCTGTATAGGATGCAATGGATCCTTCACTTGCTTCTGATTGTGGTTTTTCTAGTCAACCTTGTCGTGCAAAACTTTATTAACGAGTCATTTTCCTTGCTTGGCTATCAGATCTTTGAGTGCCTTGGCTGCTCGATAAGTTGGATTGTGGTCGTGGTAACTTTGTACCTTGAGTGCTCCTCTCGATTGCCAAGTATTCCTAGTCACGGCCATGGATTACTGCTCTTAACTTATTGGATATTCGCCTTGATTCTGGTAAATATACCTCTGGCATCCCTGCACAACAGGGAATTCTGGTGGTCGCTCTCAGAGTAAGTTGTCTTGCAAGTAATGTTTCTGCTAAATTAGTACTGCCGATATCATCAACTTTACGGTATGGATCATCAAGTATTTCATCATCCTCCTCATCTTTGTGATTGGATTGAAGGCTCCAGGGCTGCCAAACTTGGATCTCTATTATCGGCAATTGGAAATTGACATTCAAGAGAACTCGGCCATGCCAGCCAGAAGTATACGTTTCTCTCAGCGAGTGAAGAATCTCCAATTTCTCTCCGATTTCATTTGGCCGAGAGGAGAGTTTCTGCTCAAGTTCAGAGTCCTCATTTGCATCCTTCTCCTTGTGGCCGGCAGAGTCACAAACATTTTCACTCCAATATTCTACAGGGACATAGTAAACAGTCTCACTCCTTCTGGATTGAACACGTCTTTGGTAGAGCTCGGCATCGGATTCAACAACAAGGGGTTTTCATGGGAAGAAGTTTATGCCAATGTCCTCGAGTTTCGTTGGGATCTTGTTCTAATTTGGATGTTCCTTCGTTCTCTTCAGGGTCTTGGATCTATTGGATCTGGTTTTCTCACCGGGGCCAGAAATATACTTTGGATACCTGTTGACCAGAATGCAACTAGAGAACTAAGTTTGAAAATCTTCAAACATTTACATTCGTGAGTCCCTCTCTGCCAATGTTGCGAACAAGCATCTTATAGAAGCACTACTATTTTTTTCTATTTTCATTATGTAATTGTTGCTTTGTTTAGGCTATCGATGAAATGGCACTTGTCTCGTAAGACTGGTGAAATGTTGCGGATTATTGATCGAGGAACATCCTCCGTATCAAACATTATCTATTATATTGCTTTCAACATTGGTCCTACTATTGTTGATATTTTGATCGGTATTATCTACTTTTCTGCCTACCTGAACATAGCCTATGGCATCATTGTCCTCATCACTATGGCCATCTACTTTTGTAAGAATTCTCAAGCATGCTAACGGTACTCATTTAATATAACTCTTGCATTCTCCTAGCTGTAACAATCATTATAACCAAGTGGAGGAAGAAACTCCGTCGTGAAATGAACAACCTGGAGAATATCACCAATGCACATGCTGTCGACTCATTGCTCAATTTTGAGACTGTAAGTGTTACATTCTATCTGCTTAATCGTTAATTTTGATGCCTGTAAGTTTCAACTCAAGTGTCTTAATAAATCTATTTGTTTATCTGTTGTGAAGAAAAGATTTTATAATTAATCGTTATTTATTTTCACAGTTATTGTATAATTTTATTTCACATACCCAAAAATTATCTGTATTAATGCACTCTATTGTTCACCAAGGTCAAATATTACAACGGTGAAGAATTTGAGCTGAATCAATATCGAGACAATGTTGTGAACCAACAAAAGTCCAGCTGGAAGAATTCAGCTTCCCTCAACTTACTTAATTCATCCCAGACATTCATAATTACGATAGGCATGTTGGTGGGTACATTGGTCTGTGTACATGATGTTGTCATGGGTAAATTGTCGGTTGGTGATTTCATCTTGTTCTGTACATATGTCATGCAGTTGTACGTACCTCTGAACTTTCTTGGTACTTTTTACATGTAAGTTATTCTCTATTTTTTCACATAAAAATTCCACTCAAGCTGTTTCCTAGGCAAGTCCAGACCAACTTTGTCGATATGGAAAACATGTTTGATTTATTGAAAGAGTCTGTAGACGTAATCGAGAAGCCCGATGCAAAAGATCTCATGATCACCAAAGGAATAATAGAATTCAGAAATGTTTCCTTCGGCTATAACCCCGAGTGAGTGCTCAATGGGAATTTTTTTTCTTTTATTTATTCTAATCTTCATTTCTCTAGCCGGATGGTGCTCAAGAACATCTCCTTTATTGCTGAGGCAGGCCAGTCCCTGGCCCTGGTTGGCGAGACAGGTAGTGGAAAGAGTACAGTTATGAAGTTGCTATTTCGCTGTCTTGTCATTGCCCATCGTCTGTCGACTGTTGTCAATTGTAAACAAATCTTGGTCATGAATCTAGGGGAGATAGTCGAGAGGGGCGATCACAACTCCCTGTTGACTATTGAGAATGGCAAGTTAGTAAAGAATCTTTTCATTTGACACACTGGAAACCTCGCTACACTTTCATTTACTCTATATAATTTTTACATGCATGTGCCAATTCGTAAATATGTAATGAAGAAAAGATATTCTTCTTTTTCTCTTCATCACGTAGTTCATCACCTTGATCAGATTAAGAGCAAAGAAAAAAATAACCAAAATTAGACTCATAATCGAGAAAGAAATTCTGAATTTTCGATCTAGAATTGATGATTAAAATGATAAATTCTTCTTTGCAGATACTCCAAGTTATGGAATGAACAGATACAGGGACAAACCGAGTGAAACATTTTAATGCATGCTAGATAAATTTAAATAAACATACTTTTTAGAAAATTTCTTATTAATTAACATACTTACTTCAAAGTAGATACACAATTCTTTTTAATGAAATATCATTAATTTTGTTGCTTCCTAATAGAGTTTTATTTCATCCAATCATATCATTTTACCAATAGAATTGCAATGTGTCACTTCCTAGTTATCGTGTTTTTGACTTCTTGTCTCATTAAATTGGATTTGTGCGAACTTGAAGTATGATTGTCTAATTGGATAGAACATAAAAATTGACATGAATATTAATTGGTGTTCAGTGTCAAGAAGTTCTCATAATTACTGATGCAAATATCAGTCAAATTCTTTTTATACTTTTATTTCAACATATTTTTGAATTGTCATTCAGCTCATGATGAACAACTGAGTATAATCCACACTTACTCAGTAGACGAGAATGTCACCAAAGATCACATAATAGATCATGATGTACGCAAAACCATTGGTCTCTCCTATAACAGCTACATTAAACTAGGTCCTGGCCCTTTGAACTCATTTGTCCATCTAGATGAAAAGAATGGAACTCTATGGATAAGCCAAGAAGTCGATTTAGAGGGTACAGCACTCTGTCAAGCTGAGCCCAATTGTTGTCGGAATAAAAAATCAAATGAACGCAGTCTTGTGGAATACCTTCAGCCTGGATCCTTTTGTGTTATTCAATCTTTTATATTTGGATCTGTTGGGGTCTCTTCAAAATCATTACCAATCGGGAGATTGGCTCTTGTCATACGCGATGTTAATGACAACAAACCAGACTTTTTCAGGGACAATGAGATGGAACTGAGAAAGTTTGCTCTGGGCAAGCTTCCACTTCAGACGACAACTCAACTTGTTGTTAAATTCAGAGAGGGTGCTTTTGTCAATACTCCCCAGAAGGCACTTCCCCTTGCGAAGGATCAGGACTTTTCTGAAAACTTTCGCATCAAGAGATATGCTCTACTCGGACAGAATGATGATGAGAGAAGTGCTCAACCAAGCCTTGGCCCGTTTCGTCTCGTCCATAAACAGGAGAAGGGTCAATTATTTTTGGAGCTAATGGTTCCCCTTGATAGAGAGATTAAATCAGAGTTTAATTTTTGGCTTCTGGCCATTGATGGTGGTAATTTATTCGGTAAAATATCAATCAAAGTCCTCGTGGAAGACGTCAATGAGTTTGATCCAGTCTTTGTTGATAGCACTGATTACGGATCAACCTACAAAGTTATTTCATGTGATGAAAGTAAAAAAGTTGGCTCAGAACTCTATCAAGTGAAAGCCATTGACAAGGACGCTCCGCCTGGCAACCTTGTGAAATATTACCTCATGGGGTCTGAGATTCAGGCTCAATTTCAAATTGATCCGGAGAGCGGTAGAATATCCCTGCGACGTCCTCTTGATTATGAGAAAATGGATGAATATGAGTTGACAATACTGGCTGTGGATAGTGGTGTTTTGGATACTGATTCAATGTTTGAGAAGCCGAGAGATCAACGAACTGCTACAACAACTATAAAAGTTGTTGTCAACGATGTAAACGATAATAAACCAATAATAAACCTCGAACATGGCGAACAAAAGACTACAGACGCCAATTCTGGCCTGTCCAAACTGGCCTACGAGTTTAGCATTAACGAAAATATCCCCCATGGTAGCCCGGTGACCTATTTCAGTGTCATTGATCATGATTCTGGAGAGAATGGTCAAGTCTCTTGTCAGCTTTTAAATTGGTCGCAAGTATTTCGCTTGAGCAAATTCTCTGAGCTCTACAGTATTGAAACTATTTCGGACATTGATAGGGAAAATCAGGCTAGTTACAACCTGAAAATCAGTTGTCAAGATAATGGGAAACCATCGCAAATAAACCAGGCTAATATTCTTGTAAAGATTCTGGATGAAAATGATGTTGGACCGGTTTTCTCCAAGTCAGTCTATCATTTCAAAGTTGAAGAGAATACTAAAATAGGCACCAAGTTGCTTTCAGTGAGTGGTCTCGACTCAAACACCCTTCTTGCAGACGACAAAGACTCCAACTCGAGTTTAGTCTATCGTCTTGAACCGATTAACGAGTTGATAAATTTCAATGAACAAATTGCATCAGTTCCACGTATTGGCCATCAATTTTTCGACTATAAAACTCCAGAAGGATTCTTTGTGACAAAAAGTACCCTTGATCGGGAAATGTACCCACTCCTTGGCTTTAGATTATGTGCTGATGACTCAATTCATGTCGCGTGTACAGATGTCATTGTCAATATTACTGACGTTAATGATAATCCACCCCGGTTCAAACGAGATACTCACATCCTCCAGATTGTCGAGAATCAAATCTACATTGAACCTCTGATCAAGTTCGAAATTGAAGATCCCGACTTGCAAAAGGGAGAAGTCTACCAGTTCTCAATTGTCCCAGATCAGACTGGCGATGGGCTGAGTAAAGAAGAGTTGGATCGATATTTCACCTTTAGGGATGAGAAAATGTATTTGATTCGTTCTGTAGATCGAGAAATAATTGGAAATTTTCATTTCTATGTTAGTGTCTCCGACAGTACCCATCGTTTGGATCAAAAGACAGGAAAAATCTTTGACTCTGATGAAGCCCCTGGTACAACCGAGATATTCATTGGAATTTTGGACGTCAACGACAACCAACCTTCTTTCATTTTCCCAAACAGCTCAACTATCGAAGGTAATAGTCTCAATGTATCCTGTCATGAGATAATGGGCGCTGCAGTTGGATCCATTAAAGCGACTGATCTAGATCAAGGTATTAACGGGACAATAATATACAGTCTCAGTAGTCTCCCCCCTTACAACAAGAATAACCAGGATGTTTTCTATCTTGATAATCAAACTGGCCTTTTGTATTGCAATTCAAATCGCTTGGAAGAATTATGTGGTACTCATTACTCCTTCACTGTTATGGCAGACGACATTGGGATAGACGAAATGAAACGTGGCAAACAGCCCACCTCTGAACGTTTAATAGTTTTTCTCCAAGATCAGCCCACACTCACAGAGGTTCAAGCAGCAGAAGTTCAATATTCCCTTGAGACTAGCTACAGAGACGTTGTTGGAAATTCCTTATCAATTTCAACAAAGACCATTTTAAACATTATCCTCGGTGGAAGTACCTTATTTTTCATAGGTCTCTTGATAATTTGGATATTACTGCTTGTGTATCATCGAAATAAACGTCATCATTTAATGATGCACAATTCACAGGGTGGATATCCCCCGTTTGGCGAAGGTCAACACCACGAGGCTTTAAAGAATCATCACAAGAATAACTTTGACATTTATCCAGATAGCAATCTGAGTGAGTCTTTATTTATTTTACACTTTAAACCCCTCTATTAACTAAGGTTAATCACGTGAGGTGATTATTATCCAAGCGTAAAAAGAAGAAAAAACTATGAGCCGAAACGATTGATTGTATCCTTTGATACATTTTCATGACATTCAGCTAAATGACACTAATTTTGACAAGTGCAACATGTTTCCTTTTCCATGGGAAATATTTTAGCTAATTTCAGAATTCCTCTACTTTCGAATCCTATCAGCATTTAACCTAATTGTAGGTCAGACTCGATACACTTTCTATTCCATTCTTATTAAATATTTCATTCTCAAAACACGAACTGAGATTTAGATTTGGGATTATCATTTTCAAATTTTAAAATCAAAAAGAATTCCAGATGAAAGAAAAGATTAATTTATTATTATTACATTTACAAACTTTATCAGGATAGTCTTGTCTTTTGAAGAAGAAAACTTCATCCCTTTTAATTAAAACAAACAAACAAACAAAAAGAGAATAATTTACACGAATAAGGTAATGTATCTATCAAAATTTACTTTGGTATTAAAGAGATGTGTAAAGTGTATGTAGAAATCTTATCTTTATATTCTACCCTTTTTTTAAATAGAGTTCCACTCCTCATTATCAATGATAGATACAGTCTATAGTGCATAAATTCATCACCCTAATAATACTCCAGTACTATTGAATCAGTAGTAGTCATTATATTACCTCTCACATCAATTCAATGTTGTATCTCTCTTAGGAGAGATATTAAAAATAGGTATCTTGTGTATAATAAAATTTAATGAGATTCCTATCATCATCATTAAGATTGGTAGGTTTTTATTAACACTTTGCCTAATCTCTCTAACCATGAGGCCTCGTAAAATCCCTTTACTCCTTTTAATCTTGATGGTTAGAAATTAAGTACATAATAATGTGATAATTTAAGTTTACTTTTCTAACGAGTTGAATGCATTTTTAATTCTAATTTTTCTTACAACTACTATTTCATTGTAATATTTATTAACTATGAAAAATTCTCAACTTTAAAAATCAATGAAATGTGTGTACAACTACATTTCATTTTCATTGCCTTTTAAATGTTTATCATTTCTAAACTGACACTACTGATGATCCATTCAAGAACATGTGCCATTTAATGACTTTTGAACTATAGGAATTACATCTCCTTTTTTAGACCACTATTGAGTCCCTCTTTAATTAGGGAAATTGTTTGTCCATCTCAAAGAGATTCTTCTCAATAAAGAATACAGTATAATTACCTTGATGAGTACTAGTTTAGTACAGTTCTTTTGCTTTCTTCTTCATGCGTTCTTTCCCATTCAGACTTTTAATAAATATTAACAAGAACAAAAATATAAAATAAATATAGTAAATAAAGAGATAGAGAGTCACTTGAAGAATGATTCTAATTTGTTTTAATCTGCATATTACTTTCTTTTATTATCTCTCTCCTCTGTGTTGAGGACAAATTCTTGATTTGAGATTATAAAACTTTACTCTCTCTCTTTCTTCCCGAAGATAATTTTAATTATCTCGAATGATAATAAAATGTATGTATCCCCTAATGGTCTAAGCTTCTATTCTACACACAAATTTTAATCCATTCCTGGCTGTCTTGAGCCAAGTTAACTAGCGAAAAATGTATTCTAAACATTAATTTGTCCTGCCAAACTATACAAGACTATCCTAGTGCTTTGTATTATATGATATATATATCGATAAAATAGATATTACTCTCTATTCACTCTAGTATAAAAATACAATACAAGTTTTATGCATGGCTGATCGAGTTCCATATTGTAATTAAGAATTTTGTTCATATTTTTAATTTAAATATCATTATTCTCATCATTCTTGTGAGTAGACCAGCTTCTCTTTCTCTCTGTTTAATCTACAATAGGAATGTAAGACAAACATATTGCTTCATCTGTGCTCTTTGACATTTTCATACTATATAACAATATGACCTCTTACCCCAATCACAAATGCCTATTGAAAAATTGATCTAGTTTAAACCTTAAAGTCCCACTTGAGGATTTAAATCACGTATCATTATTAAGATAACTTTAATCGAGTAATCATACCCATTCAAAGATGACTAATTTTCGGGTCACAAAAAATGATCCAATTTTTGTTGGACAACTTCAATTTTTCCAATATTTTTCTTTGAGCAGTTCTCTATTGCACGGGAGACTTTAAGGGTTAGAGGTTCATTCACATCTTTTATCTATAGTTTGTTACTACCAAAGAGCATTGTTTCGTATACATAGGTATTCCGTAGTCTGAGTAAAATTTGTACTTTGATGAATGTACCAGAATGTTACTCTGTAGTAAACATTTTTCTTGTATCCTTGGTGTCTTTTCTCGCAATGTATTGTGAATGAGTGTAATCTCTTGGAGAATTTTATTTCTCATTACTTTTTCCCTTTTCCACTAAAGAGATGAGAATAAATGGAGAGATTATGGAAATTAGGCATACTAAAAGTTCTTGTACAAACAGAATACTTCTAGAAATCGTTTTTATCTTCCTTCTCTTCTACATCGTCTTGGAATTTAGAAATATGAAAAAATGTATTTAGAACCAATCGGATATTTTTCTAAGGATCATCAACTCTCGTATAAATATCGAAGAGATTGGTGGAAAAGCTCACATTGGCCATGGTAGTTGAAGGTTAAACGAATAATTTTTTTGTACACACAAATTAGAAATCGAAGCAGCATTGTTTTTCTGTTTAAATTCGCATTTTGCTCATAACAAAAAGAGAATTTATACTTGTGAATAAATTTCTATGTCAAATGAGAACTGAACTATGCATTAGGCTAGGGGGAAATTTTACTTTCTCCGACCATCTCACGAGAGTACCAACGAATTACCCATTTTCCCAAAATATCCCACGCACATGATAAATCAACGAAATTCACTATGAAGGCCCTCTTGATGTTAAGATTACTATTTTTGAAGATGAAACTTGAGAAATTCATTAAATGGCCAAGATATTCCGGATTTTAGCGATTGCATTGGTAACTTTTGAGTAATCCAGTGTTATGCAAGGGTCTTACGATATATATATGCTACATCGAAAATGAAGATGAGCTAAATATCATTCATCATTTTTATCTTGATCTGGGATAATGTTGAATTTTGATCAGATATCTACATTTTAAATTAAAAACAAATTCCCCATGCACACACACACACACAAAGGATAAGCTTGGACTTTAGTCCAAATAATACACAATATAAAATACGATACAGAAATAATTCATGATAAAAGAGTTTGATTTGGTGATCCGAGTACCCTGATAAGAGACAACAACAACATATCGGTAGGAAAATTTGTGAAAAAAGATGATTTCAAATGATGACATGATACTTTTTCAGATTGTTGTTTTGTAACATACAGGGCAGAGGGGACGAGTAGCCTGGCACCTCCCTCCCTCTCTCTTTCTCTCTCTCCTGTATAACATTGGGAATGTCAGGCCTCTTTTGCAGGAGAGATAACTACTGCTTTCCTTCTTCAAATCTCACTCACTCCATTTATATTTTGGCAGTACTGTATTGCCTGATGTATGAAAAATTATTTGTTTTCTACTTCTTCTTCTTAAGAACAAGAAAAATATAGGGGCAGAGAGAATATAAAGCAAGATAAATGGGCCCCTCTCCTGACTTTTCCTTTCCTATAGTAGTTGCAATTCAACTTTTTTTTATCGACAGAAATTATAATTATCGACAAATGGCACTTGAGTGTATTCATAAAGATTTAAATGCTGATTTTTCTCTGTTCTCAAAGTTTGTAGAAGGATGGAGTCTTTCAGCTTTGGAGGTGTGGATATGAAAAATGCGTAATTTTCCCATTTTTTTCTTTTCATGTGGGTGATTAGAATCTCTGGTAGTTTGACTCAAACGTGTCATCATCCCTTTCGTGTTTTCCATCCCATAGAAGCATTAAAAATTAAAATCATTCTCCCCTCGTTAAACTACCTAAAAGAAAGATTTCTCTGAATAATTGAAAAGTCTAAATTGGTCCTTGTAATTACAGATAGTCAGTCAATTGATTCAAATTCCCTCCTCGGCACCAACATGACCAGCCTTCCCATTTACAATCAACTAAAGATGATTGATTCGCCCAAGGTTACTGGCCTCTATACAATACATCATGGACCGATTAACGATGCCTACAAGACCCTAATACGATCACCCCAATCACGACCTACATCGGTTAGCAATGAATTGAATCGTAAGGACTTTTCCGACTCTTCTGGAATCAACACTTCCTCCTCAATGTTTAGGAACGCTCAGAATGTAAGTTTTTATTCAATTTCAAAGGAATTATTATCATTTTCAATCTCTCTCTCTCTCTCTCTCTGTCTATTCATTGTTATGGCTCTCTACTTGACTTTTTATCCTATTTTTCTTTCTTTTCAATGACTGACAAGATAGGGAGTCACTTTTTTACCTTATCTCATTACTATTCAGATTAAATGAAGGAATATATTATGCAGTATTTAGTTTTCCCAACGTAATAATAATAAACTAGAGATTATTGCAGAATGGACTCGGTTGGGAGGAAGTCAGTCTTTTCCCATTTGAATATTCAGTCAGGAAGCTAAAGTCAATGAGGGAAAAATGAAAATATTTTGAGTTATTCCCCTTCCACTTCGACGTTTACATTGCATAATTCTAATTGTCTGATTTATGAAAATTCATCACAGACTGATGAAAAAATTTCTAGAAAATTTCAATATTTTACTCACTAGTAGAAAAAGGCAAAATTTTCAACGTAAAAAAGTTCCTATTAAACAATGTATTTTGAATCTCACTTAGATAACACAATTCGCAATTGAAAATGCCGATTTTTGAATTAGCGCCAACTATTTTCAATGAATTTTTCTACTACAATCGATTGAAATCTTAATTTTGAGCCGTTTGAATACAATTTTAAATAGAAATAGGCTCGTAAAGTATTTTTAATCAGCGCTGCATATTATAGTAAAAAATTAATTTAGGATATGTTGAAGATGTTTGGGAAAATCGGATTTTGGCGAGAATTAAAAATTTTAACAAAAGCATTTTCTAAGTTAGATCTAATAGAAAAAATAAATATCTGACTCGCCCTACTGACATGGTATTTTTCAACATGTTGCTCGAATCTTGATGAGAATTATGAGATCAAGATTCTCAACATCAAGAATATTTCCTCTCGAAATTAATTTTGCTATTCGAGAAAAAATCTCAGAATAAGGCCTGGTCTGAGAGCTTTGGATTGGTCCAAAGAAAATTTAAAGCTCGGCATTACATTTTGTATGGTATTAAAATGCAATATTTTTTGAATATTCTGCTCTTCTTTCCTGAAAAAATGCCTTTTCTTGTGATCGCCTTACTAATTAGTAATTATAATTATTAAAGCAAATGGACTATTTTCAAGTTAAAGTAAAAAGTATTCTGACTAAATCCCTGTTACTGGTAATTCAGACGATATTAGACAAGCTGAAAATGTTACTTTTTAGTTTCGCCAACATATTCCACTCAAGCTATCTTTGTAATCATCTCAGATGGAGATCGAATTTCCTTGAAATATAATTCCAATTAATACTATCATTAATTGAATTATTCTCTTTGGGAAAAAGCTCAAACATTAAAATCAAGGTAGATAAGTGAGAATTTCACTTCATCTTGTGATTTTCGGACATTTCAGATTCAGCATAAACATTATATTCCTTATTAAATAAGTCTATTTCGGTTCAAATGCTTAACGAGTGTGTATTTTTGAATATTGAACATTAATTGCTTCTTTTTTTATATATATATACGTCGTAGAGGTGAATAAACGATAAGAATCTATCGCTAAATTCTACTCACAAACTCTTGATTTTATAATATGTACAATTAAGACTCTTGTATGCTTAGAAAATAATTCTAAATGTTAACTTGTATGATGTAGGAAAAAAACTTGCGTAGTATTTTATAAATATACACTGAGGAAGGACAGATAAATGCACAATATCTAGGAGTTCATTTTAATTTGTTCAACTATGCTTATAATTAATATCATTAATTAATAATAAAACTTTTAACTCAAATCTCTGAACAACAACATAAACAAACGTTTAAAGGCCAAAATGATTGTAAAAATTTCTGTATTTAACATTTTTTCATTGCACTCAATTAAAATCGATCAAATGTCACAAGATTCAGATTCACTCGAGATATCATGTGAGTGCACTTTAGATAACGTTGATAACCTTCGATTTTACGCCCTACATACATGATGTACAAAATCTGATTGAAGATTTCTAGTGTACGAATATTAATTATAATAATTATTGAATACAGTCCATAAACTATATAGATTTGATACTCTCCTTGCCTGATACAAACTAGGATGGATTGTATTGTTGAGATAAATTGCCAAATTTCTTCATAATTATATCTGGCATTTCTGTAAGCTACACATCTATTACACCTGTTATGTTATATAGGAAGCACATTTCATTATCGAAAATATTATACTATTAATTTCCTTCATAGACATACAAAATGCTATAATCTCATGTTGCCAATGCATTCAATACTCTCGTAAAAGATTTTTGTAATATTATTTACGATATTTATTAAATTCACTTATCAAGTGGGCCTTGTGTTTTTTTAAATATCAACACGAAACAGGTTGCTCCTCCCTTCTCCCTCATAAAAAGGTTATTGTTTTAGAATAAAACGTGGAAATGCTGAATTGAAAGATCTAAATGATGAATTTCGAACAATCTCATCACGTGGTTTGGTTAGTCTTTACTGAAAAAAACTTGATGATTGAAAAATGATGCTCATTTGTTTTTTTAGCGTTAATTTTCAGTAAGGGTACAAGATATTGAAACTCTCTTATGTAATTGGTTCTTCTGAGGGGTTGATGCGTCAATGTGCTTTTTAATGTGTATTTCAACTCTGTCTAGCGTTAGAGTTTAGCGCCCCAATTACTAGATAACACAATAAATTACTCTGGAAGGGTTCACATTTTCTTTTGCAACTAAAACGTGAAGCGAGAAAATTTTTTTTCAAATTTTGTTACATTCAATTTCTTCCTTGAATCAGAGCAGTCCATATGCGCATGAGATAGAAATAAGGCTACGTGAAGTACCGACAATTTATTGTAATATATTTGTAAACCTCTTTTGGTTGTGGACTATATTTATCAGATGTACAACTTTATGAAAAAAAGTTTTTCGCTGACTGATTGATTGATCAAGTGTACACCTTTCATCAGCATTCAACAAAAGCACAAAGATAAAAAATGTCGGAAGAAATTTTTACTAGAAATCTCCCCTATTTTTGTTGGTGAGTTCACCTCTAGCGCATTGCGTTCTTGAGGCTAAGATGTCCTATAGGAATTTGCTCTATCGATTCTAATCGGCATGTTATATCCTTGCAGACTGGATTGATAAAAAGAAAAAGAGATTGACATTCGAGATTCATGTTTCCTCTTTTGGGAAATTTATGTATTTTCCCAAAAATTTATAATTATAAATATGCTAATACGTGCGTGCTCATCTCATCTCAGAGGTCTGTATTATTCCTTTTGTCTTGTTCGTTCCTTTCTTAAGTTTACACTCGAATAAGCTAGTTTACTTTGTTGTTAACAGCTTGGATTTATATCAGACAAGTTTTGAACTCTTTTCACAATACTAAAATGAGCAACTTTAGATAAAAATAAATTAAAACTAACTGATGGCAAGTTTCAATCTATGGGTTTCTCAAAATTTTCTGAAATTGAAATTTGAGAAAAATAAAACCTTTTTTTACAAATTTCGAGTTGGTGCCAAATACCCATTTTTTGAATTCTTTGTGGAAATTTCTTTCAAATTCAGACCGTAACCAAAAGTCATTTTTCTGTAAAATTTGCGAGTCTCAGGAGGTGAACTAATTTATCTGGTTGCAGTGACGATAAAATGGAACATCTTGACCATTTATAATAATTATTATTGAGTTTGATTATTATCTTGAGTCTTGTGATTAATACATCAATAATAATTACTAGAGCAACTACAAGAAAGAGAGATACCTTCCGTCATTTTCTGATAATACACCCTCTGTAAGAATTCTGTTGTCTTTTTTTTGACTTGACAAAAATGAAAAAAAGTTTAACTAACAGATTATTAACACAAGTCACATCATCAAAAGTCATTAAGTTGTAGTTGTAGGGTATAAAGCAGACTTTATGTATTCATAGTTTTCCATTGCAACATTGTATGCATTGTGCTTTCTATGAGAGTGGAAATGATGACTCCAAAAAAGTGTCCTCATCCTACAATACACAACCCATCAGAAAATGACAAGTGGGAGTATAAATGCTGGATTGTTTTATAGTAAAGGGAAGGAGTACACCTTTCTTACTCTATTTAAAGGAGCGTGTGTGTGTTTGTTTGTGTGTTACATATACCGCTCGCTATCTGGCTGTTCTCATTTCAATTCCCTTTGCTCAATTAGTTAAAATTAGGAACAAGTTGAATTGCTTATCAAGTCAAGATGTTTTATTGCGTATTGCATCATCCATCATATTGTTTTAAATACAATAATGATTATCAAAGTCAAAGCACCTTTTTAACATAAACTCTAGCTTAAAAAGACTGTCATTCATAGTAGGACCTATCGAAAGACATGAGCATTCTCGAATAAAGCATATTCAAGTTAATCAACTATATTACCTAGGTAGTTAAAATTGTTGAATGAATAAAGTGTTAACCATTTTACCTAGGTAAATTCATTTCATCTAACTTGATAGTTATTATTCTACAGAAGTTGAAAAAAAATCAATAGAAGACCCTACACGGTAGTGCTTGATGACATTTACAAGTATATCTGAGCTCATTTTCGGTTCAAATGCTTAACGAGTGTGTATTTTTGAATATTGAACATTAATTGCTTCTTTTTTTATATATATATATACGTCGTAGAGGTGAATAAACGATAAGAATCTATCGCTAAATTCTACTCACAAACTCTTGATTTTATAATATGTACAATTAAGACTCTTGTATGCTTAGAAAATAATTCTAAATGTTAACTTGTATGATGTAGGAAAAAAACTTGCGTAGTATTTTATAAATATACACTGAGGAAGGACAGATAAATGCACAATATCTAGGAGTTTTACATTTACAAGTATATCTGAGCTCATTTTCCTGCATTTTAACTGGTTTTCTGAACAGGACTTGACGATTTTTATGAATTAGTAAATTTCAAAGATTTAAAGCAATAAAATGCTGATTTTTGATCTGAATTTGGTCACATTAGAGCGATTCAGCCTTTCCAAATTTTGTGTCGTTTCCCTTTGTGGTGATTGAAAATTTCATATATTCACATATTTTCTTGTCTGAGAATCTATGTCCTACTTTGGCCTAATGATGGCGATGATAAAAACTAATCATTGATACAAGTAATTGGTCAACTAGTCTACCCCTAATCAAGTTTGAAATTCTTTCCTTGTTTATTGTTGCCCTGTAGCAGACATAAACAATCAGCTTATTGATTTAAATGATAAGTGTAAGGTGGTGTATGAGGCAATACTAAAGCATGAAACATCATGGGTTGTTTTTCAACAATTTTGTTGCAGCAAATTGTTTTATCTCTAATACAAGCACATTCAAAGCTTATTCCCTCTCTTTTTCTGTTCATTAGAATACCTATCAACACTGTAAGGGTTGACAAATTTTCCTACATGACGATATCAAAGAATGATTTTAAGGAAAAAATAGAGTATCATATAACTTGGTTCAAGGTAAAATTAAGCTAGGAAGAATTAGCTTTCTTTAATCATCTAATCAACACCTTTTATTGATTTTATTTTCATTTTAGAAAAAGTCATTAGAAGATATCCTAGATATGACGAAACATCAAGAACACACTGGACCATATCAACGAATCTTGTTGAAGAATAAAACTCTTGGTAAGTAGATATTCACCCTGATAATTTGTGAATTTTAATTGATCCCTTGCGGTATAACAGGAAATGAGGCCCAATATTGTACATTTGAACGAGATCATCAGAATTCAGAGAATGTTTACAAGGTTCTCGACAATTCAAATTACCTCCTTCGTTCTCCGGGCAAGGTTTTGGCCAAGAAATCCCTTCCGAATAATAATAATAATAATAAAGAGTGAGTCTCTTTCTTGGTCATCACACCTTGGATTATACTGTATAATTTTATACATTCTGATTTGATATTTTTTCACTCTGAATTAAAATTAAACAAAAGTCAAATTTGATAAACATCATGTATTTTATTAAAGCTTCTTATTTCTAAGTACAAAGTCTTTCCATATATGAAAATTGGATAATTTTTCTTTAGTGATGGCTTCTTATGATTCAATTTTTGCATTTTAAATTGAGTCATCTATTATGATGGGCCACTGCTTTTTTTGTTAGGGAAATGTTTGAGGATTCCGAGTCAGATGAAAGAATAGGATTTCTGTCATTTTGGCAATGTTGCTCATGTCATGCTCACACCAAATTTTCTATAATTTATTACGTTTACAGTGTTCAGATTTCAGCCCAATTATATTTTGAAATTATCTTTCACAAAATTTCTGACTCTTTGATTAAATTATCTCAAATTTTAGTTGTTTTTATGAAGAAGAGCATTGTCCTAATGAATAATAAAGATGTGAAAAATTTTAAAAACCTTCTCAGATGAAGTTTAAAGAACAGACCTTTTTTAAGAATGCCGCTAGATTTTCAATGAATTTTCACTTTTTTTGCACTAAAATTTCGAATATCTTTTTTGCTTCAAGTGTTCTTTCAATGAAAATAGAACATTAGAATCATGTTGGGACCATTTATGTTAAATTTTGTTATTCCACTATGCCTTCCTATGCCAAGAGATTTTAGGGGAAAATGGGCAATTCACGACTTTTCAGTTATTTTAGATCTCACACATTATATTCTTTGATTTAATAAAAGGTCAAAATTCGTCACATCTCTAATGATTAACTTTTGAATCAGTATGAACAAAGTGCAAATCAGATTTGTAAGAATGTAACAAACTCTAAAGGCTTCGGCAGGAAAGATTTTCTCTGTCGTTTCATTGATTTACAACCTCTAATGGACTAGGCTAGAAATTGAGAGAATGTGTTGAAAAAGTTTCCCCAGATAATTGGTCGGAATAATTGACATTCCATTCTCCTATGTATTATGCATAGAAAAGAAGAGCCTACCACATCAATCGCATCTGTATGATAGTGTACCACCGAGAGTTTATGATACTTTTTTTCAATCATTCTATTCCATTTCTTCTATTGTATCTCTCTGACTCATTCGACGCAACTTTTTGCCTAACCAAAATTTTGAAAATTCTCTAGTGTTTTCTTGAAAATGTTATCTTCATCCTTAGATCTAAAAAGAAATATTTTCAAGCTTACTTTTGCGTAATGTATCCTCCTAAAGAATTATGTTCTCTTTGCAAATTATTATCTCACGAAAAAATGTGTATGCTCTCCAAGATGTAGAGCCTTGATTTCTAAGGCCCACTTGAATATGAACAGTAATCTGTATCGATTCATGACTGTGGAATTTTGCCACTAGAATAAAATCTGAGCTTTCAAAACGTCCGAAACTCATTATACAAGACCTTTTTTTAAAAAAAATTTCAAGGAAATAATAATAATTCGAAAACTACACTCCTAGTTATGATATTTTGTTGACTTCCAAGTTGTCAAAAGTTGACTTTGAGGATCAGGACTAGACGAGAAAATGAGATTCTGGCAATTACCCAGTTGATTTCCTCATCCTTAGTACTGTTTGATAATGAGGAATCTATCTCATGGTGATAATGGGTTTTCTCGTTCACTCTCTCAGTTTGAAATGAAAATTCAAGAAATTCGAAATATGACATATTTTTCCTGAAAATTTATAGCATCTGATTTTATCGATATTTAAAGGAGGATCATGATGACCTTTGAGTTATCAGGGTCTTTGGCCAATGACCTCTCCTTATCCTGCTAGAGAAACAGGATCTTGAGCTCAGCGGACCAGTTTCTCAATTCCAATATTTGTAATCAAAACTGTAGTTAATCTTTAAGATGAGTTATTACTGTATTGTTATGATTATTATGTGTGTGATAATGGACGACTATCAACCTCTTCCCTCTTTGCGTATTCCATCTTGCATTGTATTCCGCTTACATACAGAAGAAGAGGTTTCTATTTTTGTCTGTACCCTCTCTGTCTTTTGTTACTCTTATCATCACTCTTCTTTCGCTCTCCTCTTTCCCAACTCTCTTATGTATATAATTATTTATATGATCCATATTATTATTCTTGGTGGTACAGTAGGACACTTTTGTATTCAACCCGGAAGGATTAGAAATAAGTACAGGGGTGAAGAAGAAGAACTTTAATCGTCATAATCTCCAGTTTGTTTATGTACCCTTGACTTAATGATATGAATTTAGAGGAGGAAAATTTTTCTGTATTATTTTCAACTGTCTCTGCTACAGTCAAGTTACTTTTTAGTACATGCATTTGAAAGTATTAGAACCAAAACTGCAGCCAAGTGAGTTGGAAAAGGGAATGGTCTTTTTACTCTCATTTAGTATCAGTATGGATTGGAATAAGGGAGACAATTTTTCGATATTAGAGGAGACGTTGAAAAAATTATTAAACTATAGTTCCCAAAAAAAAGAATGACAAAAGGTGTAATTATCAAATGAATTTATCAAAACTAATGTTCATTTTCTCGAATTTAGCAAAAGAAATTTCTAAAAATTTGAAGAACCAAACAAAATTAGTAAAAATTTGCCAGAATTATAAGAGAGCTGATCGTTTTTAAGGAAATAGTGTTCAAAATTTGTAGAATGAGATAATTACTGGTTAACTGCTATACAAAATTATTGGAAAGCTTTACATTTTTAGGCGACTTTTTCGTTATTACAGGAAGCTTTTTCAATATTAGTAAAGAAGCTTATCCAAATCAGAGGAATCCTTTTTCAATATATATATTAGTAATGAAGACTTGAGGAACAAGTTTATTAATTTTTTCAACATCTCCTTTGTTATCGAAAAATTGTCCACTTATTTCATGAAATAGCTGTAATACCGACTTTTCCTATGAAACTATAAAATATTAATTTTCAAATTGCCACCAGATGTTACTACCGATGTTTCCAATTTTTTAATCTTTGAGTTGAAAATGTTGGTCGATTTCAAGGTGTGTGAGAGATCAAACGTTTTTTTCAGGCACTCCATCATCCTGGAGAAGCCTGCCTTCTGTTTTTCCACCGTTTTTACTACGATTAACGATCCTTTCAAAAATTGAAATGTGATCATAAGTTCTTCTGTCTTTTGGTGATCCTGAGGAAATAAAATTTGATCCCTTGGAATCAACCATAAATTCTCAAAAAATGGAAAAATCTCACCAACTCGAAATTTAAAATGTCTCCGATTTTTCCAGAAAAAAATTTATAACGGTGCAGTTTGAATTAGTTTCTAGAAAATCTTGAGGAAATCCTTGATGAAAAAATAGGATTTTCCGTATAAATCATAAATTCCTGCATGAATCGCTACACTATAATTATAATTAGAACTAATTGAGTAAGAATAAAATTTGAGTATATTTCCCATCTGTTCAAACCTTTCAGGTGAAAGATTGAATATCTGACCTGGCTCTAAATCAATAATGTGTCTCATTTTCAATTTCCTTTCACATATATATGGATCACATTTTTCACATTGATTCTATGCATTCTTTTCAGAGAGGAAGACAAGAGTATGAGACAGTTTACGTCGCCGTCAAACGATAGGAAAATACATTTCTCATCCCTAAAGAGAAATCGTAGTCAGACAGGAGTCTTTGGTAATCAAGAGGCAGAGGTTGGGTCTCAGTTTCAATCTGAAAGTATGTCTGCTAACAGTGCTGCTAGGAGATCTGCTCATGAAGCCCACCAAACTGAACTAACCTTTCTTCAAGATGTCCTCAATTCCTGTGTGTAAAGATTATGTTATTTCAATCTAGGATGACAACTTCCAGAGTATCAATCCCTTGCAATCTCCCTACAACTATGATGTATTTACTTTTGAGTCTATTTTAAACTTTTTTCTGCTAAATTCTAGGAGAACAAAAAGATTATTATTATAATAAGCAATTGTGTAATAAATAAATACATTGTGATAATACGTTTACGGGTTTATCTCTTCATTTCTAATAGACATGAACTCAGCATCACTCAAAACAACCTCTCCAATTGAACACCAATTGTCCAGCCCAAATTTAACAAGATTTTCATGTGAGTTTATTGAATATTAAGTTACAATTGAAGGTTTAATCCCTATCATAATTGGCAATTAAATAATTGATAGCTGTTTCAGTTACCTCACAAAACGAAAAAGGGTATCAGATCAATTTATACCACTTGAATGTACAAATTTGTACTCTAGTCTATGTGTATATACACTTACACTATTCATGTGTAACACCAATTCTTGATGCCATCTAATAATATCAATGACCTTTTTACAGTTGTTGAACTTTGTAGAGTTTATGTAGAACCACTGCACAATGATTTGCCCTTACAATTTTAGTTAATTGTGATGAACTTGATTTTATTCCTAACCCTAAATAACATTTTGGATATTTTCATATCTTGAATCGAACGTAAGCACATGGGATTCGATTTGTAAATCTTATTTTTCAAGATTTGATCTACTAGGTAATACGTATACTCTGTGGGCCCATATTTTGATTTAATATTTCTTTTGGTAATTTTTTTCAAAATTTTAGTAATCAAGTTTAAATTTCAAGTTGGCACCAACTTTAGGGTGTTTCCCGAAAAGAAAAACTCTTTACTCGACTGGTTAGAGATTTACTTTTTTATCAATTTAATTTTGGCAACTCTTTTTTAATTTCCTCTCCTTCTCCCGTACGTAGAAGGGAAAAGATTTATGATTCTAATTCAATAAAACTGATAATAAAACTAGATTGGGTCATTCATCATCCTTCGTTAGCCTCCTACCCACATCCACCCCCTGTTTTGGGATTATTAGAAATTATTCTCACACACACTCACAGTCTTGGTCTTGAACTCAAAAAGGGGAAACAGAGCATTATTATCCTTTGGGTTATTATTTATATGTGGGCTTCCTGTAATATACAGTTTCTCACAGGGGAGAAATTTTATGAGGGTCTCTGTTACCATAAAAAATAGTACATCTTTATACCCATTCTGGTCATAATTATAGAGTCAATCACCCAATGATTTTCTATCGATTAATTTCCAAGTTAAGGTTGCTGAGTAAGAATACTTTAATCTTTACTAACCAGAATTGAAAAAAAAATCCGAAAGGTTTAATTCAGTCAAAAGTTGCTTTTTAGTGATCAAAGTGATCATTAATTAATTTTTTTTTTTTCAAAATGAAATCTGACCTTCTTTCAAGTACACATAGTACAAATAGCATTAAGATAGTGTGACAACCTGTCTCAGTTGAAGAGGGGAGAGGTCAAAGCCTGCTGTGTGCATCACAAGATTCATTCTTTCTCATGATAGATGAGGTTCACTCGTCCGATTTGTTTGTCTTTTCATTCTGTTGTATGGGAATTATTATTACAAGGGAAAATATTGTATAGAAGTAGTGCTTATAAACTTTAACCTTTTTATTGTATCAGGAGGGAAGGATTTCCAAAAAATCTGACATTTCCATTTTTACGTAATTCCACTTTCATCGAGTCGAGTAATTAGGCTAAATCAATACAATCCTTCTCTCTCTCTCTTTCACTACAAAATGTAGAGAATCTAAAAAAAATACAAAGAAAAAAGGATCCTCCCACACGGCTATTACATAATGTAGCTTAAAGAATTTAACAACACCGTGTCAAGCTCTCTTGTGGAGACAAGCTCTTTTATTTTTAATTAAATCTTTTTTACCTAAATTCGCACGCAATAATCAAGAACATGGGGGGAATATGACCAAAAGGAAAGATTATTCTTTAGATGGATAGATAAAACTGCAATCTGTCTACCGTTTCTAATGCATCTAATAAAAATCTGTAAACTTTACTTTCAAGTGTGGGATGAGTCTTGATGTTGACCTTAAACTCTGTTCTCTCGGCTCCTTCAACAGTTAAACTGTAGTATATCGGAACAAAATGCTACAAACAACAATGTTCATCTGTTCCACTTATTGTTTTTCTTATTCTGTTTATCTTGCCCTTCTGTATCGTGATGGAAACTCTTTATCTCTCAATAACCTTTAGATTTGCTTTCATCACCCCTCTTGAATTATTATTATTAATGCAATCTGTTCGCCATTCATTCTCACGAATCTTCTGATTTGTATATGTTGCCTTTAATTTCTGCAATACAAGACAAAAGACGATCATCTTGACTATGGATCTTTGTGAAAGAAAGGATTCAATACATGTACCTTAAAAGCTGTCTTGGTCCTCCTCCCTACAAGGATCTCCTTGACAGAGCCAATCTACATGCCCTCTGGCTAAGAAGAACGGCCTCTTCTACTGTCCTCTACTCTACCAGTCTGTACAATCTGAGAGCTTCACGAGAATACTCTATTTTACTCAATATCCTTCTCAGAACCAGATTCCAAATTGACTTTAGCAATTTTAAATCCAAAAACATTTCAAAAATTTGTCAAATTCTTATTAAACTTGTACCAGATTCTCATCTTAATTATTTTAATATTTTTTTAAAATAAAAATCTAGCATAGGATGCTTAAAGGGGTTCACGACAGGAGTATAGAAAGGGAAGACATTCAATTTTCCCTCTGACTAGCTAGGAGTTAAACAGCAATCAAGACTAATTTATTCGTTACTTACCATTTGTAACGACATTTGGCAAGTAATAATTTTAATCTACACCTATTTTCCAGCCATCAAGAATATATACCATCAAAATTCATTAGATCAAAGACACATTTTCTCCAACGATTGTTCTGTAACAATCTAATCAAACAAATGATGTGCATCATAAACACAGTGTTTATTAAATATACTATTCATTGAATACTCTGTCCTGTCAAATGGTCATTCATTCATCAGTATAATACAGTAGTAATACAATAATATTTGGATATTAATCTGTAAACTTGAAATTTACTTGAAAGTCAGATTTTTTGGTGTGTGTGTGTGTATGTGTGTGTGCTATAGAATTAGGAAAATTGTAAATTTTTTCCCTAATTAGTGTTGTAAACTGTTTGCTTTTTCTCTCAAATTTGTTTCGGTGATATTTCAGCTGGCAAGAGATTTCTTATAATAATTTTTTTTCATTTAGTAAGAAAATACAAAAAAAAGAAAAAAATCTATACAGTTGCAATTTTGTATTGGGGAATTAGCAGAGTCCCTCTCTCTACAAGTTTGGCTCAAAATTTTATTTACCAATGGAAAAATCAGAATCATCTCCATGATTATGAAAATTATCCATCTCTCTTTGAGTTGGGATTAACTCCTCAAAATTGTTCGTTTCCATCTTTTACATTGTTGGGAAAAAAATTGTTCAATAGAGGATAATTTTCCCAGCGTCTTTCACTCAAATTATAATTCTCAAAATTATATAATTTATCAAAGTTATCAGGTCAAATGATCTTTTCATTGTTCCCATATGCAATCGATAGAAGGAAGATGCATACAAACAAGTTTCAACTTTTTATTAATATTAATGCCCCAGTTTTAATTCTCGTCTCTTCCAAAGAGAATTATAATCTTGCCTAATTATAAATGTAAACTTTGTTCAAGATATATATTTATTTAACATCACTTTCTATACAACAAAGAGAATATACAAAAAGAAGTCAAAGAGAATTTATCGCAAAAACTTGATTTTCTTCTTCAAAGGTTCAGCATCACAATCTGGGATTTTTCCAGGCAAAGGATTTGGGATGATGGGGATATCGTGAGAATTTATTTTTGAATGATAATTCCTTGCATCATCTATTGAGTCGTAGGATTTTGGAAATTCTATCGGACCGTAAAAGCAAGGTTCTGGGGATTTCTCTTTATCCTTTTTATTTCTTTTTTTAATCTTCTTTTCATCACAAAATCTTTCATAGACGGACTGATTTTGTTTCCTTTTGAGAAATAATTTTGCTCTTAGTTCAGCTGTGGATTCGTATTCAGGAGCATAGAAAACACGAATTACTGTCCCTGAGAATGAAGTTTCGTCCAATTTCTTTTTAACCAATCGAGCTGCATTTATATTAATCATTTTAGCAAGAATTGAAACTGTAAAATTTTCAATTTTCGGATAATCAGGAAGATATCGAATCTCTTCGGTAGATCCTATAGCCTCTATTTTACTCTTGAGCTCTGATAAAAGATTAAAATCTGGAACATTTGTGATTATTAAGTAACAAGATTCATCGAGAATTGTGAAAACCTTGACAGCCACTTTTCTCTTGCCGTCCCTATAAGCTGGACGCGTATTGCAAGGCCCGACAGGCAAATGATGGGGTTTAACTAATAGGTCTCCTTTTTCATTCAAATTTGTCATTTATAGGAACAAAACAATGAAATATAATTTCTCAATTTTATTGAGCTACAATTTTGAAATTAAAGTCGAAGCATCATTTAGAAAATGAAAATACTACACAAGAATATAGATCGTGCATCTAGTGGAAGTATATCTATGATATCAGAAAATGAAGAAGACATGTGGTTGTTGTACAATTTGGTTCAACTTCATGATCTTTTGGAGTGCTCCACAATCCGTAAAGTCCAAAACGAATCAGCCACAGGAAGTGTTCAAAGCAAACAGGTTCGAACTACTTTAAAAATTGAAGTGGAAAACATTGACTACGATAACCAGGCTCAGTGTATACATTTCAAGGGTAGAAATAAAAAGGAAAACCCTTATGTCAAATTAAATGCTTATCATACTCTCTCAATTAATATAAATGACAAGTTCTCCTTGACTAAATCTGAATGGGACACGATATCAGTTATGTTAGTTGAACAAGCGGCAGATCCCACTCATAATTGTGATGTTGCTGCAGTTGTCATGCATGAGGGATTAGCTCATCTTTGTTTGATATCATCTTCCACTACCCACATCAGGGCTAAAATAGAAACTAACATTCCAAAAAAGCGATCCGGTTTTCCTACTACCAGCCATGATAAGTCAGTAGACAAATTTTTCGATCAGATTATTCTTGCCATTGATAGGAACATCAAATTTGATAGTAAATTTTCTTCGTCAGAATTAATCATTTCATTTTTCAGTTGTCAAGTGTATAATTTTAGCTAGTCCTGGATTTACGCGAAATCAATTCTTCGACTATATGATCGAAGACTCGAAAAAGAATGAGAGAAAAACTATTCTAGACGGCAAGAATAAATTCATTTTGATACATTCCTCCTCTGGTCACATGAGTGCGCTTAATGAGATTCTCAAGAACCCCCTGGTCTCTGCTAAAATGGCAAACACAAAGGCTATTGAGCAAGTTAATCTCCTCGAAGAATTTTACAATGTCCTAAAGGACACCCCTGAAAAGGCGTTCTACGGGTAAGCTATCTTTTTTTAATTGTCCTCGTGAAGGCAAAATCACGTTTCGGCTGCTGTTGAAGCACAGGCAGTTGAGAAATTGCTAATTTCAGACCAACTTTTTCGTGCAAAAGATATCAAAACCAGAAAAATGTTTGTGAGAATGGTTGATGAAGTCAAAGAATCCCAAGGTTCTGTGCATGTATTTTCAAGTCTTCACACCTCTGGAATGCGTACGTAACCATTTTCTCATTTAAAACATTTTAGAGCTGAATGATCTCAGTGGCATAGCTGCTATTCTTAGATTCCCCATTCAAGAGCCCCAAAGTGATGAGGATTCAACAGATAGTGATGGTTTATAACTTTTATTTTGTTTTTATTAAATTTTACAGATTATGTATCCAAAAGTTGACTTCTAATTCGCTTCACAAAATGCTTTGATGTCCTTGAGAAATTTAATGTACAGTGAATGTTCTTTTGAATTGCAAAATGCTTGAAGCTCCTCTTGGAACTTTTCATCTAAGCCTCTCTCAGTCAAAAGGCCAAGAATATGCTCGTATAGGGTGTCATCGAAAACATCAGCATAAATAAAATAACCAGGGATAGACTCAAGCTCTACTGATTCAATTATCATGCAACTTGACTCTTCAGTTGTCTCTTGTTGCTCAGGAAACATGCAGTGGAAAATAATTGATTTTGAACCTGACTTTTTGAGCTTAATATCTATGTCGGGTCTGGTGGAAATGTTGTCTTTAGTTTGATTTTCAGACTCAAAGTCTGGTGAAACAGATCCGGCTAGGTTAATTTCTACGGAAACGGTACATCCATCTGAGAAAGATTTTGAAATTTCAACGAGTTGGCCTTCTTCTTTAGTTATGGAAAAACCATGAGGTAAAGAGTTCTCAAAGTAGGCAGAACTTTCCTGACCGATTTCATTTTCAAGAACTTTTGAGAATTTCTGCTCGAGCTCTTGATATGCACTGCTAGCAAAAAATCTAGGAGTAATTTTCGCATTGGAAGCCAAAACAGGAGTCTTGATTAAAGCCCCTAAGAGTCCTGTGCGTAGGGACGGTAACTTGGAGGTGATTCTGCTAAGCATTCTGAAATTTCAATAAATATTCTTTGTACAAACAAAAACAATCGTAGATTTACATTTGTTTTAAGAGAACATAGATTTGAAATGTTGGAATAAGTAAAAATGAGCAAGTTCCCTAATCTTGAACATTCTTCCCTCAAACGCACGGAATTTTTCCCTCCCGATGTTTACCCACAGCGAATTAGGCAGCTTGAAGACGAAATGTCTGAAAAGCATATTGTTCAAGGGTTTAAGTATCATAAACCAGTTACAGATGAGTACGACAGTTGTGCTACAGAAATGAAAAATTTTGACTTTAAACATCTCTTAAATCTGTACAATAATATATCTAACAAAAAATATTCCGTAACAGAGATTTCAGAGTCAAGAGCCTCTCTCATTACTTCAGGTAATACCAGTGGAAGGAATAAGACGCTTTCAAATGATATTTTTGTAGAGCTTGCCAGCTCTACTCCATTGAATATTCTTTCCCGTCGCGTTGGACAGGTTAATCATAAAAAAGATGAAATTATTGCAGACCTAGTCAAGCATCAAGTTCCTTTACAGAGGGCTCTTTGGTTAATTCATAGAATCATGTCAAATTCCACTACCGAAACGATCAAGAAAAAAACTAAACTAGTTCAAGATTTTCCCATGGACTGGACAAAGAGTATTCTCGATTTATTGGCCAAGTACTTGAACACTGATGATATGAAGTTTAATGAAATGATTTCTAGTAAATTACTGCCAGAGGAATGGGATTATCTATTTAGTTTATTGTTGAGTCTCTATGATACGAATACAATGGATCACTACGACGTAATGCTATGGTTGGTCAAGTCTGCTGAAATCATCTTTCCTTACACAAAAATTGACTCCAAAACACTGAAACGACTCAGTCCAGCAATGTGTAGTCAGCTCAAGTTTATTCTTCCGTATCTTCTTAAATTTGGACGTCGCTTCACTGAGAGTGAAATGCTCACTCGCCGACTCTTGTACTGGTGTACAATGTTGTTCAGTAATCTGATCAAGATTGAAAATATCACCACCCTAAACATATCCAATCCAAATTTACAATCGTTATTCTCGCAGTATGAGGAACTTATGGCATGTCCAACTCACAAAGTTATCCTCTTAACATTGAGTAGTCTGATAATTTCTCTTGTCATGGGCCTACCTACAGCCTGTGTATGGAACTCTGTGGAGTACAAATCAGAATTTTCCTTTCTCTGTGGCTCCCCTCTGGATATTCTCCCATGTCCTCTGGCTCTGTTGCCCCTTGCCAATGGGAGTGATAATCATTTTCTTCGCAATTACCTGATGGAAACAGAAAATTCCATCATTCAGCGTAGTCAATTGGCCGAGAATGGCTGGTCCTCGATTGTGGACAATTCCATTTCGATTGAAATTGAAAATTATATTAAAATGCTGGACCATCTTGACGAGCATGAGTATAACAGTGTTGTCTCTGAAAATTTCATTGCCATTATGACAAATTCCATCCTGGACAAGCCCCTGGCAAAGAATCATAGATGGGAATCATTTGTTAAATTCATTTGTGAGTGGGCTGTGACTAACCATAGGAGTGGTCTTCATCGTGCCATTATCACAGCACTCATTCTGGAACACTTGAAGGATAATCAAACCTTTGCTGCTAAACTTCAAGATAATCTCATAAAGTTCCTTGACAAACACGCCCCTCGCTATCATTCCCCAGGAAATCATCGAACAATAGACTCTGATCCCAGTTTCAAATCATTGGTTTGTCTTTTTGGAGAGCTGATCGATCGTCAGATCTTTGATCATGACAAATATGTTAGATATTGCATAACTCACAGCTACATTGATTCGAGCTTTCATCCTCTTGCCAAATCTCACCCCCCAATTCAGTTGTCCAATGCATCGAAAAATGTTTTTTCCATTCAATCCGAAATGAGTGAAGATAACTGTAACAGTGTTGAGAATCCAGATTCTGTTCGATCTGATCGTCAATTTCATGTTGGCAGATCCTCCTTCACCCTGCCCAGACATCTCGAGTATATCATACACTTTCCAATTCCCCAAGATGACTCTTATGCGCATGAGATTAACCAAAGAGCTCAAATACTTTACGGGTGTACAAGAATTAGAGACAGAGCCAAATCTCGATTGAAGAAAATCATTAGAGACGTCACTAAACTGTTTACGAAGCGAGTCTACCTCATCGACATTGTCAATGGAGAGCTTGGACGTAAGAAAAAGGCCAAGACAACTCCGCCCGCTTGTGGTGCCGATGCCAACATTGGCTCCTTCCTCATCTCTTCCGCTCCGAATGAACAAGAGTCCAAACCAACTGAAGATGTCTGTGATGACATTTTACACAGAATGAAGGCCCTCTCCTTTTACGATATGGAATATGTTATATGTCAGTGCACGCCTGTTTATAACAAAATGTTTAATACTGCCCTCTTCTCGGATTCCCTTCATCACATGAAACCAGCTAATATGACAGGTCCTGGTGGCGCCGGTAACAGTCGATTCCTTTCCTTGCCTAGTATTATTTTCCTCTTTTTCGATTTGATAGAGGGCTCTCTCAATATGACACTGTTGATAAACATCCTGTCTGACACCTTGAATTATCTACGATTCTTAAATGTTCCCACGGACTGTGCAGCGTTGTACAAGTCAAAAGTTTGCCTGCGCATTATTGGCATGTTGAAGAAGCATCAGGCTATATTTGTCACAATGCCAGACCTTCAACTGCGCGTATTTGATGATTTGTTAGTCCATGTAAAGGGTGTTAAATCGGTAGATCGCTGTAAACCGTTGGAGAGATCTGTACTTATTTATCTCTATGATCTTTTCAACTCTAGTTGTATATTCAGTCGAGATCGGTTCAAATACAAGCAGGTCTTGGACATGGTAGCAGATCTTATCAAGTCCAAGGATCGAAATGATCAAATTTGCTCCTACCAACCAGAAATGGCATATGATATTTGGAACAGTAACGGTGAAATGTTGAGAGAATTCATTAAATACCTCGGCGACAACCCAGAAAAATGCTTCACTTTTGTTATCAAAGCAATCAAACAAATCTGCAATACAAAGAATGAAGATAGACTCCATCATATTTGTATTTTATGCAATGAAGTGACTGCTGAGGTCATCTCCCTCGCCCCCTATTGGTTAAATGTCTTTCATGCGATCCTTGCGAATAGAACAAATTGTGCCTATCAGGATTTAATAGCCGATATTGACTTGACGAATCAATCAACTTACAGTCATCTAGCTACCCTAATCGAGACCCTTTTGGCCTACGAATATTTTAGCGTCAATGACCTTATGAAGAACGTCATCTTTCCCACTCTGGCGCATATCCTTAGTCCAGATTACGATTGCAAGGACTGCCTTGTCGTCTCATCTAGCCGGTTTGCAATGTACATTTTGTACCGACTCTTTATCTCTGACAATTCGAATACCACAATTCATTCGACCAACTATAATAACCAGCCGCAGATGAGTCCCAACCCCTATCAACATCAAGCATTGTCAGTTAGATTTAGTGAACCCCTCCTGGTCAACTCTTCAATGCAAAGGGTTCGCATTCACACATTGGTGGATGCTCTGAAACTTTTGATTCTACACTCGGACAAAATCCAAAAGGGGACCGATGAGATTTGTCTAGCCAATGGATCCTTGGTTGACCTGGAGGACTACTTTGATGATCCATCCAAGAATGAAGAGACGGAGGAGCCCGACGATGAAAGTGATGATTTATCAAATTCCTTTGGCTATGATGAAGATGACATTGGAGTCACCGGACGCAAGAGGCGTAAGAGCAATATGCCCCAGCAAAATAATAAGAAGCGTAAAAAGAATCGCTCCAGCCTCTCAAGTGGGAAGAAGAAACGAATTCTCGCCTACAAATATCTTCATGTTGCGACAAAAAGATTTATTGAGACTGGTAAGTCCAATGCACAGAGATTCTCTTGAATTTGACTTCCATTTTATTATTAATTATTAGGTCAATTGCCCAGTGAGAGTGATCTATTCAACATGCGAACATCTGACTTTGCCCATTTCCTCATTCGGCAAATCTGCATTAGCGAATGGGTACGTAGAATTTTGGTTCGTCAAAAGCCAGACGTCCTACTTAGGAAAAATGTCATGATCGACAAAAATATCAGCGAATACCAAGGTCGTCGACTTTTCCACATAATGTACTGGCCAAAGGATTTAACCTGGACCGATCCTGCCTCCTGTGATATCTCCACTTCAATGCAAAATCTCATCTCTAACCTGGACATTTGGCATCTGAGATTTGCAAAAATGGAGTTTGAATTTCAACAAAAACTACAAAACAATAGTAATGAGAAGGCCATTGACTCTTTTGTTACATATCTGGTGAGTTAACCTTGATGCTTCACTACCGTTGAGATTTATGTAGATAGAAAGGCAACTGCAGTTCGTTAAGGAAGATATGAAATTCAGTTCGAAACTCGTGAAATTCATTAAGGATTAGTATTTTAAAATGAAATTCAATAGGAAAGCTTTGAGAAACGATCTGAAATTAATGCAATTCATTAAGTATGTATTCAAGTTTTATTCGTCAATCAAAGATATCAATCCTTCGCTTGCAAGGGGACAAAATTAAGATAAAAATTACTTCAAATGTAGTGAATAAATTCAATTATCTCAATTAGTCTTCTGATTGATAGGCTATTGGATAGATGAGTTTAGTGTGGTTTTTTGTGAAGATTGGTCTGAATTCATTAATCAGTGATTAATAATCACATGGGAGTGCCATATTCAACCGCTTAAAAATGAATCCGCAATCCCAGAGAGAGTTTACCTCGAAGAAGAATGATTATTGATATCAATGATTAATGTCAAAAAACGCTTGATTGATCACATCGAATGTTGAACAATGGAGAAAACATTGACTACCCAAGAGGACAAAACGGTATTCCTGTTGCTGAATATTGTATGACTCCAGGAGATCGCAGAGGAGGCCAAATAGATAAAATAATACAATTCACAAACCATGTGAAATATTATTATCCTAAATTATTGCAAAAAGAAGATAAAATTTTCCTTTTATGAATTCCATTAATTCCAATCGTTTTTCACAACTTTCCTATTGAATTTCATATCTTCCTTCAATAATGACATTTTAAAATACTATTCCTTAATGAATTTCATGAGTTTCTTACTGAATTTCACGAATTCCTTATCGAATTTCATACCTTCTTTAATGAACTGCAAAAGGTATAGAACAACTGTATTTAATATGTTGGAATTCTAGGAAACTTCTTCTTGACGATATATATCGTTAGCAAAATTCTTGTCTAGACAGTTTTAGCATTTATTAATAAACTATTTCCAAGGTGAGAAAATTCCAGAACAAAACCTTGAATTGGCTCATTACTGAGTCTTCGAATAATCCTGAATCTCTAATTACGGTCACACCGACTGGAAATTCTGCAGCTGGCTCAATGAATCAACAAGTTCATCATTTATCTGAGACTTTTGAGTCGTATGGAACCCTGCCAAATGTTAGCGTACCTCCAACTGACCCATCTTGGCTCATAGCTCCATTTGTCAATGTCAACATTAACCTTTGTTACAAAATTTTCCAGTTCACCTTCAACGAGGTATGTTTACAAATTCACCTTGTTTAAATTCCTGTGAATACATTGAACTGCTTTTTCAGACAAAAGGCATCAATACTTTCAGTCAGATAAAGAATGACGAGGAAAAGGAAATCGTCCTAATCCAGAATTCAGTCCTCTTGACACATGCACCCTTCTTTTCAATTCTCAAGGTCTGCATAAAGGACTGTGTAGAGTGCTACGAGGTGTTACTCGAACAAATTGAAGGCTTTGTCCAAAACGCCAAGGAAACTGAAGATCGTGTTCCAGATAATAATAGAATTTGGCAAATTATTCAACAATGTCTCAAGTTGAGACTCGTCCTTATAGGCTACAAAATTGTCAAGTCAGACTTGGAAAATGAATTTGTCCTCAAGGGTATTAGCGTTTTGGCTCAGCTCATTATTTATGGAGTTGTCGAACCAGACTCGAATAAGTCCTTGTTCTTTATGACACTTGACATGTTACACAATTTGTTCCATTGGTTCCTAGCCAAGACTGGATTTTCGAATAAAAATTTTCAAAAGACTCTCAAGTCTTTGCGCAAAGATATTGCAGAGAAACCGCCAAACGCTGGGGTTGAGTACATTAGGCCACTCTTGGCCATGTCCAAGAATACTCCTTCAATGTATATTTATGGTGTCTCCCCCTATGTATCAACTGAGCAATTGAAAAAGACTAAAAACAGAGAGGACAAGAACAAAGTTAATATGAGCACCAAAATGGGTTATGCTATTACCAGACGTGAGGCCTGCTCAAAATCATGGATTATTGATCCTCAAAAATTGCATCTTCTCTACAACATGCATGGTTGTGTATTTACCAACACCATGTCATTGCCTTGGACTATTAATCAGACGAATTTGCTCATTTCCCATGATCATCCTATACTCATGTCGCGGCCCTTGAGCTATTTCATGGAGCCCTTGATTGATCCTAAAGCTGCCAGTTTTGTGGAAAAGGTTATGAAAAAGTTTATAGAAAAATTCATTCAAAGTCGTATTAAAAAGACTGAGGCCTTGTGTAATACTCCGAATGGTAAGGATCATTCCTCTGACAAGGCCAAGGTCAACATGGTTCAACCTGAAGATTCATTTGTATTCAATAAACCACCCTTCAAAGGTCATATTACACCAACCAAGGCATTTCCAAACTCCCTTCCCCCCACTCAGTCCCATGAGCAAGCCATTATGAATAATCAGAATATGGGTCCGAAAATGGCCAATAACCCACCAATTTCACATCCCTATTCTATGCCACAAAATGTAGGAGGTCCAATGTTCCCGCAGAATCAAAATCCTCGTATGAACTTTCCTGGGCCCCCGATTAATCATATGCAAATGATGAAGCAGTCGCAGCATCAACCCTCTCCAATGCCCCAACAGCACAAGTACAATCTACCCTCCTCTGGAAATCAAAGGATGCCCAACATTCCAAGGAGTTCGTCAATGAATTCAAACCCTATGATGCCATCAATGGCTCCTCATCATCTTCAACAGCAACCACAACATCCAATACCACCTCCTAATGTGAATGCAAAGAACTCTGGTCAACATCAAGGGTCAACAACGCAAGTTAAACGAAAAAGAGTCTCCAAAACAAAGACCAACACAACACCCAACAAGTCGACTAGTGGAAATCTTAATGCTCCACCAATGAATAGAGGTCGTTTCCCCTCTGGGGGAATGCATCCAAACAACCCAATGCCGAGCATGGGTCAGGGAGGCTCTAATCAAATTGATACATATACCTTTTCTGCTGGTAATAGCAACAGTGGGGGCAGTATGACTGGCTGGAATAGTAACCCAAATGTATCTCATCCCATGCAACAGCAACAACCACCTCATCCACAAAAAGAAATGATGGACTATTCTGTCCCCGGCACAGGGGGAGGTAATGATTATGCTCTGAGAGACTTTCTGATCCAACGCAAAAACAACCAACAAATGAATCAAACCATGGGAATGAATCAACAACAAGGTGAGTTTAATAAACCTGTAAACTTAAGTAAACTTGAGTATATTTTTTCTAGGAATTCCTCCTCAGCCCCATATGCAACAAAATATGGCTAGGCGACCTCAGCAAATGCCCATGGATCCACAACCACCTCAACAACCTGATTATAACCAAGCATTTCGCAATCAAGTAAGTCGATTAATGCAATTACATGTATTCATGTTTTCTATTTATTTCTCATGATACTATTTATAGATGCCGGATCCACCTCCTTATCATACTGGGTTCAATCAAGGTACTACTCCTCAAATGAACCAGCAACAAATGAATCAGCAACAAATGAATCAGCAACTTTTAAATCAGCAGTCAATGCAAATGAATCAAAAACCGAATCAGATGCAGATGAATCCTTACGATAATGAAATAAATCAGAATTTCCCTCAATACCCCAATCAAGGATACATGCAATAATTTTTATATACTATATATAGTTTAATTACTGAGTTAATATAATTTTATTCAAAATTTGTACTTGACCGTTTTAATTTCAAATAAACAAATGTTCAGATAATACTACCATTCGAATTTCTTCTATCAATTAGAAATTTTGCACCATTTTGAGTTAAATGACCTCAAAAATCTCCACTTTCAATAGGACAGTCACTTCTGGAGACAAGTCTGTGCCTAATATTAACACATTGAAAATAAATGATCGAGTGATAATAAACAACGACCCGACTAGGTCAGGAACAGTTGTTTACATAGGAACTACAAACTTTTCCAACGGGGAGTGGATAGGTATTGTTCTTGATGAACCAAATGGTAAAAATAATGGAACTGTTCAAGGAAAATCTTACTTCAAATGTGAAGAGAACTACGGTGTTTTTGCTCGCAAAGCAAATCTAACCATTATGGACTCGCTTAAAACTCACGAGAGTACAAATTCTCTAAATTCCAGTGTGGCAACCTCATCGAAACGAATAGTGAGTGAATTCATTTATTTTCACATTACTGATCCATAAAATATACCAGATATTTTAATTGATAAGGTATATGCTTCGAATCGAAGTCTACAATCAATACTCAAATGATCTAATAACTGGTTAATTTCACTTTGCCCTTTTATTAGGACAAGCTTGGTTGAACTGATTCCACAACAATTCTGTCTCGATCAATTAATAATTGATAAAAGATTAAATTTATCAGTGCAATAATTTTTCATATAATTTTTACTTTTATTGCGTTCTCTTATTAGTCTGAGCTTCGCAGTCCAACCTCATCAGTTAAAGATGTCCCAGTTAGCACTCCTGGCAAGTCACCTGCAAATAAGAACAACTTTTCTGATTCTAAAATGAACTCCACACTTCAGGCTCTTGTAAAAGAAAAAGAATCGCACATTGAACAGTTGATCGATGAACGAGAGAATGAGCGTTGTGAACTGGCCAATTTAAATCTGAAAAATGAAGAATTAGAGAAAGAGCTACTCGAATCTCGGCAGAGCATGAGTATGCTGAGAGATTTAGTTGATAATCACGAAGCGACAATTTACACACTCAACATTGAAAGGGAAAAGTTGATTGCCAAAATAGAGGAAGGCAAAAAGAATTTAGAAGATATTCAATTCCAGATGCTTGAAGATAACATTGAAAGATCTACTGGTCAGGATAATGACGTAAGGATTTTTGAAATGGAAGAAAAGCTAACTCTGGCCACAAATGCCCAGGAAATGGCCGAGGAGAAATATCAACTTATAAAGAATGAACTTGAAGCTCTCAAATCTAAAACTGAAGATTCGCCAAACTCCCCAGAGGAACTTGCCAACCTCAAATTGGAACTTTCAAACATGAAATGTCTAAATGAAAAACTAACCAAAGATTTGGCAGATGGCAAGAAAAATTCTCAAGATGACGACAAGACCAGTAAGAAACTAGAGGAGGAAATCACTCTTCTCAAGGCTGAGATGGAAAAACTTTCAAAGGAACGTGATGAACTCGCTCAAAAGAGGGAAGATTCTCAGGAATTGGAGCTGACTGCTGCTAAAACAGAAATTGAAAAGCTTCAAAAGGAAATTAAAGATTTAACCAAAAACTCTGAGGAATTACTCGCCTTGAGAGAAAAAGTCATCAAACTGACAAAGGAAGATGAATCTGAAAAAAATGAAATTGCAAGTCTCAGATTGGAGAATGAAAAACTGATTAAAGAACGCGATGACGGGGAACTGAACCGTTTAAAGGAGGAAAACCTCAAGCTTACACAGGAGGTTCAAAATCTATCAAAGAGTCTTTCTGATTCATCCAGCGCAGATGAACATGTGAAAAAGTTGCAAGCTGAAATCCTCCAGTTGAAATCAGAGAGGGATGCTGGTCTTGAAAAATTGAGCAGGACTACTTGTCAAGACAATAGAGACTCAGAGTCACTCGAACAATTAAAAGCAAAGAATGATGAAGCTGAGAAGAAGATCAAGCAACTTGAACAAGAAAAGGTAATTTTGGATCTTGATTGTCACCATTCCAGTTAAAAATATTTTCATTTTTTATTTAATTTAGGAAAAAATTTTTGAAGAAGCCAACATGAAAGTTAATCAAGCTAAAGGTCAGTTGTCTGAAATTGAAGCAGAACTTGAATTTACATCCACTCAATTAGCCGAAGAGGTAAGTGAATTTGCTTTTGTGTCTAACAATCAACTGCACAAACATTCGCTTTTTTTCCTTTTAACGAACGCCTAAAAATATCAACACCCGTAACGTAAAAATTGGGGATTGCTTTCATGCTTTTGTGTCACTTTTGTATATCTCACCAAGTTTTATATGTCCTTTTATTCGAGTGATTTATCATCAAAATAACACGTTGATTTTACCATAAATTCCATGCTCTCTCAGCTTTTATATATACGCACAAAAACTATCGTTAGCTTTCTCATTCGACTAAAATGTGTGTCATCTTATCAGACTTGAATCCTCTTTTCACCTTTGATAAAATTAATGCCTGAAAAAATGTTGTAAAACTCATTCTATACATGAAACATTTTTCACATTTTTCAAGGTATCCAAGACCAAATAGACGAATCGAATTGGCAATCTCTTACTTGAAAGAATTTACCTCTTTTTCTATTCATTTATAAAAACCTGTAACGAGTGAATTATATAATTTAGAGTATTACCTTGAATTATTTCCTTATAATATATATTTAAATAAAGATTTATTCTTAAATTTGTCTCTTGATAAAGTTGAGTAAAGTTGTTGCGTCAGGTCGAGTATATAATCTGAAAGTATTTCCTCATTCACATTCTCCTTGATCCATTGTCTATGTAGAAACGTAGTGCTGAAGAGATCTCCCTCAGGACAAACACTGAATTCCAGCAAATGGTCCATGATCTACAGGAGAGAGAGAACGACCTAATGGAGGCATTGTCACAGATCAAGTCTCTAGAGAAAGACCTTGCACATGCTAATAGGTGAGCGTGTTGAAAATCATTTACAATCCCCTTTATTAAACACATTCTTCTCTTATTAGCCAAAAGAATGAGTCAGAAAAGGAAAACGTTAACATGGAATCTTTAGAAAAAGAAATAAGTACACTTAAACAAGAGCTTGTTACCTTGGTAAGTAATTCTATTATTGTCATTTTCCATGTCACAACAACATTCTACTTGTAACTCACCAGAATACTAAATAAAGTGAATGATATCCTGTTAGATAAATGGATGGAATAAATTAATATTTCTTAAGCTTAACCAACAAACACCCGTAGCTTCTTCATTGAATTTATTTTCTCTACAATATGCTATGCTAAATACCAATCTTTTGTCGTTTTTCGATCAATTTCTAACTATTCTCTTAACTAATTAGGAAAATAAATATAAAGCTAATTGATGTGAATCTTTAATTGTTACGAAAATCTGATACTGAATTATTAGATTAGTCTTGTCTACTTGTATTTCTAAAATTTATCTTTTCGAGGTCTTGACGAAAATAATGAGATTCTCATATCAACTAGCTTTATATAAAAGTGTGGAGTGAAACTTTGATGGCCTTGTATGTTAGTTTGAAAAAAATTATTTCTCACTTTAGAAGACAGAATCATCAGAGAAAATTACAAAGCTTGAACTCGAATTGGCCGAATTACAAGAGACGAAAGAATCCACTTTCAAGGTGAGCCATTCTTTATCTTTACTTTATATAATGTATTTTTTCATCTAAACTCTTGGTCATTCTGTACTGTTTGTGTGAATTCTAGAGAGAAATTTCTTCACCATCATCTCTAGCATCGATTACGATTGACGAACGAGCTTTTGGTTCTCTTCATTCTGACCAATTTATCGAAGAATATTAATGATACATATATATATATATCGATTTGGGTGTTATTATCACTCCTTCGATTACATATTACTAAGATATGAGTCACCTAGGTAATTTGAGAATAAATCTTATTCCTCTGATTCAATAATTCACGTAAATTCTCAAATACGTCCGAAAATCCACTTAAAATCATATTAAAATACAAGTAAAAGATATATAAACACCAAATGCACATTTCTTAAAGGATCATCGGTGGTATCACTTTAAAAATGATAAGAGTCAAATAATTGAATGAAAATAATAATTCAATAAATGCAAGCTGAAAAAACACCAAAACTCTCCATTAAATAGCAACAGTGGAGAGAAAAGTGAAAAAGCTCACCTAGGCCAAGGTAGTTGAAGATTATAGGAATAGTTTTTCTGAACACATAGATTGGGTTTGTATTGATTGATAAAGAATTTCTCCTTTACCCATACATCTATGCTGTCATCCCCAGGATTTTCGTATAAAACGGAAAAATCTTATGCAATTCTAGAAAATTTTTTAAATTTCATTATATTTTAATCTTTTATTTTGGTGTTGACGTCTGAAAGATGAGAATTTATTTCTCAAATATTCTACATAAATATCTGAGGACTAATTGAAATTCTCAACCCAACTTAGAATCTATCAGAGGAACAAATGAAGCTCAAGACTGAACTGGAATTGGCCCAAACAAATCTGAGTACATTAAACAAGGAGAAAGATTCAACAATTGCCCTAATCACAGCCAATCTCGGGATATCTTCCATGCCCTCTGACCTACCTACCATAGTTCAGAATGTCATGCATTTAAATTCATCAAAAGAAGAAAAAATGTGAGGAAACTTTAACCCCAGCAAAATTCTTATTTCGATTTTTCCCTTTAGCTTACAAATGAGCCAGGAACTAGACGACCTCCGCAAGAACCTCCAACAAGGAGTTGAGGAGGAAAAAAAGGCTGAGGACGCTACCAAGACGGATATGGACCAGTTCAAGTCTAAAATTCTCATCCTAGAAGAGACAATATCGAATCTAAACAAAGAAGTAAGCTAGCTAAGTGTTCAGAGTCAAATATTATCTTTGATAAGTTTATCCCTTTAATGCAAAAAAATAAACGATTTATTTATGGTCAGGATTGACTATTACGTTGTTTCCTTGCTCCCTGACCATGTTGTCTTCTTGCTTGTATTGGTCTATCTATAGAAAAAGACGAAGAGGGTAAAGTATTTCTTTAAAAATAAGGTTTATAATAGTTGCAGTGATTGTTTCAATAATTAGAATTTTTCTGGGTAATAAAATACCTCTGATAAAAAATTCACATGATATTTCGAATAAATGTCGTATTCTTATTCTGACGTGGCCTTTTTTCAAAAATTGATGTTTTTAACCACGAAGAACACATTTTTGAAAGTCTAAATGAAAATTGTTCATGTTCTGGTATACAAAAATCCCATTTTCCCTAGTTAAATCATCAAAATTTAACTAATTTCCTGGGACATTCTTTCAACATTTTTACTAACATGCCCTAATTTTATTCAAAATGTAGCAAAAACTATTCAAAAATCTTAATTCTGTCCTTTCTCGTAGTATAATTCATTGAAAAAATCTTGGCGCGTGTTCAAAAATTGTCATTTTCAATCGAGATTTTGTATATGAGAACAAACTCGAAAACGTATAGTTTTATAGGAAAAAATGCTTAAATTTTGATTATCTTTAAAATGAGATTAAGGCTGGGAAAAGTTGAAAAATTAGGCCTACTCTAATAAATATATATTCATATAATTCGAAAAGAGCTAAAAAATTAGAAAGAACACCTGACTAGTAATTCCAATCTATAGATTGACTACTTTATTCGTTCTATTTTTACATGTGCTTCAAGTCTTTCTAAGGTCATGGAGGATTTATTTAACTTAAAATAAAGCTATTTTGATTCTAAAAATAAATTAATATCATTCTATTGATTACACACACTGTATATATTTTGTAGCTGAGTAGCCTAAAAGAATTTAGCTATTATCTTCTTCTTCTTAATCAGAACATCTTGTCATGTTTCATTAACCATATCGGCAATTCAATTCTTTATTCTCTCGTAAATAGAAGGTTGCCTATGAGACAGCACATCAAACGCAAGTTGAAGAGCTCAAGTCTCGTCTGAGTCTCATGCAAAAAATTGATCCAGGGGAAGCGGTCACTGTTGACATGCTCAACAAGATCATCACAGATCTCCATAAGGAGAATGCAACCTTGAAGATGAACATGCCCAAGGATCTTGTGGCAAGTGAAAAAAACAGTGATGCCCTCCACAAAGATATGAATGGAGGACAGCCCAAGTTGTAAGTGAAAAACCAATCTTACTTCTTGTTTATTCTGATTATGATCAAGTGTATTCGATTCCTTTTTCACTAGTTTTTCTTTTTATTTATAAAGCTATTTAATATGAAGATAAGGATTTATGATTTTTACAAAATTCTTAATTTTTTGATCAAGAAATCGAATTTGATCGAGATTTTTTGGAATCTAGATCATTAGGACATCTTTCATGATACGATAGAAAAAAAAATTTTTGAAGTAGCGCCAAATTACCATTTTTTTGTACTTTGAGTTGAAAATTTATGTTGATTTCAAAGTGAGAGAGTGATCAAAAGTTGATTTTCAGTATCACAATTAGTCAAAGAAATCAAATATGCTGAATCTGGTTTTGAGAATCAACTCATAACCGTGTCGAAATCAAAATTTGATTCTTTAACCATTTTCCCTACTTGAAAGTCGATGAAATTTGATATTTCAAGATCCCTGAAAAATGAAAAAAATTATCAAAATTTTTATGATGATAATCGGTTTTTTGTTTTATTGTGATCCTGAAAATCAACTTTTGATCACTCTCTCACATTAAAATTTCAAAAAAATGGTAATTTGGCGCTACTTCAAAAATTTTTTTTTCTATCGTATCATGAAAGATGTCCTAATGATCTAGATTCCAAAAAATCTCGATCAAATTCGATTTCTTGATCAAAAAATTAAGAATTTTGTAAAAATCATAAATCTTCATATTCAGTAGGTGTAGAATTTAGTATTTAAAAACCTCAAAAAACTTTCTCGAGATATGAAGGGTTTTTGATCAATTTGATCAGATAACTGTAGAAAAATTGATTTATTTTCTTTCCAGAGCTTCAGTAAAGCTCTCCTCTCGTCTATTTTGTGACATTTGTGAAGTCTTTGATGAACACGATACAGATAATTGTCCCCAGATGAATGCAACCTCTGAAGATCCCTCCTTCCAAGGTGTCAACATACGGAAAGCTTCCAAAGTCTTACCCTCAACACGAATGTATTGTGATAACTGTGAGATATTTGACCTTCATGATACGAAAGACTGTCCCCTTGAACAACAATGATGTAAACTGACAAGACGAGACCCCTCGAACTAATAATATTACACCAAGGTTACTCGTAGTCTTCTCCGATTCCTTGGCTTCATCAAAACTCTTTTGCAATCTGTGTGTGTTAGTTTTTACTTATTTTCCAACCAAAATGTGTATTATTATTCAAATTATTTTACAGATTTACATACAGTAATATATACATATAAATAAATATGCTTATAAATGTACTCAAAAATCTTGTTTTAATCTCGTCAAACTCATAGAAGCGTGTTTATCACGGTTTCATAGGAAGTACTTGTCATGAGACAAATCCAAGAAACCAAAATTCCTTCCTCAGTCCAACAGTCAGTCAGTAAGTAAGGACTTTGTATTTGAATCTGGTCTGCGTTTTTGAAACAAAAGATATTTATGCTTTTAATGGCTCATTCGAGAATACAGTCCAATGTACTCTTTAGTCTACAGTTCTGGTGTGTAGTCGTGTGTCCTCTCAGAACTACATTTTCACTATGTAGAAGATCACATACACTTTGTTACATAACTATGTATGTATGTTTAAATTCACAACCTGGTTTATAATAGTAATAATAGTTTATCACCATATTCAAATATTACATTGAATGGTCTATTTCATTCTCATTCCATTCATTATTGTTACAACAACATAAACATATACACTTAAATTATTATTTTGTCTCATTTTTCATTGGTCCTTTGTCCTCATATGAATTGGCCAATGAGACTTGTTATTCCTTCCTGCTTCTCATTCACATTCATCACTACAGAATTGACTACTATTAAGACTATAAACGAACAATGTGCTTTCAATAGTGCACTGTTCATGTTTTAAGAGTGAGAGAGAGAGATAGAGACTGTACACATAATGCCACATTAATTAATCGTAACAATTTTTCTATCGAAATCATCTTTATTCATTTAATCAAAATATATATAAAAGAGGAAACATTTCTATGGATAAACAAATGGACCAGGAGATTAAACGAAACGAGAAACAATTCAGAGGCAAGAAAAAGGAAGTCAATCAACAATATGATAGACAAGAACAAGTGAGTACTCAAAGTTTTTTGTAAATCTCTAAGAAATATTCTCCTTAGAGATCGTAAATACTATTTCAATAACTTGCTAATATGGATCTAAACTAGAAAACCCTATATTTTTGAATAAAACATTTCCTGCATCTTTTGGGCTTCATTCTCTAACTGACTGAGACTCTCTTCATAAGACTAAATCGCCTTAATATTTTTACCATTTAACTGATGAAGAATAGTTGTGTTTAGGTTCCTTTTCGATAGCCTGATGATGAGCTCTTAATAGCAATATTTCATCAGATACATCTCAAGAGGAAATGTTGTTTCTCAAGTGTCTTCTAGATCAAGAATCTTCTCCATAGATTACATCATCATGGAAGGAATGAGAATCTTGAATTTGTGAAATTGTGAGAATCGACCATTCAATGAGAAAAGAGTCACGAGTTCATTATGTGGTAAGAGATGACCTAGTATTCTCATGTAAGCTTCTCTGGCTAAGATTTCTAATTTCTTTGTCGGAGAATGTAATTTTCTTCAAAAGTTACTGTCATTTTTACATTTGTACTCTTTTTCTTAAAGGTTTTTGTTCTTCATAAAAAACACCTGTGTATTCTAATGTATTCTGAGTACTAGTTGCAAAATAAACGTACTTTTTTCAATTTTCTAGATTCTCTCAGAAAAACACTTCGAAGAGTTGCGTAAACTAGAAAAGGCTCAGAAAACAAAATTATCCCAATACGAGAAGGATTTCATCCGCAAACGCAACAAGGATCGTCGAGAATTGGAGAGGGAACTCGTAAGTTTCATCCTTTTCCTGAATCATGAACTATACCTTTATAAAGACCAACAAGAAAGAAATGAAAAAAAGCATAGAATACTACTTTACTCCAATAGAAAGAAATTTTAATTATAATTCATTGATGTATTGCCCGTTTTACAACTTCTTATTTTTACTCTTGTCATAGTAAACTTTCGTATTGAATTTACTTTTCAGCTTTTTATTTGTCATTTTCTGAATGAAAGTTTTGCTTTTGAATTTATTAACTTCACTTTTATTTATTTTCCTAAGGAATGGAAGTTGTAAAACAGGCAGTACATTAATGAATTTAATTTCTTTGTTATTTGAGTAGTTATTTATCCTTTTGAATTTCATTTCTCTCTTGTTGGTCTTTAGAATACTGTATATATCACATTATGACTGATGGAGCCATTCTTCTTCCTTATTTTAAATATGAGATAATTTGTACTTTTTCGATAACGTGAATTTTATTGATTCATATAGTAAAATTCATTCAAAACTTATCGCGGTTTTAAAAATTTTGCATATCTTGAAAAATTTGTTATGTATTTTTTTCTAGTTAGTTGTGAAAACTTTTATTGGTATCATCTTTGATTTCAAAAATCCCATTTCAGGCCTTTGAGACGAAAATATTTCGAAAAAACATACAAAAGAAGCTACAGGATTTGACCAATTTCACAGAAATTCTCAGTGATGTCGATAACTTTGTCAAGGCCGATACCACCATCTTGGACCGTATTAAATTATTCTCTAATCAACACGTAAGCTTTATTCCAACCACCGGTTTGTTTTTATTTTTGAAATTTTAATTTATCTTCTAGGAGCTGAATCAAAATGCGTATGATCCTCGTTCAAAAGCTGAAATCAAAGCTGAACGTCAACATGTTGAGGAGGTGATCATGAAGCGTAGGAATGAGCTTGACTTGGACCAAATAGAACAGCAAATGAACATATCTAACTCGGCCATGAGAAATGTTCTTGATCAGATGAAAGAGAAGCAGGTCGATGAGTCAAAGGCCCTACAAAAAAGTATGATTTTGTATTCACGATAGACTCTTTTATGAGAATTTTATAGGGGAAATTATGTATAGAATGTTATTGCTATCCTAGAATCGATTTTCATATCTAATGAGAAATCTGTAGCCAAAGACTATGTCTGACTTATTCAAAAATTCTACTGTAATTAATTAATATCCAAGATTATAAAAATTATTTTAAGCGATTAATTGAGAATTTCTCCTTCACCCTCTCACCCCCATTACTCAATTGGGTATTTGAATAAGAAAAAAATTACTCATATAATCTTTAGCTCAAGTTTGTAAAGGGATACTTTTGATTTAAGAAATAAATTCATGCAGATATACCACATACGATTAAAGGCATATTTCTTTTTATTTGGAGAAAACTTTGACATATATTTATAAAGTTGAAATAATTCACTTGCACTTGGTTAGAACCGCATGTAGTTTTACTCATGTTTGCTCAACTTGAAATAGACTTTGAGAAAAACAGAAATTTAAACAAAAATACATTCAATTCAGACTAATATTTGCTCGTGTGTGTTACTCCAGACTATTTTCTTGGAGAATAGTTTGTGTATTTTATCTCAAATAGGCCAAAGACTTTAGCAGTAAAAGTTGAAATTAGAGATTTTGATTATAATCCAAAATTATTTCACACAGAATACCTTGCCGATTTATGGCATTTGAAGAGGGATCGTCTTCTAATGCTGGAGAATGTCGACATGGATGAGGTTAGAAATTACTTTTCAATCAAGAAGAACTACCAAGTCCTCAAAATCAACACCGAGGCAAAAGAACTCCAATCTAACACTCTCAAATCCCTGGAACGTCTAGCCAAAACACATCAACTTGAATTAAAGACCCTTCATAAACTGACCAAGTCAGCTCATACTAGCAACAAGAAACTGAATAAGGCCATCTCAAAGAATTTGAAAAATTCAATTCCATCTCAGAATACAATGCAAACTGAAGTGCCGATATTTGCTTCAAAGTCTGTCCTAGATCTTAGGAGTGACCCCCTACTCAATAGTAGTCATAATATAAATACGAAACACTCCGAGGATCCTCTGTCACCAAAGAGAAATCGAGCTGAATCAAAAGTCTCCCTGTTCACCAATAACAACTATTCGAATAACCAGAATAACTTGACCAACAATTTTGGAGACTCGGGTAACCTCGAAAAGGTACTCAATGATTTTGACAACATTTTCGAAGAGAATCTCAATCATATTAGCAACAACAATGGCCAGGAGCGGAGAAACAACTCGAGCCTTTGCTTGAGAGTGGAAAAAACTCTGGTTAGTCGATAGATTCCTGTAATTCAGGCATTTACCGTTCATGTCCCAAATTATTATTTTTTCATCACACAAATTTATAGCATTACCATAATAATTATGCTGATTTCGAATCTGAATTCCTTTTTAAAAGCCGACTTTAAAGATAACATAGAGGTTAAAACTGGCATTTTGGAACCTCTGCTATCATTGTTCTCTTCTTGTTTTCTTGAAACATCTTCAATTTCCATAGGATGACGAGATTGGACCACCAAATCCCCTTGGGGAAGTGAGAAACTTTCAATCTCGCCAATGGGCTGGTGAGCTCCAGGGTCAGTATGAACTAGCCGATAAAATGCGCCAAATGCATCTTGACATGGCCAAGAGTTTGATTGAAGATGAAAAGAAGGCCCTACAACATGTTAGAGATTTCTATATTGCTCGAATTCGTGAACTCTATGATAACATTGAAACAGCCAGCTTGGTGAGTTACCATTCCTAATCCTTTATGATGAAACACTATGATGGTGATGATGATGATTTAAACTAGTCCAACTGTATCCCCTTTTTGTGGATTAGAATTTTTTTTATTTCAAAGGATTATCCTCAACAAAAGTATGAAGGTAGTCCTAGGTTGATTTAAGGTTCTTCCCTGGGGATTTTACGTATTTCTAGTCTGAATCTTGATTGTAAAGAGAGAATATTATTAAGTAGGATTGAGTATTATGATTCCTCGTGTTGAAGTACTGTTTGAATACTTGTCTGGTTACAGAGTTGAAAGATAAGACAAATCAAGGCCATGCCTTGGCAATCCTTTTAGCTTTCAATACAAAATCAGGATTTTAAGATAAAGAGGTATCACATTTATTCAGCAGCTCAATAGTCGAATTTAGATAAAATGAAAGATTTTTAGAGAGTTAATTTTATCCAATAGGTAATAAGAGGAGTGCCTAGGAGATTTCAAGATTTGATATGCAGCTTTATACGCAGCTTTTGGTCATAGTGAAGTCATTTGAAAGACCATTTTATACACTGTTCTTCTATTAGTGTATCTTGAACTTGATAGAAAATAACTCACACATTCCAGTAAGCAATCAAAGAAATAGTTTCACAAGGTTCTGATCAAGATTTTTATAATGGGTTGTAGCAAAAGATTTACGACAAGGTAACGATGAAATCTCTCCACAAAGAGTAAAAGCATGACAGGAAGGAATAGTTTGTATCATCAGTCCACTCCTCTGGCATCCCTAGACGTAGTTGATCCCCAATTATTTTATTCCTCAATCACCTATAAAGATTATTGAACAGGTAAGACAGAAATTATTACTTTTTGATTTACTTTACTTTTGTATTATTAATACAACTTGTTAAAAAGTGCCCTGGCTAATCTCATTGATTAAAGTTGCCTCTCTACACTAACTGCATTGCTTGAACCATTTTATTTGTCAAGAAATTCAATGACCAAAAGTCTGTAAGAAAGATCTTTTAGAGTTTATCTCGAATCTTGATTTTTGTCGTCCTCTGCACTCTGCAATGATTTTGATGCTTGTATTTTGATTATTGCTTGTTTTCTTTTGCTAATCTTTAAAAGGATTCTGGTTGATTAACCCATTTGTTTTTGCCCTCTACAATCAGACAATGTGATCCTTATGTAATTATAATCAATCCAGATCGAATCTAATAACCTTTATTTTGTTCTTTCAGCCAGACCATAGAAAAAGTCGTCTGAGGCTCTCCGATTCCCCCCCACTTGGTGATGAGGAGCTCGACCGACAGAGTTTAGTCTCGTTGAATAATCAAATGGATACGCGTCGCGACGAAACTCACAATTGCCATGAAGACGAAATAAGCAGAAACATTCGTATTTCCTCCCCACTAAATAAATCTATTGATAATACTTCCAAAATCAATCAAAACTTCTCACCCACCCGTTATCCTAGGCCGACATCTGATTTCTCATCAATGCTCTCCTTGGATCAAAGTCCCGAGGATAATAACAACAATAATTCCCACCGTTGTCTAATAAACAGTGACAAATATCGACCCCCGACCTATACAAATTCCCATATGAGCAGTAATATGCACATTACTCCTCTGCTTACAGATCTAAGCCGTTTATAGCATGAACACGTAATGATAATATAACTGGGAATATTTCCTTTTTATTGATTATATATATTCATGTAATAATGATAATTTTATATGCTTTAATAGAAATTACCTTCTGTACACACAAATTAAAGACTCATCTTAAGTCATCTCAAACTCTCTCTTATTTAACAGGGTAATGATGAGAGTATGAGTTGACGAATCAAATTTTGCATTATTATAATCTGGATCAATCTCATTGGGCAAATGAAGGAAAAGTTTGCTTAAAGAATAGGAGATAATTTCATCATCTTACTATTTTCTTGTCCGCAAATCAATGCTTGTCCTGTTCAAATCTAAGTTAATCTCATTCATTGTTGTTTCGGGAAGCTTAACTTTAATTATTGTATTTTCACAACAAGCTGTTGAGGGGTTTTTATTTCCCAACTGAAGAAACATATCTTCCGGAGTGACACTTTGACTCATGAGAATTTCATACTCCGGCTTTAATCGTGGGTCATAAATATCTTCTGATGCAACTTCTAATACATCTTCTTCAGTCCAAATTTTATCATTTGATTTCTTTACTTTTTCATAGGGACTCTTTCTAAATATGTCTAGAAATAAATCCGAGTTTACAAACTCTTTTTCTGCTTTATAGACTTGGGTTCACTTTGGTTATGTAAGTTTAGGCTTTGTTTTTCTACATCGAGAAGATCTCTCAGCCTGTTTAAATCCCCAATTGACCATTCATAGCTCATTGCAACAGATTCTAGTTTATATAGCAACTGATTTAAAAATTCACATGTAATCATTCAAACAATTATTTTCCACATCGAGGATTCGTTTAAAATGGCAAAAATTATGAAAGTTTTGTAGAATTTATCTATGACAGAATACAGAGAATATAATCTGGAAGCCAAAGACTTTCTCTTTGATCTAGCTGAAAATAAAAAGAAAATAACAGATATCTTCTTTCCTACTGATAAAAAAGCTATTATACCTCCCAATTCATCCGATTATGATGAATTTTGGAATTTTTCCTCTCGTCTTCAAAAATATCTTCAAAATCACTGGAGTAGGTTAGATAAATTTCTAATTATGATTAGGAAAAAACAAAGTCATGAATAGCAAATCTGATCCCAGAAATAAACTCAATATAACTTCTATCAATTATCGTCTTGAGGATTATTTGCGACATCGAAGAGGAGACTCGAAATTATCTTCTCTCACAGATGCCAATTGGCATTGTCTTCATCTAATATTTGATATGTATCTTGATTACTTGCAGAAACAAAAGGTGTCTAGCTTTCAAAAGATGAAAAAGAGTCAATTGAATCTTCCAATAGCTGTACACCGGAATGAAATTTTCGAAAAGCTCAAAGATCACCAAGTTATCGTTGTAGCTGGTGATACCGGTTGTGGCAAGAGTACACAGGTACCTCAGTATTTGATTGCTGGTCCAACCAACTCCCGAGGAGAACCAATCGGAAAAGATGGCTACAAGAATGTTTGCGTCACTCAACCTAGAAGACTCGCTTGTATAAGCCTTGCAAATAGGGTTTCATCCGAACTCATCAACTATCCTCATCTAACAGTTGGATATCAAGTTAGATTTGAGAAATCTTCCTCTGCAAATACTCGAATAGTCTTTTTAACTGAAGGTTTATTACTTCGCCAATTACAATCAGATCCCATGCTCTCAAGGTATGATGTTATTGTATTGGATGAAGTCCACGAGCGTCATTGGCAGACAGATTGTCTTTTGGGTTTGGTAAAGTGTCTGACTTATGCTCGCCCAGAAATCAGAATTGTCCTCATGTCTGCCACGATTAACATTAGCTTATTTTCCAATTTCTTCAACGATTGTCCAATTATTCAGGTGCCTGGCCGTTTATTTCCCATTGAACTTTTGTATATGCCGCTAACGCCTGGAGAGCAAGAGGCAGATCGCATTAGCCCAGCTCCATATCTCAGACTTCTCCAGCATATTGATAGAAAATTTAAAATTGAAGATAAAGGAGACCTCCTAGTTTTCCTCTCGGGCATGGCAGATATCCAGACGGTCCTCTCAGGCCTAAAGCCATATGCTGAAACTACAAAGAAATGGATTATCCTAGCCCTTCATTCGACACTCTCGATTGACGAACAAGAGAAAATCTTCACTTATCCCCCAGAAGGAGTTAGAAAATGCATCTTATCCACAAATATTGCCGAGACATCTGTCACTATCGATGGAATACGCTTTGTTGCTGATTCCGGAAAAATGAAAGAAATTAGCTGGGACAATACCTCCCGGATGAGAAGACTCAAAGAATTTCCAATTAGCAAGGCCTCCGCTGATCAGAGGAAGGGTCGTGCTGGTCGTACAGGGCCAGGTGTCTGTTTCCGTCTCTACACCGATGCTGACTACAATGAATTTCAAGTAATTTTTTAATCCTTCATCTCTCCTATTGCATTCTAGAAATTTAATACTCCTGAAATTAACCGGGTGCCTCTTGATCAATTGGTCTTGTCTATGATGTCCATGGGTCTGCCTGACATTCGACGGTTCCCCTTCATCGAACCTCCTAGGGAAGAAGCTTTAGAGGAAGCCATAAAAATGCTTCTCGATCATAATGCCCTTAGAGAGACTGACTCTGAGAAGGGCATGTCTAGAATTGAAATAACTCCACTTGGTAGACTGCTCGTCAACTTTCCAGTAGATTTGACTATTGCTAGACTCTTGATTATTGCTGGGGCATTCAGAATGACTGAAGCTGTCCTTACCCTGGCTGCTGCAATGTCGATTCAGAATCCATTTTCCCAAAGGGTCCAGTCAAAAAATGGCCAGAGGATGCGAAAAATGGATCGTCTTGAACCATATCTTAGTGATCATGGGGATATTTTCACTATTGCATCCCTCTTTGATGAATGGCTCACTGTAAGATGTCTCTTTGATTTAATATTTTGTCAAATTTCAGATTAAACTCAATCATGCTCAAAAGAGTAGTGTCTACTCAAACGTATCTAATAAACATGAGTGGAAGACATCGGTCAGGAAAACTTTGTCGGGCAAATCGGAGAGCGATGAAAACTCTGATCTTATCGATCCTCACAAGTGGTGTGAAAAGTTGGGAGTTGAAGAACAACGATTCCATGAAATGGTCCGAGTGAGAGCTCAATTCGCTGAACTCTTGCGTCAGACTGGATTCCATACCTCTCATATGCTCGACGAGAGGATAACTGAGAAATCTATGAAAACAGAGGACTTGAGAAGAAAGAGGAAAATTGTCAACTTTGCCAAGAGAAAGGAACAGTTCAAGGCTAAAAAGCGTAGAATTCTCTCAATAAATGATCAGGTAACTTTTTTTGTACATATAAAAATGTTTAGGCTGATGATGGCGATGAAGAAGATAGTGACGGCCCAGAGGATGCCTCAATAGCCCACAACGATGGTGTTATGGAGAGTCACCTCAAAAATTGGATCTCTGAGTGCTCTGAGGGAAGAAATGTTGAAGATGCTTCGTCAAAGGATCTTGAACTTGTCCTCTGCTACAATCTGAACAATCTGGTTTCTGAAGTGAACCTAAACAAGCAAAAGACTGTCACAGCTGCCGACATGAATATGCTCAAAGTTATTCTGGCAGGAGGTCTCTATCCTCATTTTGCCATTGGAGATCCTGCCAACTCTTACAGGTGTGCTCACAAGGGTGGTGCCGCTGGACCAGGCTCTGAACTAGTCTTTCACACTTCAGTAGGTTAATTCATTATAGCCTATTCTCTAGACCAAACAATTTGTTATGCTTCAACCTCAGGATATTTTTGTCCGTTATCCAGACGTTTTATTCTCCAAAGACGACACTGTTGATATTAAAATTAAGGAAGATGCTACGGGAGAAAAGAAGAATCCAGTGACCTCTTCCTCATCGAAAAAGTTGGCTTACTCCAATGATCATCAAATGCTGGGTTACTTGTAAGTATTTATAATTGTATTTATTATTGGAAATATTTAGAGAATTGATGGAGACTACCAAACCGTTTATGGTAAATACTGTTAGAATGCCAGCTTTGCCGTGTCTATTGATTTACTCAAACAGAATTGATACAAATTATAATTGTACCCGGCTCACCTTTGATAAATGGATTCAAGTTGATGTGGAAGATGCAATGGCGGTACAGAGAATTCTAGCTTGCACTATCTGGCTGCGAGTCAATCTGGAAAAAGTCATGAAAAAAAAACTCAAAGTAAGCCTCGAGTCCATGGGCAAAGGAGAAACAGATAGTGGCTTCAAAGATGAAGATGACGAACGAAAAGACAAAAATCTCAAAGTAAAGGTATCCAAAAAGCAAATGAGACAACAAAAATTGCTCAGTTATAGTCTGGCCTCTTTCCTCAATGCAGGTCTTGCTTCCAGATATACCATGTCCAAATTAAATGCAATTGACGTCAAGAAACTCTATCGAGAACAACCTACCTTTAAAAATGACAATAATCCGGTAGAGATTGATTTTGAACGAGGTGGTTATAAAATAACAAATTATTTGACCATAAATTGTCTGTACATTGAAGAACCAAGGAAGAAGGATCTCGATAGCCACAAGAATATTGACACTCACGATTTAGAAGCGGAAGAACTGAGCCTACGTCTACTATCTCACCTAGACAAGGAGCAAATGGTCGGCGTCAAGATTGTGGAGAAAAATGAAGCGTCTAGTGAGTCTGTTGAGGATAACTCTGTTACTAGTTTTTGCCCCAAGTGTAAGCAGAATTATCCTGGCGAAGGAATTCTTGCTCAACTAAGGCATTTCAAGAATTGTACTGATGATGAAAATAAAATTTAATATTTCGAATAATTAATGCCTATTCAATATTATCACAGAATGTGTTTTTTGTCAATGTATCGCCTTCTGTCTTTAAGGAGGATAGGAGCTGCTGTGAACTTTCTATGATTTTGAGATATTCCATTTCGCTTTGGTTGAGTGTCTTGGTGTATTCACGTCTTAGCCGATATTTTTCTTCGAGAAGCTCGTTAATCTTGGCCAGTTTAGATTGAAAATCCTTGAGTTTAATCTCTATACTGTTTCTTTGATTTTCATATTCATGAATACATTTGTCATTTTCTTCGTTTTTTATACAAAGATTAGTAAAACCTTCAACAATAATAAATTAGAGTTACATTTAAGTAGTTCAGTGTTGTAAGATTGTAAGGCAGCTCCTTGAGAAGCCATTCAATTTAGTAGGTGACTTTGGTTGCTATAATAAAGTTCAATAAAACAATAATTTCTAATAATAATGAAAAGATTAATTTAACAAATGGCAGAATGTTTGAAAAATTATTTGTGAAAGCGAACTTTGACAGAAGCTTTTCGTAATATGTTTAAAATGATCCCCGTAGCAAGGGGGTTAAGTAAATGTCTATTTTGTTACGATATACCGCGATTCAATTTCTAAAAAACCTAAATGGGTCTAAATTTTGTTATTTTTTATGTATTCTATCTAGTCACTTGCAAGTATAGAGACGATAATATTTAAAAATCACTAAAAAGTCAGAGAAATTTTGCTGATATTTTCAAACCTGATACATATTTAAACGATTCTATTATCCGATTTGCCTTTATCTTTGGTCGATCAAACTTTTTGAAAATGTCAATAAAAGAGGATCTTTTGGTATCAGTTGAGAAAGGGCTAGAAGAGAAAGGTGTAATAAGAGAAATCAAATCTCAATTGCTGAAAAGTGTAATCGACACTTTAGTGAAGCCTGAGAATAAAATTAACCTATATGAGAATGAGTATCTTATCCTTGCCAATAGTCTCATAATGGAATACCTCAGCTTTATGAAGTAATGCCTCTTAATTACTTTTCATAGTTGTAGCAATACAAGTCATGTTTTTGATCTTGAACTCACTTCAACGCATGCTGTTTTAAGTCGAAAAGACATGATCGAAAAACTTGGTATCAAACCATTGGCTCACAAAACCATGTTGAGCAAGGAATCTTCCTTACCAATTTTGCTCTACATTTTATCAGATATTTTTGCCTCGAGGACATAGCATTTCTTTTGTCTCTATCAATTAAATGCATTTAATAACTTTTTTAGTGGATCATCGAGAACTTGTAAGGCAATACTTCATTTCTATTTTGTGTGCAATAAACTATATTTTATTCATATATAATTTTTAATATATTCATCGCACAATGAAATATGTCGTGTTGCTTGGCTACAAAATTCTATTGTTGAGAGACGTTTTTACAAGTAGGGCAAGGAAATTCCTTCCATTCTACTAGAGATAATATGACTTCAAATAATGATGTAGATGATGTGGGACACGTCTCGGACCATAACGAAGAGCATGAGAATGTTGTCATTGAGGAACTAAATGAAAAAGAACCCCTTTTGAGCGATGTAGACGAGGGAATAGATCTTGGAAAGGAAGATGAAAGTGATGAAGAAGATGATGTCTTGTTTAATGAAGAGGATGATCAGGAAATTTATAGGAAACTCCTTGATGCTAATACAACGTTTTTCGGTAAACTCCAGAGATATTTTGGTGCTTATGACAAAGAGACCATGAGTCATTTGGAGAAAAAGTATTACGTCAAGGTTAGAATGAGGAAGTTGATAATTTACCTTATTGTACTGAGTCTGTTGTTGCTGAGTGAGTTTCTGTTAATAATTTTCTAGTTGGCTTCCTGCCTACTGACAAGTATCACTTTGAGTTTTATGACTCTGTCATGAATCACCTGATGGATCCGTTGAAGCCACGTTTCGATATTGAAGATGAAGATTTGGTGCCAAACTTTGAGACACTTTTCAGCGTATGTAATCTTACCTGTGATTTCTTGAATCATTTAAACGATATATTATATGTATTTACAGTATTTAAAAGTGGCTGCAGTTCAGTACGCTTTAAATTATTCTCTGGTACCTGATCATACTGATTACATTGGTCGAGACAACGTGGTCCTTGGCTTGACAAGACTAAGGCAAATTAGAGCAGAACCGGAAAATTGCAAAAGTATCATCATGAGTAAAATTTTCATGGACTGTAATGGAAGTAAGGAAGCAGAGAAACCATTGACGCCCACTGGACATGTGACAGTTAGCAAAGAAGCGTAAGTTTTGTCATTCTCATTCATCAGTTGGACATGGAAATCTTCGGATGAAACCAAAGAGATGTACTATCAGTCGCAATTTGAATTTTATTCAGGCGGTGGATATACAATTGATCTTCCTTTGCTTTACGAAGATGCTGTCAAGGTAATAGAAGAACTTCAAGAAAACCGTTGGTTAGATGAAAAGACCAGAGCAGTATTTCTCACATTCACCATGTATAATCCCAATATAAACCTCTTTGTCAATGTAAAGTAAGTTGGAATACAGTTCATTTGTCTAGCGAGTTATTTGAGCAATCGCCAACGGGTAAAGTCAAGTCATACTTTGACGTAGAACCTGCCAAATTATTGAGATATTTGACAACATCAGACTACTTTCTCCTCGTTTGTGAGGTTATCTATGTTTTATTCTTCATCTACAGTCTAATTGAGGAAATTGTTCAGGTGTGTTGCTTCTAATATAATTCTATAAACATGAAACATGTAGATTAGTTCTCTAAAGTTGAAGTATTTCAAAACATTATGGAACTACTTTGATTTGGCGACAATTATACTCAACCTGTGTTACATTTATTTCAATGTTTACCGAGAGATTCTGGTAAAGAGTCAATTAAAGAGTTTGATGGAGAACCCGAATCAATATTGGCCCTTCACCAAGATTATCTACTGGCAAAAGAGTTTCGAGCGTAGCATTGCCCTTCTAATCGGAATTTACATAGTTCGAGTGAGTGGGCTATTTTTTAATTTTTTATCTCTCTTTCCCTAGATATTCCAGTATACTTCATTCTCGTTGAAGATGAATCTGTTAATTTTGATCTTGAAGGAGTCAATTAAAGATCTCATGGGATACACCCTGGTCTATGTCCTCTTGTTTATATCTTTTATTCAGGCGGGATATCTCTTGTTTGGTACTTTGGACAATAATTTCCGTTCTTTGTCACATTCTGGCTACGGACTTTTCCGAATGATCCTCGGAGATTTCAGTCTCGAGGATATGATCCAGGTCAACTTTGTTCTGGGGCCAACATTCTTTTTGGTCTTTTATTTCCTCTTCTTCTTCGTCTTATTCAATATGCTGATAGCCATCCTGAATTTGGCCTATGCTGTAGTTAGTGAGGACTTGAAGAAGAGAAAGAGTGAAATAGCCATAAAGAATCTGATCAAAAAGATTGCCAGCGACTCCCTCAATAGGGTGACAAATAAAAAGGCAACAGATTTACTCAAAATGCTCAAAGTTACTGGTATTTACAATAGCAAATATGTTTCCTTTAATGATTGGAGGAATACTCTAAAGTCGTAAGATGAATACAGTGATTTTTAGACGGGGAATGTTAGAGTTGGAACTGACAACTGTATTCCAGAAATATGACAAAGATAATGATCTGATCCTAAATCTGAAGGAAAAGAAAAACCTCATTGATGACCTCGAGATGGGGGTAAGCAGGTTTAACCAAAATTAACTCATTTTTATGTTTTTAGCATTTTGGAAATGAGCGGAAATTGGAAGATGACGTTGAAATCGACTTGGATGAGCTAAACAATGACGATGGGGGTCTAGAGAAGCTTATAGTAAGATTTTCATTTCTTAATCAATCAACAGATGGATACCAATGAAATTGAGGACTTGAAGAAGAGGGCTGATCAGATCCAAGAGAAGATTGGCCTTGTAGTTGGGGAATTGTCAAAGTTGATTAAATGCGCAGCCACTCTCCAGGAGAAACGACACGAAAGACAATTGGCATGTCTATCAAAGTTGAGGCAACTCTAGCCAACCCCAATTCACAATTCATTAAAATTCTCTTGAATTATAAAAATAACAAAAATTCTTTGTCTTATAGCATATACAGACTAAAAGGATTGTCATAAATGTTAAATTGGAGAATACACACATTTCTAATAGAATGAGAGAGCACCAAATCATGATAAGAGTAAAATACAAAACTTTTATGAATACTTTATGAAATTTATATATAAATATATTATAGAATTATTAAGCTTGCCTTATTGAGGTGGTAAGTTGGGTGTTTTCCTTCCAAAAGTCGATGACACTATCGAATCCAGTAGCTGTAAATGAGAATAAAAATATATGAAAGTTTTCTGTGTATTTGAATTTCGGTAAGGATAATTTCTCTAGATTCTTAAAGCTAAACCGATCGAGATTTCAACTTGATGTCTAAGCCAAATTAATGCTAGGAAGATTATAAAAGTATAATCTGTATTACTGAAAAAATGTTGAAATTTATTACAAATGTTTAAGAGATAAAATTACTTTTCATTTGTGCAAGGGAACTCGTATTGTTTCCGCCAAGTTCAATCGGAAGTATCTGAGGGAGGGTAGGAAATTCTTGAAAGAAACTCGAAAGACCAGTTTTTGTGCGTAAAATCTTTGATTTGAAATCAGAGTTCAAAAAGGGTTCAGACACACTGAACAAGAGGCTGATTTGCTGGGTCTCATTGAATGAAATCATATTGTTCATCTGAATGGGCAGAATGTCCTGGAATATTTTGATTAGATCCACCAACTTTCGTACATTCATCATTTTATGGATTAGCTTGAAGGAGAAGCTTTTCATGTCAAAGATAAAAGTGGCTCCTTGCCTTGTAATGCGTTGGTCATTCATCATCCATAGGGCGTACATATTGCCCACTCTCATGATCATATCAAGTTTCATCTTACTTATGTCTAACCCATCTGAGATGGATGAGTGGATTAAAATAGAGAGAAACATTGTTATGAAAAGATTGAGAAAACTTACCAAATGAACAGTAAAGAACAAATTTTCCATCTTGTTCGAGGAAGCCGAGGGGAACGTAGAAACTAAAAACAATTTTTTTCAATCGAGATCAATAATTCGAATCAATAAAATAATGAGCGTCAAATATCTTGCTCTAGGTGGAAATTGCACTTGTTACAGGTGAGCTCAAATTTTAAAAATAAAGCCAATCAGATTTAATTTTTCCGAATAGTCTTTATTCAAACAGCTTTTGGGCTTATCTTATCATGGGATTTCTTTTTCTGACCATCAAATTAATGATCAGTAACCAGGATTCAGGAATGATCAAGACTCCTTTAGTTTTTTCTGCTGTGCTCACCAATTATTCCTGAGATATAGTAGAGTTTCAACATCTTCAATCGGCAGAAACCATTCTTTTCGAATGCCCTGGATCATGGCTACAAAGGCAGTGAACCTCTTTTTGGACATTTCCAAATTCCAATTCGAATAATTGAGAAAGGAGATAACTTGGTCATGATTCAACTCTGACAAATAAATATTAGAAAGACAATAGACTCACTGAGATTAAACGTTTTCACGTATTCCTCGAAAATTTCAACTTGTCCATTCATCATTGTCACATATATATATATTTATATTCAGATGTGATAGATACAAGAGAGCAGTTTTGATCTTTTGTAAATGTTATTGAAAAACACGAAAAGAAACATGACGTAAATAGCAAGATAAAAAATTATTGTAGATTTCTCGTCAAATGAAAAGATTGTAAGTAAATTTTTCAGCAAAACTTTGATTCAACCTATTGGTTATTTATCGATTGGTTATTTAACCATAGAGTAAACCATTAGAGTAAATAATGCAATAATGAAAAAGACAGGTATTTTCATCTTTAAATTTGAAAAAAAACAGATATGAAATTTTCAACCTTGAATATTCAAAAAACTTTCATATAAATATCAAGAAACTATTCAAAGGATGCGCTGTTTTTGTTTTTGTAACTTATTTTTACAGTCCTGATTTCAGATAATATTTATCCTAAAATGTGAAAATCATAGATTCACAACTCCATATCAATTCAATTACGTAGTTTTACATACTTGTATGTAAGTGTGGCTATAATGGTTCCCCCTTATAAAGAATTTTTATCGCTGGAACTTACGAGGAAGGTTAAAAAAGAGCCAAAGCATGTAATCCACTATACTTGAAATAACAAAGAGAGAATATGAATGTACTTATGTTAGTTTGAAAGATAAGGAAGACCAGGTCATTTAAAATTCACACAATGCAAGAGAGTTTTCTCATGATAATTTAAGCTTAAGGATAATTTTGAATTATTGTCTTTAATTTTTATCGTATTTTTGGACTAGAATTGTAAATTTCACAGTGGAATATTATTATTACATAGAGCTAGTTGAAATTCACTATTATCATAAAAATTTTGATATCGGATAGGATAATCAATCCAATAATAAATATGGTTCAAAGAATATAAAGAGAGAGAAAATTATGTGATTTTGGGTTATTTTGCTTCGTCCAATCTTGATTTCAAATAAAAAAATTCAATAATACCTAGATATCGAAAAAAACCCTGATCTCAAAGAATGAAAAGTTTAAGTTTTGCGAATAAAAAATATTATTGTTACAAAGTATCGCCATATCTCACCTAGGTTCGTGTAGGAAAAAACAATCATTATAATGTCGCTCGATTCATTTTAATTTATATTTAGAATGTGGTCTTTCAATGTGATTACACAAAACAACAACAAGAGATTCTATGAATAAAAACTTTATTTCTCAAGGATAGATATCTGGAATTTGAACAATTCAACTGAAGAACTTCTTAAGGATGAATAAATCTGGAATTTGATCTTCACAAAAGAAATCTGCATTATGTACGATACTGACTAGAGAAAAAAGAGACAATAATATTTAGTTACGTACCCTTGACTTTTTTCAAGTTCTGTCCAAAATACTTCATGTAGCCCTCGTCTTGATACTTGAGCTCCTCTAACAGGATAAAAAGGTTTTTAAATATTTTAATAAAAAGGCTATAAATTTTAAGATTTACTAAAGTTATGTTTTAATTTGGAAAAAGATGAATTTCCCAATATACTGAAAAACGGTAAAACCAAATTGGAAAAATTATTTGTTGAAAAGTCTGTTCACATGCATAATAGAATTTCTTGGTTTGTGATTGCTAAATTGGATATCATTAAACTAAATAGATAATCCAAGGTAAGGCCAGCCAGGCAATGATGTTTTCTTGAGTTTTAGACAAAAATAGTTTCCGTAATCATTTTTCTAAATCATTAAGCTATTCTCGATGAATTGGGAAGTTTTGGATTTTTTACCGATTTAAGAAATAACCAAGAAATAAATTTCAGGAAAACCGTTACTTTTCAAGATCACCATTGGAAAAGGAAAACAAAAATAGTAAACCCCACAGTATCATTTTTTCGAGCCGTTTTACTGCTTGAAAAATTAATAAATTTAGTTAAAATAGACAAGATCAAAGAAGGGAAGAATCGTGCCATTTAAATTTTCTTTTCTCAAGTCTGTAAAAAATTGAGATGTTATTGAAAATTTTTATATTTTTTTAAAAATCAAAAATTCCCAGATTCATCGAGAGCAGGTTCAGTCTGAATGTACACTTAACAATGAATTCATGAATGCTAAACTGCCCTAGGTGGAAACACTGAGAAAATAGGTCTTTCTATTTGAATATAGGAATGGGAATGTATGTGATATTTATAGAAGATTTATAAAATTTCAAATTTACGGTGTTCATCAATATTGTTCAATGAGTAGACTGTGAAATGAAAATTGGTATTAATCATGAGTGAATTACTCAGAGTAATTAATTAATGGAGATTATGTTTTGTTAAATTGGCTCGCCTAACTCTCATTAAAGTAAAAAAATAGAAATATTGACTAGGTAATATTAAGTTAATTCCAAAATTAGCAAATTTCCGGATTCTATATAAATTTAAGAGTTCTTACTACAGTAGGTTTTTTCTAATGAATGAAAGAAAACTTCTATGCTGTATTTGGGAGATTATAAGCACACTTTGATTCGATCCTGATCTGTCTAGGTTTTCCTCTTACAATTCCATGTTAAATGAAGAAGAGTTAATGTGTTGCAAGAAGTCAATTATTTTTGCCATTAGATTTCAAGAATATAAAAACACCAAGAAATCCTCTGATGAACCAAAGTTTGAATTCAATCTTCTGAACTTCTAACCCAGGTTCTTTTTTAACCGTAAACTTTTTATTTAACACATAACCCTTGCTATTTTCATAATACTTGTGAGGATGAATAACATTTTTGGAAAATAATAATAATTTTTCTCTTTAATATTAGATTATTAGAATGTGAGCCGGAAAAAATTGTAAAATCTTACCCGGTAGAATTGATTCATTGGTGAGACCATTACATGAAGAGAATTCAATCATGTGATTCATGATGAAATTGGTGGGAAATTTGCTCAACTTTTCATTGAAAGGATATGCCATGCTAATGCCAATCTTGAACCAGGCAACATACATGAAGAACTTGAAGTAGACAACCAGTGGAAAGAAGAGATCCAATGCTTCCTGAGTGGTGACGCTGGTGCACAACTCTTCGATTGGCGTCGTGATAATTGGAATGCTGAATATCATATTGATTGTAAAGGCATACACAACAAATATAATGGCCTAAAAGACAGAGGGAGAGAAAGAGAATAAGATGACAAATTACTTGGAGATATGGTAGTGGTAGGTTATAATTTATCATACGATGAAGATCCTTTTGGGCTTCCTGGTTGGATTTTATCATACGAATGATGGATATTTCTGTGTCAGCATCATTAATGACTTTTTCAGAGACAAGCTTGCTCATCAATTCACTGCACCATTTCAAGGGGAGCCATGGACTTATCGATACTGGAAAAGGTCAAAATTTAATACATTCAGTACTTTTTAACTTACAATCTTTAGGGTTGGGAGATTCCTGGCAAATGATATCGGCGAATATATCAATTTCTTCCTGGGTAATCAATTTACCGTAGGTCTTTCTGATTATTGGATCTGAGTTGATGATTATGAATTTGCGCTTGATGAGATCAATCTTGGGTAGATTCCTCGGGTATACCTTGAATCTTTCTTTTATATTATCACTAAAGATGGCAAAGAATAAAATGGAGGATAACAACAAGTAACGGAGAAAAGTCCTTTTGATTTCATGATGGAGGAGAATATCATCAGGGTCAGCTGTCTCAAAGACCATGGCCAAGTAGTGAGCTACACCAGCCAATAAGGGTAATTTATCTGAAATGCTGAGGAATCTAGTCAAGACTGTGGACACAAAAAAAGCCAGTAAAAACTCCAACGGAGAGGCCTCATTAATTTTAGCATTATATTCGAGAAATAATTCAAATAGCTGCCTTGCGTCCTTATGATAAATGATGACAAATCTATATAGCAACGCCAAAAAGGTTCTGGCAATAAAGAAAATGAACAAGTCCCATATGAGGAGACGCCAAATGGAACCAGCCCAGATGAAGAGAAGTTTAACAAAATCCAAATTCGACCGATAATACTTGGTCATCAATCAAACTGTAGTTGTAAATGAATTAGCAAAAGGAGTCAGGAGAAATATTATTTTATTCATATTTTACGACGTAAAAACCAAGAGAATAGTTTTAAAAATTAATAAATATTGATTTATTATTTTGTATAACACACTTATAACACTTGAGAGACACTAAACAAATACTTGGGATGTACATTTTTTGAAATTAAATAAAAATAAAAACTTATTCACACTTGGTTCGGGGGTAGTTTGCGAGTATTTTCTTTTTGGTCGACCTTTTTTCTCTATTCAAATGAAAATATCAAAGGAAATGATGGAAAAAATAATTTAAATGAAAAATTCAAAAAATTGATCAGAGAAATAGGTAGGGTGAGGGAGTGTAAAAGCAAATGTCATTGGTTTTTATCCTTGTCGCATTTTTATTAATCCATGGATTAATTTTATTTCATTATAGTTTAACAAAATATGGATATTATTTAATTTTAATAAATATATATTAACTGGAAATAGTAGCAGCGCATGAAATATCAATTATTATCATTATTATTCTTGTTATTCACAGGGATAAAGGAATGTTAAAAGCCATTTTATCTATGTACAAAAAACATATTATTTGCTTTGAATAATATTCTTGTTCATTTGTTCAGCGCATGCACTCGAATAGATTAAGACTGGATCTTACAGACTATTAAAAGACAAGTTATAATAAAGAAATAATTTAATTTAATCTTCGAAAATACTCACCTTGTCATCCTTATTTTTAGCGAATACATTCCAAAATCTTAGAGTTTCATCCCCAGCACCAGTTACAATATTTTCTCCATCAGGACTAATGGCCAAGTAGAGGACTCGGCTTGTATGACCAATCAATTTGGCCAACCTCTTCATAGCTGGATATTGCCAGACGAGAATTTGATTTTCACTATAACCATGAGTTGTCAATAATTCATTGTCATGTGGTGACCAGACTATATTACAAACCTGTAAAAATCAATGTTTTTATAAATATAACAGGCTTTCACAGGCAATAAAATTGTCATAAATTTGAATATCAAAAATCAATTCTCACCTGACTGCCCGTATCGACTGAATGAAGTGCTTGGCCAGTGAGAGTATTCCAAAAGCGAATTGTTCGATCAGCTGTACCCCCACCGCTAGCCAAAAGACCATGTTTATGAGGGGACCATGCGATTGCTTTGACAGCAGCGACATGACTATCATAGGAATAAATAGGCTGGGCACTTCCCCCAACAACAGGATCCCAAATAAAAAGTTGATTGTCATTTCCACCGCTAGCTAAATACTGACCTTCAGGGGACCATTTGAGTCCACAAATCTCCTGGCGGTGATTTCGTAATATTCGCAAAGGCCGGTATCCATTTTCTTTACGGATTGAGGGAAATTCTTCGAGACTTCGGCCAGTACTCAGTGACTTTTGAGCTGGTGAAGCAGTCCTTGTTAGACCAGTAACAGCAGACAGGGGATTATCAAGAGAAAGATTACCCATTCCTTTCGATTGTGAATTATCTCTTTTGGTGATTTTCATGGAGGACTCTCCAAAGGCTTCATCATCTGAATCATCCATTCTTTCTTCTTCGTCTGTTTGACACGAAGCTTAATTTGATTAAGAAACAGTTTAGACATTAATTTTAATTGAGAGAAAAAATACTCACAACCCATGGTGTTGTCTTGTTCAGAGGGAAATTTGTTTCTAGGCTTGTTAATACGTTTGCAGCTAGAATCATCATCTGAAGAGTTAGTTGAACCTCTATCCATGGAGTCAAGATTACGGAATAGCTCTGATACTTTGGAGAGTCGAGACTAATAAAAATTATCTATAATTAGCAAAAATTAGATAGTGTAGTCTTATTAAAATTTTACTGATTTAAGTATTCTAGGACGTCTGTTGTTTGATGTTGAGGGGACCATGGTTGAGTCTCTGATGGATTTCTCAGCTAAATTCAAAAATGAATCACAATCGATTAAATTGAAGGATGGGTAAAAAACTTACTAAACTCTCTCTTGTCAACAATGAAATTATTGTAACCACCCATGAAGCCAAAAAGATTGCTTTCTCCTGTTGATTCTTTCTCACGAATGTCACGTAAAAGAATGAGCCTATCTCGACTTCCACTGGCCAAGAGATGGGAATTCCAAGCAAGTGCACCAACTCTAGCATCATGTCCCGGGAGTACACCGATGCGCTTCTTTGAATCAACATCCCAAATTTGTACTCGACCTTTATAGGTTCCCACAGCTAGATGAAGTCCTTTAGAATGCCATGCAACAGATGTTACAATGTCTTGTTCAAAAGCGGCATCAAATAGACGAAGTACTTTGCTATTGTATGCACTCCAAAGATAAACACTAGTTCCAAGTCCAACAGCCAAGATATTTCTTGAGGACCAGTCGACGAGATTCAAGTAAAAATCATCATGAAGATCTGGTGCATCTAATACTTTGTATGGTAATTTGGGAATATTTCTAAATTCTGATTTCGGCTGTTGAAGCAATTTCTGAGTTTTTTCTGACACCGGAGAGAGAACAAAAGAAGTTTTGAGCTTCTGAGGACTATCGCTGATTTTGCGAAACTAAAGTAAATATAAATTTTAGAAAGATTTACGGAGAAAATGTTTGGCTGGTTCTCATTATTTTTCTTATCTTTGGATTCGTTATCATTGTTGTTTTCACAACCTAGCTCGTTTTCAATAAGCATTGACAAAATATCACACTGAGAGTTTGTAGCTGCACCAGAAGTCGATTTTCTCTTTGAAGGACTATCCAACGAACCATTTTTACGATTAGAAAAAAGCTGGGAGAATAAAAGATAGAATAAAAAATACTTCAAGTGCTGGAGAGCATTGCCAACGAGATTTATCTCTAAGTGGAATGTAACGATCTGAATAATGGTCTCGATTTGGAGATTTTAATGGACTGCTTAATTTAATAGGCTAAAAAAAGAGTTAATTGGCATATCATACAGAATTATAGGGACTAGTGATTAATCGTTTCTCATAACTTTGGTCCATATCCTATTATTTGCAGATTTTTTATTAAATAAAACAATTTGTTGTCAGACACTAATGACTCAAGACTTGTTTTAAATTTTATTATCTTTGAATTCATTTAACGATGAACAGATGCTGAAAGAGCTTTTATGATCTTATTTGATTAGTTTTGCAGCTAAATTATGCCCACGTTCATTCTCATCACCATTAGAAATGAATTCATAAATTTAAAAAAGATTTTTATCCTTTACATATTAAGTTTTCTCATTATTTTTATTGATGGATTTCCACTTGCGTCAGCTACTGCTAAATATTCCATTTTAATTGATGCTGGTAATTTTTCTTTATTTATTCTCTTCGAAAGGAAGTAGCGGATCACGAATGTTTCTCTACAAATGGCAATCAGATCAAGAATTCGGTGGAATTATTAATGGAATATCTGTAGCCAAGGATAGTAAAGGGGAAATGGTTGTGCATAAAAATTCTCCTGGTCTCTCAAACTTTGTTGAAAATCTATCTGAATTAGAACCTTACATTAAAGATTTAATAGATCATGCCATTAATTTCATTCCTTCAAGTGAAATACCAAAAACTCACATTTTTGTTTTGGCTACCGCTGGAATGAGGTTTCTCAGTGAAAATGATCAAAATAAAATTTGGAATGAAGTTAAGAGTATAATAAAAAGAAATTACAAACTCTATTTCACTAGTGAAATGGCAAAAACAATTTCAGGATTTGAAGAAGGGGTTTATGGATGGGTGGCAGTCAATTACCTAGCCAAAACTCTCCTCAAAGACACTTCTCAACAAATTGGGATGATTGACATGGGTGGAGGCTCCATGCAAATAGCCTTCAATGTTGCTAATACTAAAATTTCGAATTCCGATTCATCTTCAATATTCAAATTTAAGATTGGAAATAAAAATTATGAAATTTATTCCACTACTTATCTTGGTTACGGTGTCAACTCGGCAAGAAAAATGTAATTTCCTTTTATTTACTTTGTTTTTCTAGTTACAGAGCAAGTCTTGTGATAAATTCTAGCCAGAGTAATTTCGACACAAATCAACCAACCTATCTTAAAGATGGTTGTCTTCATAAAAGTGTCGTCGAGGTTGTCCTACCAGATGATTTTGAAGAATATGATTCCTTCTTCAATACTCGGTTTGCCTCAATCTATTCTAAAGGCATATTTATACTTCAAGTTGGTTGAAAATAATGCTAGGAGTAAATTTTAACTTGGTTCTTAACGCCATTATTTTTATTTAAAAATTAGGGCTCGGGAATACTTGATGAATGTCTACAGAATCAAAAGAGGATCCTTGGGAAGGATCTACCTTGCAAGTATTCAAGTTGCGGAATGATGGGCCAGTACCAACCTTTAATCTCACAGGATACAAAAAATATATTTTATGGTCTTTCAGAGTTTTGGTACACAACCAAAGATGTTTCTGTGCCAAACTATTATGAATTTGAAAATTTCTACAAGGATTCCAAGGCATACTGTTCTCTTAATGTGTCAGATATCAGTGTTTTGTCTTACAAAAAGTTTCTTGGTGATAATCATGAACGTCAAAGTTTTGATGATATTGTCGATAAGAAAAAGTAATTAAATTTAATAATCTTTTTAGAAATCGATGTTTCATCGCTTCATGGATTCTGACAACTCTCCATGAGGGATTCGGCTTCAATAAAAATTATAAGAATTTTAATCCTATCGATTTTATTAGTGAAATTGAAGTACAGTGGAGCCTTGGTGCCTTATTGTTGTTGTACTCTCAAGTGTCGATTAAAAGTGAGAATTTGAGTGATTGGACGTGTCAACTTGTCAACTTAAGGGTCTTTCTCTTTCTATTGGCATCATGTGTTGGATTTTACTTGATTAGAAGGTTTTTTCTTTCTCACCTCTGGTCATGCCTCAAAACTCTTATTAGGCTCGACAAGCCCAGACAAACGAGAATGAATAAAACAGAGTCATATCACAAAATCAACGGAATGCAGTCAAAATTATAGAATTAAACTTTGTACAGATAGAATAAATAAAAGATTTTTAACCACAAGAACTTAATTTATTTCAAAGGAATAAATCGGGAACTGTGGGTTGCACCAATACCTGGTCTACCGTGCTTAATAGGCTTGTATGAGATAGAGAACTCGCCCAAATAGTGTCCAATCATTTCTGGTCTGATTTCAACTTGATTGAATAGTTTTCCGTTGTAGATAGCAACAATTGATCCAATCATTTGGGGAATGACAACCATACCTCTGAGATGTGTTTTGACAGGAGCAGGCTTCTCACCTACTGGACAATCTTTCTTGCTTTTGACAAGTTTCTTTAAAAGTCTTTCTTGTTTATCAGTAAATCCTTTGGTAAGCCTTCTTCTGACACGAGCTCTGAATAGCTTTCCGAGTTGTGCACTAAAATCAGACTAAAAATACTTACTTGGAGAGGTCTAAAAGTTGATCCAAGTCCACACCTCTATAGGAGAATTTTTTAAATGGCCTGCGTTTCTTTTGTTCGTCAGACTAAACATGAGAGAAAATAAACTTACCATTAGAGCGTGCTGAGAGAAGATATTCAAATTGTGTGATTAACTAAAACTCTTTATAAATTCCTTAGTGTAAGCCAGCTAGAAACTTTAAACAAAATAAAGGAGTCTTTTCAAATTTGAAATCCCAATTTGGAAATTTTCTTGTGGAAAAATCTAGTAAAAATCTAAAGAATGTAATTCTATAATTTATTAAATTATTCCGATGAAATAAATCTTTACATTTATAAATCATGAAAATTTCAAATAGAATTCAGCTAATAATACTCGATATCGTATGATAAAAAAAGTGAGCATTTCGATCTTTTTGAGCACATAAGTATTAAAAAGTTGATTTGATCTTTATCTCTCACTAGGCTAACTTTAAGTAATAGATCCAATAAATGCAGTTGTACAGGAGAAATATAGCTGGGAATATAAATCTGCTGTAAGAATCTATTTCATTAGCATTAGGAGTTTTTCTAGCGGTAGCTTTTTGAGCTGCATTATTTGAATAAAATGAAAGATTTGCTTGTTTAGTTGAATCTAGTTTTTGTTTGAGCTCGTGGCTGACGTGTCTACTTTTTCTCGAGATGTTATCCTCAGAGCAAATCTTTTGTCTCTTAACCGAATGAGATCTTTTGGTTGATGGTACTCGACTACTCTGGCCGTCCATAGACTTTTTCATGGAGCTGCTCCTCTTTTCATTTTTTCCTCTAGACGATTCCAGTTGTTTCTCTGAGTCTGCTGCTATAAATAACATTTTTCCATCCTCTGCCTCTGGGGAATAATCTTTGGGAGGGATTTTGAATCCGACACTTTTGTTCTATTGAAGAAAATTAAGAAGAATCCTATTAAATTGCTAAGTAAATATCTATCTATATATAAACAAATATATTAAAATGAAATACAGATGGATGGCTTAAAATAATGATGTAGAGGAAAGAATATCCCCCCAGTAAGAAGGAATGAAAGCGAGAGAAATAAAAAGAAGAGAGATGAACATTTTCCGCTTCACCAGTCATCTCAAAGGCAATCTCATTAATTGAAAGAAGTTCTCAAGCGATACACACACACTCAGATTTAAATATATCTTTTATCCATTAAAGAGTGTGCAGAGACAAGTTTCCTTTACTTTCTATTCTATTTTTAAAAAAATAAAAACAAAACTCATCTCATCTCATCTCAGATAGGGGGAGTACAATTACTTCCCCACTTGGAACATTCTATTCTTTTAATTGTATTCCCTATGATGTTTAATGGAGAAAAAGAAACATTGTTCAAAGCTCAAGTCTGCAAAAAGGCAAGTACATAATTATGATTGAAGTAGGTGTAAGTTTAGTCTAGTAGAGTTGAATAGGTATGCAATAGAAAAAAGGAGAGACATACATTATTATGGTGATTCTCATAGAGAAGAGTATGACAATGGCCAAGGCCGAGACCAGTTCCACTGCAATAATTGTTCACATAGCCGTTATTCATGAGAGGTTGAGATTTACCATTAACAGGGGGCAACATGTACCCACCGGTAGATGCAAGTCCAGGACTCGGGCAAGGACACATGGTTCTGGCCAACTCTTGCCTCACTAAAAGACGAACATCTGATTCCCAATTTTTGTATTGAATTTTACGCATTCGCTGACATGCAATTGCAAACTCTATCAGAGAGCAAATTACAAATAGAATGCACGATATCATCCATATGTCAATGGCTTTAATATAACTGACTCTTGGCAAGTTACCAGCTACATCGGCACCCTTGAAAGATAAATGGTTTTAAATTTTTTATTCACAAGTCCTCTTCTTTCAAGCCCAAACTATAAGAATAAAGATCCTAAAAATTACACATCATTAATTAATCATCAAAGGGATTTTGTTAGAATTAACTAAGTTCACCTTGTTTATTAAAAAACCTAAAAATTATAATTTTGAACCAAATAGTTTTTTAGGGAGCTGTTCGGCATAGACTAACTATAACGTTGTTCGCTTGCTACCTTACTATGTTGTCATCTGGCTTGTATTGGTCTATCTGTAGAAAAAGAAAGGGAAGAGAAAGGTCTAGTATTTCTTAAAAAGCAAGGATTATAAAAGTTATAGTGATTGCTATAGTAATCAGAGTTATTATTCTAATAATTAGGGGAAATTTTTTGACTGAAAAACAAAAATTAGACCTAGATGAGATTCAAGGTATTTTCAAATAACTTGGTCAAGTCATACATAAGTCGTATTGAAAGAAATTTTGAGTTTAGGTGTAAAGAACACAAAAAGGCTATAGAAAAAGTACAGGAAGACAAGTCAGAATTAGCTAAACACTGGGCTGATGATCCAAGAAGAATACGACATGTATGCGAAAATTGTGTGAATCCAAAATATTTTCATGATGTTTTTTATTCTAATCTTAATCTTAATTTTCCTTGCTCTAAAAATTCTGAGTACTATAACAATCACTATAATTTTTATAATCCTTATTTTTAAAAAAATACTATACCTTTCTTTTTCTACCGATAGACCAATACAAGCCAGAAGACAATATAGTCCGGTAGCAAGGGAACAACGTTATAGTCAATCTAAAAATTACTTTTTCGGTTGCTTAAAAGTTGACAAAGAGAATTTATAGAAAAGCGTAAAAAATTTTTCTCTGAGCCCATCTTTGCCCATTTTGACTAATTTTGATTGATTAACTTTAATAAAAATTTCATCCAGTTGTCAATGGTAGCAAAGTAGAATATTTAAATTCACAGAATTATTTAACGAGCGCCGTTCATAAAATGAAATTGAATTTTTCAGTATGAATGAATAAATTAAATTTTCATTAGCATTTTATATTGTGTATAATGGGGGGGGGGGGTATTGTCTATAATTACTTACTTTGGTGACAATGGATAATAATGTCAAGAGGCCGATTGTCACTCGAGCAGGAATGGCCTCCATACTGACCCAGAAACTGAGCCAAGAAACCATCACAACCAATATTGTGGGAATGTAAACTCCGACCAGATATGACCCAATTTGTCGTTCCAAGCTAAAGGAGAACTTTAGACAGGAGTATACTCCGGTCGATTGACCAGCATTCGAAGTGCAATCCTGGTAAATAAAAATTTCGAGTAAAGTAGAGCAATGGTTTAAAATACTGAGAAAAATTAATATCATCCATTTTTTCGAAAGAGCTGTATTATTTTGCCGATCTTTTTAATAATACACACAGTTGACATGAAAATGTGAATAGTTTTTCATCAAAATACTCGAAATTGATATTAGACACACTTTCATGATTTTTTTAAAGCTTAATAATCAACTCTTGATCTGGAAATTTATGTTGTTTACTTCAAATTGAGAAGTTGATCAAAATTTTTCCTAGGAACATAATTTTATAATTATACAAAGCAGTCGAATACCATGATTAAATTTTTGGCAGAAATTTCTCAATTTTCTCAATGATCCAGAAATAATAATGACATCTTTAATATCAATAATACTAATAATTTTAGAACACAATCCTTATTCTTTTCTAGCTCAAAGTTCAACCAACAAATGATACGAAATAGGGAATAATTGGTTGCAATAATCCGGGAAGAGAAGAAGACTTTCATAAATTATTGATCTAGCAGATGATTAATTTCAGGCTCTTTTTTAGGATTTTTCTACAGATAAAAATTTATTTTTTTAAATTTTGAATGGTTTTTTTTCAGAATTAGACCTGTACTGAGGTTTTTTGGTTCACATTAAAAGTGTCTAATCCACTGAACATTTCAGATTCCAGAATGGATCAAAAAAAAATTTCCTATCAACTCGTTGAGAGCTTCATCAAATTCGAATAAGAAGAAGAGGACTACTTGATACAATTTGGACAAGAGGTTTTCATTCAAAACTCTTCCCTCTTGTTTATCCCAGAAATTCGATAATACACAACTCTCCACAATGTAGTGTAGATAGTGGATAGAAGATGATAGGGTGTCTTTTTCAATTTATCATTGATTAAAATTACATTGAGGATAAAAAATGATGGGAAAAGGAGATTAGGAAAAGATTTATCTTCAGATGATGATAATCTCCTAGCAAATGTATAAGGAATAAATCATTCTCAAATCTAATAATACAATACAATAATTGTGTAATCACAGTAATGTATTCACACACACCCTCGAAATCACCATCCAACCAATCAGACCTCTTCTCATTCTTCATTTCAGTACAGTTACAGTACATACATACACTCTCTGTTACTCGTTTTGTCATAATGTATAATTTTAATATATACAAACTCAAGGAAGGAGGATAATTATAATCTTCAATTTTATAGAGTTTGAAAAATGGCCAGAAGAGAGTATGCTTGTTTGAAGAAGCTGAAACTCAAAAAGATTGATAGATCAATAAAAAAAGTTATTTCTCCAAGAAAAAGAGATGGAGAGAGAGATCCTAGCTAATAGCTGTCTGTCTGTGTGAAGATCAATTTAATTATGTTCTTGATCAGAGAGAGAGAGAGATGATTACAAGACTAGGGGGAGAATATCTTTGATTTCCTTTGAGTTTATATTCTTCTAGTTTGACTACTCCTCTAGCTCCGTTTGACATTATCTGTACAGGCAAGGTTCGGATATAAAATCAAACTTGTCAAGGACCAATATTTTGATCAGTGACATGTTATATTTTCTTACCACATCCACATAATGTATTTTTCGGTAAAAAATCTAATTTAGATGAATTATAATTCTCAAGGACCTCGGACAGAAGTACGAATTAAATATGTAAATGAAGAGAGATACTCAAATGTGATAAAAACTATGTAGTAGAGAAACAAAAATTTTTTTCCCCAAACACATTTCTATTTCATGCTTCAAATAAATATTCTTTATGCTCCATGTCCTAAAACCGTATATTTTCAGGGTGTATTCAGAATACATTTGATATTAATTTGATGTGATAATCTTATTCAAGGAGATCATAGTGTGTCCAATAATTCAAAATTTATCAATTATCGTAGTGAAATTCATTGAAAATTTGTCATCTTCATCATTGAAACTATGCACATCTAAATAAAATTAAAAACATGAGGTTTGATAGGAATTTTTTCTTCTTCTCTTATTTTCTATCAAATGAAGGCATGAACGAAAAGTTAAAAATTTTGTATTACCCTATTATCTTGTATGTATATAGTAAAGTACACCTATTAGTTTCTACAATTTATACATTTGTATCTTATCTAAAAATTCACAACTATTTTAATTTTGAACCTAGCAGTTCTACAGGGATAGCTGTTCGGGATAGATTGACAATTGTTGTTCGTTTGCCACCGGACTACATGTTGTCTTCTGGCTTGTATTGGTCTTTCGGTAGAATCTGATCGATATGGCTCAAGGTTTCTTTTTCCACAAATGAGGATGAATGAAAATCTTTTGAATCGTAAAAAATGGGAATAATAAAAGACAGAAGAAGGGATAATTGATAGAGGAAAGAGGGGAAAGAGAGAAAAAAACTGTCAAAGTTCATTAGAAGAATGATTGCTCATTTTTTTCCAATTTCGACTTTCTCTCTTTCTCACTCACTTCGCTTTCAACTTTACATTCTGGAAGAAAGAGAGTGAGAGTAGCAAGTGAGTAGCTAGTGGAAAGAGAGTTATCATCAATTTTGCTTTCAATTTGACAGAATTCCTTGTTATTTCTGAGTTGGCACAAAATGAGGAAGGAGGCCCACCAACCTAATCTACAATTCTGATTTTCTCAATCTGGATCCATCTCTTTCTCTCTCTCTCTCTCTAGTTGTTCTTGTTGTTTGGGGAAAAGTCAAGAGAATGAAATGAAATATGCTCAAAGTATCCTATTTATTTGGGAGAATTAGTGAGTTTTTCTTACGATTTGACGAATGAGCTATGAAAATTATTTATACAAATACACATGTTGAAAGGGGAAAAATGGATTGAATCAATAAAAATGCACGACTATGACAAGACATCTTAATTTTTCAAGCCCAGGGACAGGTAACTTACACACGCCATTATGTTTCCATGAAACTAAGAATAATATATTGGCTACTTTTCTGGAAGAACTAATATTCTTTCGAATGAACTATGACTTATCAAGTTACAATGTTTTTTTGAGAAGTTATAAAAATTAAAAAATGACACGTTTTTGAAAAAAAATATTAAAATTTCCTAGAAAATATAAAGAATGTTCTTTTCAAAACCACTCACAGAGATCAAAGAGAAAAGAAAAAGGAACTTTTATTGAGAAACCATACCCATAGAATTTGAAAATGTGATCAACTTGAATTCATCTCTTGAAATAAAAAATTTAGCCATATCAAGCGTCTAAAAATGGTCATTTTTTGGGCCAATAACTCCTAAACTAAAGGTTGGTTTTCGAAAAAAATCCATATTCGTTATCAGTGATAACTTATCACTGATAACTTATCAGCGTATTCTGAAACCATATAAAATTTCCAATCTCAGCTATTTATATTGAAAACATTTTGTCTGAGTCTTTAAGGGTTAAACAGGTAGATCGTACGGCTTCAATTTCAAATTTTACGATTCTCTACAAAAATCCCGGAGATGACAGCCTGGATGTATGGGAGAAACAAGATTTCTTTATTAACTTATAAAAACTAAATCCTAAAGTGTTCAGAAAAATTACTCATATAATCTTCAAATAACCTAGCTGATCTGAGGTTTTTCACTGCTCTCTCTATATTTTCTGCTTGTTGGAGTGTTTTGGAGCTATTTCAGCTTACGTTTTTTTCTGTTTCTAGAAATTTCTCTGATAATTCGTTAAGTATTATTTTTTAATTCATAATTTAAAAACTGGAAAAGTCCAATGTAAAATTTCTCAAGAGACCATCAGAAGGGTATTAAAAACATGATATAAGGTGAGCTAAAATATATCAAAACTATTTAATGAAAGTAACAGTGAGGAGAAGAAGTTTAACTTCTAGGACAGGTTAGTTAAAGAATATATTGGAAAGAATTTATCTCAAGGTTTTACTTGTAGAATATGGAAAATTTTGAATTGAAGCTTTCTGAAATGTCCAGAAGCACATTGAAATTTATATGTTAAAGAGTTCTTCTCTTGAAAGTCCTTACTGATTAATCTAAATTATCTCGGTGTGTTTATAAATTTTCGGTTATTACAATGTTGTTCAATGAGATTAATCAATCTCTCCCCTTTAAATGTATTGTAAAGTTAATCAAAACAATAATAATTATTAATCTCAAAATTAATCAAGTGTTTAATCCTACTTGATTGTAAAACAAAGTTGGGTTTCATTCTGACTGAGCCCACACAGAAAAATATCTTTTTACAGAGGGCGAAAGTGTGAAAGAATAAAATGAACGCGTGACTTTGGCTATTTAATATTAATTCTTCAGTTGAGGGAAAAGTTGAAAAGGAAACTTTGAGAGAGAGACGAGAAAAAGTTTTTTTGAATAGAAGTGAGATGCACACACCTAGGAAAAATTGTAAACTGCATAGGATATAACTATTAATTATTAAAGAGTTTTATGCTCATACACATATACAGCTTGCCCTTGATCTACACCCCAAGCTTGCTAGAAAATAAACTGGGAAAATATTTATTTTTCGATTTATTATCGACTTCAAAGTTTTACGAGAAATGATCCAATCAATGAATCAGAAGATGGAAAAATCTTGTGCTTAACTCTTCATGTCCCAAATTATTATTATATTTTCATCACACATATGAGAAAATTTGCAACCTTATCAAAATAATTACGCTGATTCTGAATCTGAATTCCGTTATGAAAGCCGACTTATCATTCAAAAGGTAATAAAGGTTAAAATTGGCATTTTTTGGCTCTAAAACCAGTTATCTTTGACTACATTTTCAAAAAATCACCCTTCTTTAAGTAACTCTGGTTGGCATCAGTGAAAATAACATAATTTTGTAGCTTAATAAATTTCCTTCCTAATGTGGGCCCCATTGTGGGGTAGACAAAGTGTTTTAGGTATCTTTCAGTTCAAATTATTGCCCAAGAAAGTGATATGTTCCCTGGTAGAACAACGGGACATAAAGGGTTAATAAATAATTACTTTAAAAATAAAATAATTGAATGTACTTATTTGTTATAACCATAGATATTAAATATTGAATGAAATATTTGCTTTGAAATTATAAAAGAGTATAATCTTTTTCGATTCTGAGTTATCATAGTCGATATTATTAGTCATTTGTAGGGCAGAAACTCAGGACGAAGAATTATATATATTTCAAACAATATCTGATGTGTTAGCAGAGGAAAGGGCCACATCATATTTTAATAGCGAAAATATTTTTTCGATTATCTGAAAGCTCAGAGAAGAAAGGATGGCAAGGGCCATTTCATATTGAAATTCTATTCGTAACATCCAAAATAGCAAAGAATGGAGATTGAGATTATGTGCTGATAAAAGACAGTGTTTATATTCTCTCTTTTCCCTTCCTCATATGTATTGAAGTATTGATTGGGCAAAAAGAGTGTTTTTGATATAAAAACTCTAATAATTATTATAATAGACAAGAGTAATAGTTACTCAAGAAGAGTGAGAGTAGGAGAAAATATTATGAAATCAACTGTATTCTTGTAGATCATTATTATGAAATTAATAATAATAAATAATCATTGTTAATAATAAACATATAATCCAGGAGTAATAGTAATAGGAGTGAAAAGGAATAGAGATGATGATGATGAATGAATGAATGAATGAGAGAGGGTACGTTTGTGTGTGTGTGTGTTTTATGGTGTCTGTATGTTGGTGAGGAAAGAGATCCATAAGTATATTGAGAGAATACATTTGAGATTATTAATCTATATTATTATTTTTATTACTGTATTAGAATAGAGGATATATTTCTCAATTTTTGAAAAAAGAAACTGTATATCATTTCTTATTAGCGATCAATAGAAATTTAAGTGTTACATTTCGTTTGGGAGATTTTGAAGAAACTCGCAAGGTGACATTGTACATGAGAAAGGGTTATAATAGAAAATGATGATATTCAAGCTATTTTTAGTATTAAGAAGTAGCTGACAGGAATACAGAATAAGGTATGGCTAATAATTAGAAGAAGCTCTCCGAGAAAAACTCTTCAATCTGGGAACAAATAAGCACTACTCTAATAAATGAGCTCGACGATTTGAAATGGTTATGTTGATATTCGAGATCAACTTTGTGGGAATTCCAATTATCACAAAGAAAAATGACCCAAATGATTACACTAAGTTTAACTCCTTCCCTAGGATAGTTTGTCAACTCAAAAGTCAATAGGACCCATGAACTTCTATCAAAATATTCTAAACTTTATCTAAAGACAAAAATTGAGATAAAAAATAATGATCAAAGAAAAAGAAGTTGCTTTGTCCTGAATAGAATACATTTTTCTAATGGGAATAATGATTGAAAATGTGGAAAATGATTATGAAACATCAATAAATTAGAAATTGCAAACTCACAACTCAAAATAATATTATGAATAATTTAGACACAATCTCTCGATAAGTATTTACCAGACTATATTTATTCATTTCTAGAGATTATAAGGAAAAATTTTCCAGATTGAAAGACTCTCCTGAAACCAAAGATAACTTTAGCAGAAAGAATGAAAGAATTGAGAATGATACCATGCATGCTTGAATGAAAATAATCATAATTTTTTTATCCACATCTGCTGATTTCCCAAATGTATTTTTTTCACAACATCAAAACTCTCAAGATATCAGTTGTTATTTTCATAAGGTATTTGGCTAGCTAAGTAATATATAATCATGATACGAAGATTTTATCGATTTTCCTATTCGCAAAAGAACACGTCAGGCACAATTCTTTCGAATAGATTATCAGTAGGATATCAAAAAAAGTACCAAATGTATCAAAAGTCATCAAAATGATAGAAAACAACTGTTTTAACTGTTACCGCAAATATTTTACAAAATAAATTCTTGAAGAAATTTGTTCCAGCATAGTTCAAAACTTTGATCTAGATGATCTAGTTCATCAATTTATCGATAATTCCAATTGATCGTTTACTAGTTGAGGAGTACGATATACTTACTGAAACTTGAAATTTTAAAAGTACCGTAACAACAATTTAGTACAGAAATAGTCCCAGCTATCTTTAAAATGCGATTAGATAAGCAGATTCTTATATCAGATTATTAAAACTCAGCAAGACCTTTGCCTAGAGTAAATACTTTTAGTACTTTTTTGAGGCTAGGGTTCTTCAGATAATTCAGATTCAGATCCGAAAAGGTACCGAAAATAAAATTATTAAAACAAGTATTAATTTTCGATAATCTTGTGAAATATATAATTTTTCAAAAATTATTCATATTAAAATTCAAGAGCTTATAAAATTTCTAAAAGAAATTTGATACTTTCTTCTTCTTTGCAAGAACGATCTCTACCTAGGATAGGAGGATACCTAGGATCTTAATTGGACCTACCTATCGTTCTTCAAGCTTGTATAATAAATAGACCAAGGATTAATGATATCAACATACCAGGGAGATAGCTTGCTAAGACATTATAAAATTTAACTCTAGAGAAGAATTGTTATTTGATTAAAAATGTGTATTGTCTATACAATAAAACAAATCAAAACTTATTTCATAGTTTTTTTTGTTTATATCAGAAGTAAAATTGCCGCTAATCGAGGCCCTAATTTTTAATGGAATTTCTCTTGCAGGCTTATCGCTAACTCGTTGTAATGTAAGAGTTCAAATATGGATTTTTCCTTTAGCTCCAAAAATAAAAAAGAAACTAAATCTTGTTAGTTATTTGAGAATATTACGATGAAAGAGATAGAGAGAAAGAAAATCATAATCCTCAATAATAGTAATACAGGAATACTACAAGAGAAAGGAAACTGGCTCCCTTTCACTCGTTCTGTACTGCCTTTTTTTCTTTTATTTCCATTTGAAGAGAAAAAGTTTGAGTGAGTGAGCAAAGTGAAAAAGGTAAAAAGAATAAAAACTAACAGCATAAAACGAGAGAGAAAAATAGAAACTGGAGAAAGTGTGTGTGTGTTTGAGTGAGAACAAATAGGGAAAAAGCATGAGAGGATATGTAGTAAGAAAGAATACTACTGTAAAGTGAGATATTTGACGACATACGTACATACATAAATACACAATGAAGAAATGGTGTTTGTAAGCTTGTGTGTTGATAAACTCGAGGAGGAAAGGGGAAGAGAAATTTTTTTATTTGTTTGATTTATTTCAGAGACAGCATACACAGTATTAATTTTTTTAGTGTAAATATAGAGTGTTAAAAATGTTATTTTGAAGAATTTTAGCTCAAATCAACCTAGAATGATATGATAAAATATGCTTATTTTAATATAAATGTAAAATAAGATACCTTTCTTTAGGGCTGAGAGGTTAAATCGTCTGTAAATTTACAGGAGAGGCTGCTAATGAACGATTTGGCATAGACAGTGGAAGAGTCTGAGATACTAAAAAAACTCTTCGGGAAATACTTGGTTAACGTCAAGTTTTTGAGCTGATTTCAAACTGAGAGAGTCGTCATTTTTATTGGTCAGATCAGGAATGCTAGGCATCTTAGATAAATTTGAATGGATTTCAGATTATAAGCAACTCATCCATAAGTGTAAGTTCTTGACTATATCAGTACTGAAGGAGCTAGCGAAAAGTTAACAGAAAATAGATAGAGGTTTTATCAATGTGAAACTACAAACTTGGAATCTTTAGGAAAAAGGGTAATTTTGATAAACTACTAATTATCTATTTCAATAAATTTTATTCATTCATTACTCCTTCTGCAATGCAGATGAAATTTAGACTAATTAACTGGCGTACATCTCTAGTTTGTCTATCCCTAAAATAACGAAATCATAGTTCAAAACATATCAATCAATTGCTGATTATGTGTTTCAGTTATTTGACGAAGCATGAGAGGCGCATTCCAAACCTAATTTTGAGTTCATCACCAAAAATCAAATGGACATTTTTCACCGTCAAGTTGATTTCGGATAAAATTTCCGGCTTAATTTTCTAAATCTAAAGGTCTCATAAAAAAACTTTTAGGCGAAATATAGAGAGAGAGAGAACATGAAAATATCCATAATTATTGAGGGGAAATAAATCTTGTTAGATCATCATCATGACATGACACAGAGACATAGGAAGGAATAAATTTCCTAAAAAAACTAATAATAATTATGTTTATTACGCATGTGATGATTATGATTATTCTACAGAAAAGGAAATCGGCTAGGAATTTTTCTTTTTCATCTCTATAATGTTTTCATTTGATCATAAATTATTCTAGCTGTAGTTGGAAAGACATGAAAATTATGTTCTTTTGATAAAAAACAGGCTCAATGGCTTTCCTGACTACATGTGGAGATGTGAAGAAATAAAACAGAAAACAACCTAATCAGTCCGAGCTTGATCTGTCTATTACGAGCAGATTAAAATTCAGTGAAAAATCACTTTTGAATTAAGCTGAATAACTTCGAGACCAGGAATAGCACAAACTAATACTATACATAAGGGTAAAGAGCGATAAATTTAGCATCAGATTTGCTCCGAAAACCTGAACATTTCAACTCGGAACGTATTCAAATTGATCTATTTAACAAAAAATTGTTGCTAATTTTGCAAGAAAATTTCACTATTTTTTCAACTTTACTCGCAATTTTAAATGCTTTTCGAGCATGGAAACAACTTTTTTTAAATTTATCTCGTGTGGAATTTTTCGCTGTTTCGAATAGTATGAATTTTATATAGATAAACCTGTTTCCCTCTTGTAAAATTCTACTTATGTGATGCCTGTTTTTGCAAATTTCGCTTTTTCTCATTTTCCCAATTTATACCCAAACCTTGTAAGATAGGAAAATTCTGAGCACAGATTCGGAATCAGCATGAAAATTCACACAAGAATTTTTATACCTAGATGAAAGTTCGTGACCTCACTACCACCCGTGTTATCAAGGGCCGATAATCAAAAGATATTCCATATATGCATGGATAAAATTTCCGAGTAAATGCTGAAGAGAATCTTAATATTTTTTTAGAATCAAGAATTGTTTCAAGTAAATTTCGAATTTATTACCACTCGTAATTAGCACATAATGAATCATAGAAATAAGATGAAAAGGGATAAGAAATTATTATTGAAGTTTGATCTTTTTTCCCTGTCTAATTTTGATCTTGATCATCCTCATTTGACCACCTTCTCAACAGAAACTCTTTTGCAGAAGGGGATAATATATAAAATTTAGATTAACAAAACTAACTTTTCAGACTACTACCAGGAGTACATTATTAATTTGAATTGTCTTTCTTTCAGTCAGGAAATAACTATGAATATCTTGTCATAAACGACAAAATATTCTCATAGACAGGAGGGATGGATTGATAGAGAAGTCGGAATCCCACCGGGCTTTTAAGCATTAAACCTGACAACTTGTCTAACCCCATGAAAAAATGAATGCATATCTAGGGTTAAGGAAAAGATTTCATACACTGAACATACATAAATAGAATTAATTTAGATCTCACTTCTACCATTGGGAGGATTCAGAGTATTTTAACTTGATAAAACTGCATAAAATGTAGCAAAAATAGTTGATCAAATGTAATACATAGCTCAATTACTGTGAATGTATAACCATAGAAACAAAGCTAAAGTGTTTTTTAACGTTTTATGATTATTTTTATATATTTAAAGTGGATAAGGTAATTGATTATTGTAATTTAATTCAATTCTATTTGAATAGAGGTTCGTATTTGACTGGCTACGTGTATTTTTCTAAAATTGAGAAAATCCACCATGCATTAGAGTTGCCAAAGATTTTAAATCTCGACACGAAGAATTATTAGACTTGATTGAATGTCTCATTAGAATAGATAAATCACGTAACTCGTATAAACCCCTCCCTTTTTTATACCTTTATGATGAAAATAACACTGTGTTTCAAGACCATATTCTGATGCAAAATTTGACGCTGATTCCGAATCTGGTCTCAGAAAATCAAAAATGTCATTTTGCATATAATTGAGCTTCAAAATTACATTAAATTAAATTTGAAAATTAATCATACCGGAATAAAATTAACATTAATTAATAGAACAATCAATTCTGCGTCGATTGATGTATGGCAAGGCTACGCAAATATTTGTATTACGCGGGAAATCGCAAAATGAGTACTTGAAAGTCCTAATTTGTGAAAAAAATCAAGAAATTTTATCACTTTCCATCAACTCACAGGCTTATTAAGAATAAATTCCAGAATGTTAAGCATGGATCTAGATCAAAATTTTGTGCTCTTTTGAATGAGATTATTCTCGGAACGATCTGTTTCCATATTCTTGCCTTAATTCAGGGTTAGAGTTATTTCTCACTAACTTAGTAGACATCTCCTCTTGAAGGCTTTTATTATCTATTTATCAACTTTAACCGGGTATATAGACTAAAAAATTAATTTGAAATTCAGAAAGTGTTCTTTATAATTTTCTTTACATTTGTTTCGGTTTTCCTCTAATAATGGCTCGAAAAATGTCTAGTTCATTATATTAGTTTTTCCGTTGTACAAATTGCTTGTGAAAGAAACTAAATGCAGAATCAGTGTAATACATTTCATTGAGAGATTCTTGTTTATTGGAAAGGTGTGTAATTATCACACTGTATGTCATGACCTGGTAGATTTTGTTAATACTAATGAAATCAATATCAAAAGAAAATTGAAGAAATTAAGGGAAATTAATGTCCACCATAGCAGAGTTTAATCTGCGTATAAATTTTTATACTGTATTGGGTACTACGGACTAAGATAGGATTGAATGAGAGAGAGAGAAACTTGGGGTGGTTGGGGGTGGTTAAATAAGCCAGTTTAAAGTGCATCTATCTGGAAGAGAGAGATAATCTATTCAGATTTCTATGAATAAAATTACACTTTAGTTCACTTCTATAATTTGATTTGGATAAAAATTAAATTAAATACATCATTCAATTTTCAAATGAATTTTTCCTTCTATAATCGATGTGAAAGAGAGAATTTCATGAGTGCTAATCTCTCGTTTGAGTTGATGATGAATTTTCCCACAATCAACACAATGTCCCTCTAGTTTTGTTTCTGTTCAGATTTTTTCTTTGGGGGAACAATGCCTCAAAAAACTGATTAATAAACAGCTCCTGTATATATATATCTGTAATATGAATTATTAATCTGAGAGCTAATTTTATTTATTATTATTATTAAACAAACAAGTTGTTAAACACACAGCTGTAGTGTATGATATAACAAGTGGATGATGTTTCCAAACAGATGTATTCACTCAAAGGAATAAATTTGTCACGATAAAAAAGTTTTATTACTTTTGTATGAATGAGAGACAGGTAGAGTGAGAGATGAGACGTATTACTCTAATATATAGAGACACTACACAAATATTTTGATGGGGAACTTCCTCGAAGGATTCAGAGGAGAAGGTGCCAATCTCAGGTGTACACACAATACATCATCATTCTATATATGTAAGTGGATGGCTAATCTTGAGAATACTTTCCTGTGTTTTGCCCATCATTAACGAAAGAAAAACGAATAAACAAACTGATTTGATTGATGTTTACCATAATTTTCATCTATACCTTTTCCATGTCAAGTTGATAAAAATAGAAAACCTAAGGCATAAAAAAGAAATCCAAATGTATATTTTGTAAAATAAAAGTTACACATTTATAGACTTCAATTAAGAAATCTCTTTTGAACGAATTCCAACTTGATAATTTAGAACTAAGAGAGATAATAAAGAATTTTTAGTCAGTATAATGAAATGTATTAGATAATTTTAATAATAGTTCGTTTTTTAAGTGATAAAATAGAAACTATTTAAGATAAAATGTAAATCCAAACATATTCTTGCTAAACTCAAATAGAAGTAATTACTGGTTTCAAAGTTAATTACATCAAAAACTATTTTTTAAAGAAATCCAAAGTGAAACCCATGCAAGCACAAGATATACAAATGAAGCAAAGGGATAAAAATGAAACATACAATTATAATTATAATTATAATAATCAATTACTAATACATAATACATTTTGATAGACTGACACAATCTCTTTCTTGTTTTCCTTTACGTCCTGTTATTCTATCAAAGTATGCCTCAGCGTAAACATAGTGCCCAGGTTAAAGAAAATATCATTAATTTGTACAATGACGGGAAAGATTGGAAAGAATATGCCAAGATATCTCAAGTACCTTATCAGACTGCTTATAAATGGATAAGAGACCGTGAAGAAATCCCAAGGCTCAGAGGAGGATTCAGAAACAGAAAAAAAACTCATGAAATAATTGCCTTCTTACTGAACTATGTAGAAACCTATCCACAAAGAAGTTTGAAACTGTGTTGTGAGGAAATAGAAGCCAGGTTTGAAGTAAATGTATGCGCCAATACAATTAAAAATTGGCTTGATGCAGAAGTCATAAGTCTTAAAAAAATACGCCCTTATCCAATCGGAATGAATACTGCAAAACAAAATACTCCGAGCTGAGTATGTTAACAAACTTGAATGATCGCTCTGCTGGAAGAAATATTATCTATGTTGATGAAACAAATTTTAATTTATATTGTAAAAGAAGCCTTGGACGATCAAGAATAGGAACTCGATGTCATATTATTGATCCAAATTCCAAAGGACAGAATATTCATTGCATTGGTGCAATTTCCATGAACTCTCTAATAACTTTGGATATAAAGCGGGGAAGTTTCATGATAGATAGCTTCAAAGTTTGGATTAATAATTTGATGGAAATCATTAGAAATCAAAATCTTGTACCTGCAACCATTGTAATTGATAACGCCCCAGCTCATAATGGAATAGAGAGCGAATTTCAAGATATCCAAGACATAAATCTTTTAAGGCTAGGCCCTTATTCATTTTTGGTTAACCCGATAGAATACGTGTGGAGTGTATTCAAGTCGGAAGTAAAGAAAATTATTTCTGAGATCAAGCCAGAAATTCTTGCTTACATCAGACAAAATGGCGAGTTGACAATTCAAGAGTTTAGATTGAGAAAACTTGAAGAGACAGCAACCCGAGCAAAAAATGTTCTGAGTGCAGAGAAAATAAGAAGGGCATATTTTCATGTTGAGAAGTTTTATCCAGCGATAATGGAAATGAGAGATTTAACAGAGAATGATTTCGATTTAGCTGTATAAAATTTGATAACAATAAAGATCGGTTTTATATGAAGTTTTATTTTTATCCCTTTGCTTCATTTGTATATCTTGTGCTTGCATGGGTTTCACTTTGGATTTCTTTAAAAAATAGTTTTTGATGTAATTAACTTTGAAACCAGTAATTACTTCTATTTGAGTTTAGCAAGAATATGTTTGGATTTACATTTTATCTTAAATAGTTTCTATTTTATCACTTAAAAAACGAACTATTATTAAAATTATCTAATACATTTCATTATACTGACTAAAAATTCTTTATTATCTCTCTTAGTTCTAAATTATCAAGTTGGAATTCGTTCAAAAGAGATTTCTTAATTGAAGTCTATAAATGTGTAACTTTTATTTTACAAAATATACATTTGGATTTCTTTTTTATGCCTTAGGTTTTCTATTTTTATCAACTTGACATGGAAAAGGTATAGATTTGTCTCCCCTTTGCAAAGTTAATTATGAATAGTACAGAACCTATACTTACAAAAGTATATTTCGTTCTAGGTGAAGAAACTCACAAAACATTTAACCTAAGTATACATATATGGTAGACATATACGCGTGTTTCGTCCTCTTTTGAACTCGTAAGTATGACACAACCTGCGATTTGTTGTAGTCCAATGCTTAATCAACTCGTCCAACATCGCATGCAACTCGGATTACATTTATATCCTCTGACGTACCCCTAAGGTTTTCTAAGTAATGAATGAGGTCCTAGGTTCAAATCGCAGATTGTGTCATACTGACGAGTCCGAAAAGAGGACGAAACACGCGTATATGTCTACCATATATGTATACTTAGGTTAAATTAGGTTAGTAAGCTGTAAGTTACAGCCTGTAACATTCAGCGACATGCGCTAATCCATTACCAAATAAGACGTTCCTGTGGGATATATTACCTAAGCACTTTAGAACGAAGTATTTCTAGTTAAAGTCAATTATATCAAGTAGTATATGTATGAATTATGAGTTTATATCGTTATTAGAGAAATTAATAAGGCAAAAGTGAAAAACAAATCAATTATGTATTTGTGTAATAAAAATGACGACTTGAATCAGTACAAGATTTAGAAGAGAACTAATTTATTTTTGACAAAAATAACCTTCGATAGCAAATTAAAAGATCAATTGCCCACGCACATACTCAATGGAATAACGTCAGGAACGATGCAGTTTCAAAATTGAAAGTCTCACAATCCCAAACACTCCCAGGAATAGAACAAAACAAAATGTATAGAGTGAAATATAATAAAAAGGCAAAGGGAGATAGTCTAATCACACTGAAAAATCTTCTCTCCTACCTATAGTTCAGCTAGTAAGCAGGAGTATCTTGATTCGTGTACAGTATGAAAGGAAAAAAATAAATAGAATAAACTTTTTTGTTTATATTTTCAACTTCCCTTTATTAATATGCAATTTGTAATTAAAATGACGGGGTGAATTGAAGTTTTACTCAACGAATATACACTGTATTGTTATTACACAATGTTCATTTCCTTAGTTTAGTAGTTTCCTTAATGGGTGCGTGTTACTTTTTTTCAAAATGTACAAATGAAAAGAAACAAATTTGCTTAGATGAAATTGGAAAAAAAATACCGCTTATAAAATTGGAATATTCCACCTTGACAGATTAGAGGAGATCTAAAAATACATTCCTAATTTCTCATCTCTTGATTTTATCACAATTTGCAAATCTGCCTACCTTGGTGTTTTTTTATTGAATTTTTTGTCAGATTACGCCGACGATGGAAACATGAGTGAATGAGAAGCAGATGTAGACTGAGAGAGAAGAGTTACATTTTGGCAGAATGAAAGAAATAATAAGCCAATCTCCTTTTTTTGGGGTAGTATATAGGCAGAGTAGAGACAGATGAGAGGAGTGTATTCGATCAAAATTTGTAACTGAAGCATTTTAAAAATGAAGAGAGAGAGAGAGATAGAGAGATGGGGAAAAGGCGAACAGTTCCTCCTCTATTGCGTAATTCTGATGAACAAAAAGAAAAAGGGGAAATAAATCAAAGGGAAATTTCAAAAATACTGATTATATTTTTGCAGAGTGTAATTACAAAAAAGGGAGGTATTTTCCATACAAATAGAAGAAAAATTGAATTCTTTCAGGAATTAACTCTGAATTTTGTAATACTGCAATAGATTGCTAGTACTTTCTTATAGATTTGGTAAACTACCTTTGTATTCTTGTAAGAAATTAATCGGCTTGTTAGTAGGAAAATGGGGATTTCTAAAAAATTCTCAATTTTTTTCATTGAGAAATCGAATTTGATCAAAGTATCTAGATCACGGGGCCCACTTTCACGAGGTGAAGAAAATATATATTTTGAAAATATCCATATTTAAGGAAATTAAGGCATATTTCAAATCTAGAATTTCAAAGTCGCACCAAAATTTCATCGAATTTCAACTAGGGAGATGACCAAAAAAGCAAAATTTCAATTTTGGGATGATTCTCATAATCTGATTCAGTATATTTTATTTTTTAGTCTATTCGTGATCCTTAAAATCAACTTGTAATCCCTCTCCCACTTTGAAATCAGCAAAATTTTTCAAGTCCAAATAAATGGGAATTTGGCGCTACTCTGAAATACGGAATATTAAAAAAAATTCTTCATTTTTTCCTTCCCATCGTGATGATCTAGATTACAAAAAATCTTGATCAAAATCCTTTTTACGATGAAAAAATTTTGTAAAAATCATAAATTCCCATTCTCATTTTAACCAAGTGTATAATCCCATAAAAATTCAAAGAGGTTTTTTATATCCTGATTCAAACTCATACAATACGAGTCCCGTATTAAAAATTGAAGAAACCTATAATTCAAGAGATCGTCTCAAAAATAATTTATCACTCACATTTTACGACTACATCAACTTTATACTATTCTATCTTTTTTTGATTTCTGAAATACTTTGAACAAAAGCAAATTTTTGATATTTTGTTTGCTAACTAGTTTTTGCTATTTTTTTCATCTTGATTTACTCATTAAACGATACCAAAATACAGATAAAAGCCTTATCAAATTTCTTAGATAACCTAATATTAAAATTTCGTAGCCGTTGAACCCTTCTACCGTGCTATAGGAACGAAGAAATCAGTGATTTTCATATGTATTTTATTGGTCTTGGGTTTTATCGTATGAATGGGTACATTAAAGAATTGACTTTCTAAAGTGGTTATTTTTCAGAATAAAAAATGCTATTTCTTGAGAAATCATTCCTATTTTCTGTCCGCCCTAAATATATAACAAGTGTTGCAGTATTATTTATGAGTATTCATGCAAAAATGAAAATTTCCCAAGAGTTAATAAAAATATAGAAAAACATTAATGCTTCTCAAAATGTAGATTATACTCAAAAGTAATAGGAATAATAGTATTAGTAGAGTGCAATGGAAAATTCCCTGGGGAAATTTCACAACAAAGAATAAAGAATAACCAATCTTCGTACCATATCTATATACACTATATAGATTGTATTATTTTTATTATCATCATCATCATCATCTTATAATAAAAGTTGTATTTACTCTAGAGTTAAAGTGGAAGGTATTTCAGAGAGATCATAAAATAAACTACCCCTACAATTTTACCTTCTTCGTCTCTCTTTCTACTTCAAAAAAAGCAAATAAATAAAACAAAAAGAATCTTGGCTCATTTCCACTTTTTCTTTCACTCTGCCTATGATTTGGGGTAATCAAAAGAAAATTTTATTTATTTTTTGTTGGAAAGAGTCTCTCACTTTCTCTCTCTTGAAAGAAGATCAAGTCTTTATCAATAAAATCTTCCTGATAACAAAGGGAAAAATTTTTAAATAAACCAGTTCCTATGATGTCATCTATGGAAATGTCCAATTTCTAGTGCTACTCAAAATATTTTCATTCAAGAGTTTAAGAAAATAGAGAAAGATTGATACCTTAAAACATGGGTAAAAAGCTAGACAAGAATAGTATTCATTATCGTAGTTAAAATAGAACCTTAAATTGAGCCAAATTCTTGCACTGGAATGAAAATCCATCAAAATTTTCTAGTCACTTGATTTATCCTGAGAATATTCATAGACAATTGAAAAAAAGAGAAAATCATTCATGAATGAAGAGTAGTAGGAATCTTATCTTTCTCAGTTATTAAATTTTCCATTCTATTCATAAAAATGTTTTAATTGAAAAAAAAAATCATTTATACACTTGAAGGAATACGAAAATAATTCCGTGATAAAAAGGGTGAAAATGAAATTCTTTCGTATGGGAATGAGAGAATTTCGCAACACAACCACAATTGATAAACTGAGCGTCAGTTAAAAATCTTCAATCAAAGGTTTCTCTATTCTCTCCTCACATCCTTTGATCCCTAAACAAAATTAGACATACTTGAATATCAATAATTGTAGTATGACGATAATAATAAAGTTTATCACATAAAAATTTATACAATAGTCACCTCCCTTTTTTCAATTATATTTCTCATATAAAAGCAAGTGTATTAGATTGATTTTGTAAGGAGATATGATACTCCAACCCTCAACTAATTCTCTATTTATTATTTCCAACTATACTATAGATTTTACCAAATCCTGTCTGGTAATAATCGCAATATTGTTTAACAATGGATGAAAAAAATAAACATAATGAAAAGAAGCGGTATTTTATATTTTTTAGGCAGACTTTCTACTCTGGAATCTGTTTTTAAGGGTGAAGATAAAGTTTATCCTTTTTATTTTGCTTGATGTTACTTAGCCTCCCACACATATATTGATTAAAAAGGAATTTACTTTGGTTTTTCATGTCCACTGTAGAAATGTTACATCATCTAGTGTGTGTATAATATACACTAGGGTGGGTTGAAATTTTTTAACCTCATATTAGGACCAACTTTTCTGATAGAACTATCAATTCTAAGCATTATCTTGTATTTAAGCATGTGTCAAAAATGTCATTCGGTTTTAAAAATCCAGAATTTTTCAAATCGCCGCTCAATTTTCAATGAATTTTAAAATCCGGAATATCTTAGAAATTTAATCAGTTTCATAATTTTTATCTTCAGAAATAGTAATCTTATCATCAAGAGGACCTTCATGGTAAATTTCGTTGTTTTATCATGTTCGTGGAATATTGTGGGAATATATACCCCTAGCCTAATATACACTGTATAATATAATAATAATATAAATTTATTATTTCTGCATTTATTTTTCATACCTTATTCTCAGAATTAAATAAATTGTCTATCTAAAATAATATAAATAATAATTTTGATCATAATATTCAATTGAAATTTTATAGTTTTAATCAAAATTTTCAGGTGTAACTCACAAATGTGGTAAAATTTGAAGGTCTTTTGAATTCTGAAATTTGCATATTCGGATCAGCAGCTACAGGGTTTGTGAGATTCCATTTGAACTTTAAATATTCAATTGTATAACCATAACTTCCTATGTCCATAAGGCAGATTTGTTGGTCCATTGGGAATTTAGATAGATGCATCTGGCAACTAAATTGCATGGTTATCTTTTGACTGTAAATAATTGTGCCATTGTGATAGACCCTAAGAAGAAAATTTGGAATTGTCATCTTGTACATGGAACCTTTCTTGCCATTGCGAAAGAATAGGTCAGGCAGCCACATTTGGCTTTGTCTATGTGGAATACTAATCATCACAGGACCGTTTTTAAATTGTTTTAAATGCTTCCAGGCCAATCTTGGGTCGATCCATGATTGTCGTAAATACATGTCAACAGTATACTCCATATTCATTACATCGACTGAACTTATTGCTAATATTTTCATTGAAATATTCACATTTACCAGTTTATCAGGTAAATCTTCGCCTGGAGTTTTTTCCGTTTTGTAATTTGTGAAGATATGATTCTCAATTCTATGTTTAATGGGCTCAATTTCTGATGATATTCTGTTAACCAAGAGCAAACACAGAAGGAGTTTCGTGATCACAAGGTGAAAGTTTTTTGACATCTTAAATATTTCTCATTTCTTTGGCATAATAAAATCCAGTTGAAAAAAATTGTTTGATGAAATACCGCGAGGTGGCTTTGCTGGAATTAATTAAACAATTCCGAGTGATAAAACTTAGTGATTCATCAATTCGGTCAAGTATTTGTTTGTGTGGGCAAGACACGAATTTTTCAATGACAATGCTCTTTTCACGATATCCCTTAGACAGACACTTTTATTGCTCAGTTTAACTATGAATTCAGTTTGTATGTTTTTTTATTCTGAGAAATGTAATACTAATAGCAAGAGAATAGAGATCTATATAACTCGTATCAATGTATGCATAGTGCATTGCGCACAGATCTGCATATAATCATATCCGATCTGTGTTTTGTATATTCATAATGCTTGACAGATAGATGTGGAGAAAGGGTATCCTCAGGTGAGGTCATAATCTCGCTTTTCTCCCCAAACCAGAATAAGATTGATATAGGATTGTGATTGTGTGTTGCTATTATAAAAAATTAAGCGGAGATTGAAGATATGTTTTCACACACACACACACACACACGTTATTTGTATTCCTAATGTATGCTTTCATAATTTATTTCATATATCAAGTGTACAAGAAGAACAGAGGGCAATGATTGGCTGCCTTAGAAATTTTCATAATTTAGTCACTGAAATCCAGCAAAGTATGAAAATTACTTACCCGTATTTGATGTATATCCCATGATAAAAAAAGGTAAAAATATTTTTTAATATAGAACAAAAATTTAAAAATGTACAAAATGTAAACTTGGTAAATATTACGAGAAAAAAATTTATTTAGTAAGAGGCTTTAGTAACACAGCATCTCACGCCAGGTTCAAGGTAAATAGCGGTAAGTTTATGGATATTTTCCTTAGTAGACAACAAGTCAATAATTCTCTTGTGAATTCTCATCTGGTATCTGTCCCAAGTCTTTGAACCTTCACCACAGGGAGTTTTACGAGTAGTGATTCTTAAAGTCTGATTAAATAATAAGAAATATTAGGTTACTTTTGTTGGGAGAAATTTGGGTCCTTGAACTTTCAAATTCTGATCTTTAGCTCTTTTGACGAGATCAGCTGTAACCTTTCTCAATGGTTCTGTTTTAGTGGCAGAAAAAGTAATTCTGACCCAGTAAGTCTGGCTAGGAGCAGCAACATCAGCTTTTTTAACATCCATGATTAAAAATCGTGATTCTTCGTATAGTGCACTATATAATGTATTAATTAAACAAAATGTACTCATGTTTTCTTTCTAATGTGAGTACTTGTTTGAAATGAAACAACATATTAAACTTGATGAAATTATTTTGGACGAGGAAAAATTCGACTTAATTTTATTCATTGAAAATGTTAGGTCTCTTATTCTTGCCTCGGATTATACCAGGCTTCAATCCTTAATGACGTCAACGGAGAAAAAATTAGATTTATCAAACAACCAAGATTTCAATCGTTTTCGAATCCACATATTCGAAACTCTACTAGCAAGGTTTGGATTGTCAGGAAATGTTAAAGAAAAAAAGCATCTGATGAGTTTAATAGAAAAGGAGTATTCGATCCTCAAAAATGAAGAAATATTTTGTGTTTATGACAAGAATTTCAACGTCAATCCGAGGTTCTTTTATCTTTTGCATGATTCATGGATGGATGTTATGTTGTCATCTCTTTCAAACTTTATTTACTTTCAATTCTGTAACTAGTTTTTGATTCTTATTATTAGCTGAAATGTTGTTCACTCTATTTTTATTATAAAATTATTCTCTATCAATCTCTTTTCACTTATTATAATAAAAAGTTTTTATTAATCCTTAATACCTCCAATGGTGAATTTCATTGTTATCCCAGCACTGAATAATGAACTACACAAGGAAGGGAGACATTTTTTATTTTTGTCATAAATCATATTTGATTTGTATTCGTCACGAAAAAGTCGTTTTTGTTATCATTGTATTGTCGTATAGGGAAATTCTAGAATAGATATTCTATAAATTCTGTCATGTACAAATTTACTTCTATACCTTCCTCTACATATTGTAGAGTCTAAATTAACATGACTGCAAATGGTTACTTGGTCATTGAATGTGATTGGTTAGTTTATTTCGATTTGCCTTCGTGCAACAACCAATCAAATTCAGTTAACCCAAATTATTATCAGAAAAAAAGATGCATATCTAGAACTTAGTTTTGCTCCTATCACTACAGAATGGCTGTCTCTCTCATGTGGTCTGTGGATTTTGTGTAATTTCTTGAAGGCATTTATCGACATTTGAATAATCCAATACCTAATCCGATAGTCAAATATCTTTCTGCTCAAAAGAAAAGATGTAAGTATTCACAAGTGTAAGAAAAAAGGCAGAAAATCTGCAAAATCAATTAGGCATATTAAGCCATGCTGCATGTCTACCTTCTTCCCGTTCATCCTCTAGTAATGTGATGTTTCTTTAATAATTAATTTGTGTTTTAGTCATGACAACTGACTAAAAGCATCGCACACTGAAATTTATCTATCATTCAAAAATAAATAATATCTTTTTAACTAGAAATTTTAAAGTAAACCTTTCTCAATCCCTAAAAACACAGATCAATGGGGAATTCGTTAACTTTGAGGAAAAATCTTCCAAAAGAGGATCTTGGCTTCCTTATGAGCAATACAAACTTTACAAAGAAACAAATAAAACAATGGTACAGAGGTTTCATAGTGAGTTAAAAAGTTGGGAAAAATATTCCAAGTAATTAATTGTTTTTTTTTTAGCGTGATTGCCCTTCGGGACAGCTTAGCAAGAAAAAGTTTATTGAAGTATACTCTGGCTTCTTTCCTGATGGAGACGCTCAGGAATTTTGTACGCATGTATTTAGAACTTTTGACAAGGATAATTCTGGAAAGATAGACTTTAAAGAGTTCCTCCTCGCCATAAACATAACTTCAGGAGGCAAGCCAGAAGAAAAATTGGAATGGGCCTTTCAAATGTATGATATTGATGGTAATGGGACAATAGAGAAAAATGAAATGACAGAAATTATCAAAGTAAATCATTCGAGTTGAATGATTCAACTTACAGATTTTTCATTCTTGACTCGGTGATTGTACAATAAAATGATGAAAATATTTTCTTTATTGTAGGCAATATACAGTATGCTAGGAGCAGATGAATCTACAGTTGATTTATCTCCCGAAGCTCGAACAGATGAAATATTTGATAAAATGGATAGTAATCACGACGGTGTTCTTACAAGGGAAGAGTTCATGGACGGATGCATGGCAGATAAACAACTCTACACAATGCTGCTAGCAGATGAGCCCGCAGAGTGAAGGATTAGAGAAAACGGCCTGAATAATTTTATAAGATACTGTTTATTTCTACTTTGAATTTCTGTTGTTTTGAAGAGATGAAAAAAGTTATATTTTATGAGAAATGAGTGGATGCAGATGACTATAAAAATAACTATTAGCCAGAGTTGTATTCACTAATATTGTAATAATTTAAATAAATAACTGAATTGTAATATCGTCTTTGCTGACAATTTAACAAACCAAGAAAATTTAGTTTGAAGAGATTATTCCGTTGAGTTCAACGAGAGGATCTAAATGACTAATATTGAGAGATATTCATTCAGAAGCATTTAAGGGATAATTATAAGTAATTCACTCAGGTATTACTCTAGAATTTGTTCTTACATTCAATTTGAACTTGAATGATTTTGTTTAAAAACTTTCAACAGTTGCATTTTGATTCTGGGGATTTTGTTAAAAATATAGTAGTTTTTGAAAAAGAATAGTTTTTTTGCGAATAGTTCTGCATTAAAATGACTACAGCTGGTAGGCCTACTTGGAATACCGCCAGAGGTACGAAAGGGAAATGGGAAAAGGATTTGAGTGCCATGTCCAAGCAGTACTCTGTCAGAGATCTTCCAGCCCACACTAAACTAAAGACTAGACAAGCTGGTCAAGGACGCCCAGAAGACTTGAATGGAGTCGATTTCAAGAAGGAACTAGAAGAGAAAGAGCAGAGACTAGCTGCTGAAAAATCTCATAATAAAACTAAAAGAAACTTGGCTATCACGTCGTCAAAACAACCAACTATTAAAAAGTCTAAAGATATCTCAACAGCAAACTTGGACGCAGATGATCCTTGGGAAGAAGACTATGAGGAGGATATTAAAGAAACTGAAAAAGAGGATGCCCAAGAGAATTCAGAAGACTCTGATTCTGACGAAGACGAGGAACTTCTCCTGGCTGAATTGAACAAAATTAAAAAGGAAAGAGCCGAAGAGGCTGCTAAACTTGCTGAACGCACAAAAGCCGAAGAGGAGACAATTCGCCTCGAGAATATTGTCAAAGGAAATCCCCTTCTCAACAATGACAACACTTTCAAGGTTAAAAAGAAATGGGATGATGATGTCGTATTCAAGAATTGTGCTAGAGGTGCCGTAGATCATTCAAAGCGAGGCTACGTCAACAATATGCTCCGATCAGATTTTCATAGGAAATTTATGAAAAAATACATTCAATGAAAAATAAATTATATTTTTTTCACATAATAATGATAATCTTGTAATAATGATAATTTAAATACAATAAAACAATATCAATAAAATTGTATAAATCTGATCATGATTTCGACAACAATTGTGTATAAACTGGGTATTGTGATTGTATAAGATTGAAAGATGTAATGTTTAAAAAGTTACAATTGCTCTGTGATAAGATCCATAATCTTTGATGCTCCATTCATGCCCCTTTCCTCGTAGATTTTTCTGAGATTCCGACAAATTGGTTTAATTAATGGGTAACTATGAATGGAGGAAAACAATGTTCAAACAAAACACAACATTGAATAAATTTATTTAAAGAGTTATAAACGAAAATTAGTGATTCGCTAATACACAATAAAAGTAATTCAAAAGTGTCTACTCTCAAGTAGATCTATGAATTTTACTGGAAATTTTCCAAGTTGAGTTAACTTTCTTCCTCATTTAGAGTCGAAATTTGCTCAAAGAAATTTGATGATGAACAGAGGACCCCTTGCTCAATATGATATGAGTCAGTGATAGTTGGGCCAACAAAAGGTCGAAAGTTGCCATAAACTAGCAGCAGCTACATCACTTTTTAGTAGAAGAGCTCCTACTTCCCCTTCAAGATATAATCTCAGACAAGGAAGTGGATTTTCAGTTTTGTTGTTCAACATCATCCCCTTAAGAGCCAGATTCCAGATTGACTTATTAATTTTCAAAAACATGAGACTATCGCAAATATGCGTTTATCTTCTTCAATTTATACCAGATTCGCATAATTATTTTTGTAACTATTTTAAATAATTTTACACTAACAATAAAAAATCTAATATAATAACTAGAGCTGCCGAAATCGGGCTTAAATTTCAATTAAAAAGGGCTTTTTTTGAAAAGATTTGTGGCAAAAAGTGGCAAAATGGCACACGCTACTTCTAAGTAGTTTCAGTTAAAAACGATCAACTTTGGAAAAATTTCATAAAATTTATTGATCTATATTTTTATTGGCATCTTCTAATTTATTTAATGGGATTCCAGATTTCAAAAAACCTTCGGCGATAATTCTATTCGATAAATTCCTTGTGAATTGAATTGGCCTAATAGTTGACTTTTCTTCAATAAGTTTACGGTGCTTCTTCGTATCACAATGGCGGTCAATATGATCTTTCTTAGTTCCTTTGAACTCAGAGCCACAGAGTTTACAGAAAATAGTTCCTGGAATTTTTGTCAACTCAAGCTCGGGATGAGCCAAAATATTCTTTTTGATTGTATGACTTGACATGATATGTCTGACCAAATAGTACGAGTAACATATATAGATGTGAAATTTGGTTGAATGACCAATGATATTTTTACATGAATCAGACAGGGCTTGGAGATTTCACGAAGATGAAATAGAATTTTAAGCCTTCGGATTGTTTTTTATCAATGATTTTGTATCGAAAACTATCTTAGTGACAACCTTGATTAGGGCAAAAAAGGGCTTAAAATTTGAAAAAAGGGGGCATTAAATTTAACATGGCAAAAATTCCCGGCTTATGCTTCAACTCATGAAATTTCTGATACTACGAAAATAAAGGAAATAAAATTTCTTGCTCTGCTTTAAAAATGGCATTTTCGCAGCTCTAATAATAACTAATAATTATAGTCCTAATTTCGACAATCCTTGGAGAGTAGATAAAACTCGATATTTTAATTTTGTCAATCCCTTCACTGATACACTCCCTAGCTTCGAATCCTTCCAATGGCAATTAAGAAAGCCATTCTTTAGTCTATTTTGTTCATTTACTGGCATAAATAATGGCTACACTCAGGGGGTTGGGAGCGAACTTTCTCAATTCTCAAGAAATTCAAGATTGGTGATCTTTTGCGAAAACTTGTCGAATAATTAATTTTATTCCTTTCTAGTCAAAAGTAACTGCTTATCATATTTGAAATACAAAAGCTGAAATCTTTACAGTTTGAATCTTTTATCCAATAGATCAAAAGTAATGAAGATTCAAACTAGTCATTCATTCCTTTATGTACAAACTTGGTAGGACTGATCGGGAAAACTCTTTTAGTCCTCTCACATCTCAAGCATTTCAAGCATCTTAAATATGAAGAGGTAGATTGAACCCTGTTAAAAATGTCCCAAATACCTGTCTGTATTTGCAGCATTAAAATGAAGAATTTCCTTGTGTTTGGAAACTCATATCAAAACTGTGGAGTTATTCTCCAAATTAGAGTTTAACGTGTGTTTAAACGGACTGTTCTCTCATCGTGTCTCAGTTAGCAACCAGACATTTACGTGATAAAACATTATTATTATGTTGTTTAATTTAGTAACTCATGATGACTGATTGTAGTTGAAAATATATACAGTATTGGATTGGTAAAAAGTCAAAAAAGAGTTATTATCATCATTCTGATGGTGAATTTTTATATAATTTCTGTTTTTGTCTAACAGACAACTAAAATTACTCGCTAACCAGGATAGGATTTAATGATACTCCCAAAAAATCTGCATGTTCAGTTATTATCATGAATAATCATTTATATAGGGAAAAAATACAGTCTAGAATGATAGACTTGTACTATTTGGTGAATGTTGATGCATTACGCAAATGTAATAGTAGTTATTATCGCTTTCATGCTTCTCCAATAATAAAAACATGATCCAATTCCCATTCAAACACATTTTTCTACAAAAGAATAGTCCAAGTGAGTCCTCTTGTGAGTTGATGGGAGAGGAAAAAATTAAATCTCATGCCTCTATGCCTACAATGTCATGCAAACAGAGATTCAAACTTATTATCTTATTAAAAAGCAATGAACTGTAAATTTTTCTTTCTAAAAAAATTCGTTATCTCATCTAAGACTGCGACTCTGGAATTCTCTGTCAAATCCCCAAATACAACCAGTAGAAAGCTCGAATTTATCTACCTCAGATCCTGTCTAAGACCTCCCTCTTGAAAAACTCTACTGGAGCTATCGAATATGCGCCCTTTATGGGTTCGTTGTATAAGTTGTAGCGAATATGTACTGAATAGCTAACTCATACTAAAGTTCGTAGCTAAGAATTGAATATACAGTATCTAGAATAGCCCTAGGGAACATAACTGACTTACAAACTGTGTGAGAAAACCTAAACCCTATAACAAATGGCCAATGCTGGTGGAGTTTGTGGGTTTTTTGTTTCTACCAAAAAAAATACTGCATCCATTGACCGATAAAAATAGGAAATCTTGTAAGCAATCACGAGTAAATCTAGATAGCATTTTTTATGTCTCTCCAAATATTACTGAACAAATCTAAAAGTTTTAAAGTAACAAGATTTTGTATTTAACAATATAGAATTACAGTAAAGCTCTTATAAAATTAAAGTAATCAGTGAGATAACTATGAAAGAGACAGCACAAACTCATGCATAAAAGATATTACCCGAGTAATTGGGTAAATGTAAATGTGAAGGTGTTAAAAAACTGTATTTACACGGCATGATGAGTGACACTTCAATCATTATAATTACCTATTACAATCCTGTACCATCCCTGACGAATGGCTAAAAATAAGTATTACTCCAATCCCAAAAGTGTCCAACCCAAAGGTGCCATCTGAATTTAGGCCTATATCAGGTAGAAGCACTTCAACTAATCTTATCGCATTTTTCGACAAAGCCAACGACATTAAGTACAAAAAAGTCCCATCAGCTGCCATCTTTATCGATATTGCTAAGGCCTTCGACTACCTTTCCACATCATCCAAAATTGCTTCACCAAACTGAAGGAAAATTGCATTTACAATTCCTCTACTCAACAAACTGTCCTCATCTCTGGAATACAATTACATCCTCCGTCGTCCCATCGGTTTCACAATCCTCCTTTAGACACTGCATCCTCTAAGATTCAGATTTAAAGTTAACTTATTTAATTTCAAACACCAATCTATAAACCAGATCTCAAAGAGAATTATTATTTTTGTACCAGAAAATCATGATCCTTTTATAATTGTTTTTCAATAAATCTCTTATATACTTATGCTTATTTGTTTCAGTCACACATCAACGAAAGCTAATAAAAGCTTCTTTATGAGAGGATAGTTCATGTCTATTAACGATACGTTGGAAATTGGCCTACTTGTGACAGAAGTTATTTTTGTAACATTTGTGAATAAAGAGATGATATCTAGAAACATCCTCAAATCAAACCTCGAATCTCTTGATGTCGAACTCAACATGTCGAAAACAAAACTCTCAACCAGAGTACCCAAACCTCGCCCAAACATACAACTCTAAGCATGATGCCTCGAAATTATTTGTGAAAGATAACAATAACAAATACCATAAAAGGAAAATTTTCCTGGAACGAATTCAATAAATCATGCTATACAAGAATATCTAAAATGTAAAAGGGTTGGAACAGGTTTCACCACGCTTTATTGTCCTTGAAGATTGTCCGACTGATTTATCAGTTTGAAAAAAAATAAAGATTTTCAAGACACCTTTTTTAAATTAATAAAATAGATTTTTTTCATTTTAACATGAATAAAATCAATCTGTTACAGGAGAAGCACTACAAACCTGTATAAAAAACCACTCTACAAGTAACTCACGACTTTATATGATTAATTTGCTCTGTAACAATCTTGGGTAAGACCTTGATGATATCATTCATCAAGTTGATGCCAGTCTCTTGATCTAGTTTAGCTAGTAAGACAGAAGTTCCATCATGAAACTCTTCCGCCACGTACCAGAGAGGTTGGTGATTTTCAGTACTACTGAATTTTTCTACAGTTGTCTCATAGGCATCAGTTAATACTTCCCTGTAGAGATTGTAAGCTTTCTTAATGGCGCCCTGTTTAAAGTACGCCATAGCCATTTGATTCTTTACGTTTACAACAAAGGCTGAAGATTTTTCTTTCTGGGTGTTGCTGAAAATGCCAAGAGAGTCTTGGAATGCGTGAATCGCCTAAATTTATTTGAAAAATTTATTACACTTTTGAGTTTCATGCTGAAATATCAAGTCGGATTAAGAGGGTTGAAGATTTTTAAAGGTCGTTTAATTTTTGTCACATTTTCTTTTGATTTATGAAGTTGATAATATGAATATCTAATAGATAATTAGTGAACTATATGTAGCCAATGATTTATGGGAATTGAATATAAAAATATTAATATCATGATTCTGATTAGAAAAAGGGATAGCTATGGCCCTATAAAAATAATATTATGTAACTCTTTTAGATATGAACATGTTTTAGAAACGACGTACATGGTCAAGAGTATTTGTCTGGATGTGAATCATTCCGAGGTTGAAATAATCGATAGCGATACTGTTTCTATCATAAGCATCAATATTCAACTTTCCATCGATCATAAGCTCGTAATGTTCTTTAGCGTCAGTGAAATTTCGGTCATGCAAGTCAAGGCCAATGAGTAGTTTTAGGATAAAAACATTCGTAATCTCATTAATGTGAAGTAAATGACTAGATACTGGAGTGATATTTGAAGTGTAGGCTTCCATTAAGTCTTCACGTGCCTTATCAAACATTTTCAAATCTTTGAAAATTATAGCTCTGATAATCAGAAGTTGTACAACATCCAAGCTAAGATCCATTTGGCTTTCGTCAATCATTTTACTGATGACTGGAATGATAAGGCGATGTTTGTTCGTGGAAATCTTTTGAAGGACCATAGTGTAAACTCCTCTAATTCTTGGTGAGAGGAATAAAGTGAATTGCTTCTCACAGAAACTACTCGTCTGACTGAATTGCATATCTGTTATTGATATTATTTAATAGAAAAAACTTACATTCGATATCAACAATATCCTGACAATCTGAAGGAATTACAACTAGAGGAGGTTGTTTCAAAAGCTCAATTTCCTTCTCTAGATCGGAGATAATTTTTTGATTAGATTCGAATTCGATATTTTTGGCTTTAATTTCTTTTTTAATGTCCTCATTTTCCAACGATAGATCCCGAATTCTGTTAATGGCTAAATGTATTCCAGTGCGATAATCATCCACAATTTGATTTAATAATGATATAATCTAGAATATTGATAAATTAAAAATTTTCAATCAAACCTGAAATTTAACTATTTCTTGCCTAGCTCTTGTCTTGTAATCATAACTATCCAATTCTTTATCTGAATTTAGCAAAACAAACTCTAAGCGTTTACAAATTTTCATTGAAGTTGACACTAAGGAGTTTAATGATTTCTCTTTGGGAACTTCTGTTTCATCCATAGCATTTCATCGTCGTATCATGTTCAACCAATCATACTACAGTACAGCAAACAGTTTAATTTGAAAATCCACCAAAAAACTTAAAAAGAATAGGTTTAGTAGATTTTGTTTATTCACCGAGCTTATAGTATGCCTTTTTAATATTTCTATTGTACTATGAGCGAAGAAGAAGATTATTACAAAATTCTAGGCCTAGATAGAAATGCCGATAAGGCAGCTATAAAAGCACGATACAGACAACTAGCTCTTAAATGGCATCCAGACAAAAACATGGATAATAAAGCAGTGGCAGAGAAAAAGTTTAAGCAAATCGGTGAAGCATTTGAAGTCCTCTCAGATGATAATAAACGAGCTCATTATGATAGATATGGTAAAAATGGACTCGGCTCTGGAGGACGGCAGCATAGACCATCATCACAAGGTCACATGCATGATCCATTCGAGGCGTTTTATCAGTTTCGAGAACCAATGGACATTTTTAGAGAAGTTTTTGGAGGAGATCCTTTCGGTTCGCTTTTCGCTGATCACCCTATACAATTTATGAATTTGAATAATAGAAGAACAAATTCTCGTGCTGCACCTTATCCTCGGTCAAATTTTATGTCTTTTTCTGGATTTCCAGATTTTCAACCCTTTGGATTACATGCTATGCAAACAATGCAAAGCATGTCCCAAGGCCCTATGAGATCAGGGGGCAGCTTCAAGAGTTATTCTTCATCTTCAACTGTTGTTAATGGAAAAGTTCACACGGTAACAACTGTTCGGGAAAATGGAAAAGAGACCACCACGGAAGAAATAGATGGTGTTGTAACAAATATTGTGAAGAAGGACCTTGAAAAGGGTGGCCAGCAAAGGTTAACACATCGTTAAAATCATGATGCTGTCCTACTGTATAAAAACGCATCTTTTGATTTTATTCCAATAAAAAAGAATTTACAAGAAAAAAGGATTCTTATTTTCAAGAACTAATACTATAATTATTATTATTACAAAAGTTGTATTGAATAATTTAATAATATAATATCTTATGTGAGAAATATCTTTATTATATTTTTAAAAAAAGATTATAGATGTGAGTTCTCAATCTGTTCAGATTCTGTTGAGCTAACTAATGAGATGAATCATTGATTATAATAAAAATAATTGTATTTTGTTTTCAGAGAGTCGACCACAACTAAAGTTGTAGAGCGTTGTTCAAACTATTGATACACTGTAACTCTATTAATTAATGAAAAAGGCAATGTTGAATAAGAAAAAAATTTATTATTACATCATCAACCTTTTAAATAATAATCTTGGTTATAGATTTTGTTTAGAAAAAACGGGATAAAAATTCAAATGCAATATATATATGTAGTTTTGTAAGCACGCACAAAAACTTTAAACTCTCTTTTGGCGTTTTTCACGCTTCTTTGGGGGCAGAATATTAATTCTTCGATTGTCATAGTCTTGGAATTGAACATCAGATTCTTGTATGAGTACAAGCCCTAAAATTAAACACAATAGGCTATAAGTATTTAAAAATAGAATATTCTAGAAAAAACTAATCATGCAAAAGAGAATTCTTTAATTAGAACAAATTATTGATAAATATACTAAATAGCAGGCAAATTACTGTAGAAAAATTAAATTTTTAACCAAGCGTTTTTTTCTTGGAACTTTCTTGACTTCTCATAGACCTTTCATAGACAAAATCTGAAGCATCTGAGGCCTCTCGAATCAAGGGTGGTCTGCCAAGCGATATAGATGGTTGATTTTCAGTAAAATCTAGATTGTATTCGAAATCGGTTATAGGATTAGGGTCAAGATATTTCAGTGATTCATAGGTGGAAGGATCAAAGTTTTCATTCAAATTCATCATTGGTGATGATATCAGTTTGAGGTGTGGATTATGCTTATCAAGATGCCCCAGACTAGTGGAGGAATTCGAGAAGGAGTTTGACTTTTCAATCGACTTTCCTTCGTTCGGGATTAAAACTAGTGGTATACTCAGGGAGTTCTCAAATTGCTGCTTCCTAAGATTTCGCTCATAGCTAAGTCTTCTCAATGTTTCACTATCTAGCCTGGGTATGCTAAAGTGGAGGCCATGGGTTAATCTCCTCGCACGATCTTGAATGTCGAATTTAAACCTTTTGGGTCGATAGATTCTTTGGACTGTCAAAGTTTTGGTTGGGGTAGCAGTGTTTGTGTCAGAATCGCATTTAACCTGATTCTTTCTCCGGAGAGAGGCTAATCTTTTCAACTTTCTCAAAAGAGATTCGTTTTTAGGTTCAACAACAGTTAATTTTCCTATCAAACCAACTGAAAAGTAATAAAAAATATATATTATCATCTAGGTCATCCAAGTTTCCATGACAGTAATTGCAATAATTATTCTTTTCGTCTTATGCAATAATTCAATATATCTACAGCTTTTCTCGACGAATTTGTGGGAATTCATGATTATTGAAATAAATCTCATCAAGGTATCAAAATATATATTTTGGTAGATATTTTGGTAACCTGAATCATAAGGTACACTAGCACATGTATAAGAAAAAATAATTCGAAAAAAAAATGGAGACATTTCAAATTTCGAGCTGGATCCTGAAAAATAACGTTTATTAATAATAATTCTCTCACACCTTGAAATCAACAAAAATTTTCAACTCAAAGTTTAAAAAAAGAAAAAATCGCGCCAGCTCGAAATTTAAAATGTCTCCAAATTTTTCCACAAAATTTTTTTTCTTCAAAATTTTGACACCTTGATGAGATTTTTAAAAAATAATCATGAACTCCCACAAATTCATCGAGAATAGCTTTATATAGACAGAGTAAACTCACTGGTATTAACAGTATTATCAGTACTTCGAGCTGTAATATAATTGGAATCATCAGAAAGACTTTCTTTCTGGGATTTGAGTTGTTTTCTCTTTTTTGACATTTCCGTGCATGGGCGAGGTGAATTGTCGACAAGGCCGAGGGATATTATTCGATTAAGGGGTAGAGAGGCTGCTGGATGGGAATATCCAAAGACCTTTACAAAGAGAACCATGACCATGATGAAGAAGAGAGACATGAGCAACATGCCCCACCAGTAGACCTATTCACAAATGGTTTAACTACAGATTGGAAATTATAATCAAATTTTTCCTGCAACATACGGTAATAAAGTTTTTCACTTTATTCCACATCATAACGTCAAAAATTAGACTGCGGAGACGAGCCAAGGGACCTTGTGCTACAATAGGTCTACATTGACGAAAGACATCACAATAACCCCGATGATTGTCACACGGCTGGCCTGGTGCGAGTTGAATACCTTTGCCATTTCTTATGAGAAATTTGGAGAGCTCTTTATGCCTGAGATAAATTTCATTGTTCTAGAAGAAGAGATGAAAAAGTTTAAGAGACGTTATTTCTTCATTATTTATTTGCCCAAAAATCTATGGATAATATGAAAAGATTTCTATTTTTATCCAAAAATTGAATCATGCAATGTTTGAACAGGTGTTTTCGTAAGTAATAATTGAAATAGAATTCTACATTGAATTGTATAAAAGAATGGGTAGAAATGTAAAATAAGTAGGCTGGAGAGAGTAGAAACCTAGTGTGATATTGCCTATTGATCTGGTATTGTAGAGTTTAGCAAAATCAGAAAATTATCATTTCCAAAAATCGCTTCAAGATTCGTAAATAAACTGGCTTGAGCAAAATAAAGAGATGTAAAAAATCATGGTAACAGTGTAGAAGAAGTTTTTATTCCAAAATATATTTAAATGTGCGCATTCTTAATGATGATTGATTCATTTTTTTGTCTAGAATTTATTGTGAATCTAGGAGTGTTATTGTGAATCAATAAACTATTGAGAAATTATAATTCAAAAATATTACAGAATTATTACTTCGATAGGTTGCAAAATGAATGGAATTTCTGTATCGACCAATACTAAATTTTATGATTTATCTCTTTTTCGCAAGAATGCATGAAAAATTATTTTATATATTCTGAAAATGTTCTTCTTCCCCTATATGCTTGTAATTGTGTCAGTAGTAGAGGGATAAAATCGAAAAACATCGGGTAAATTATCGCTATTCAAAAGATACCAAATAAAACTTTTGATCCTGATCTGAAAGCCGAACCAGGCATAAACCATAAAAAATTCACATGATCTAAGACAAGGTTTTATTCAATTACAAGTTTAAATAGAAATTGGCTTGATTCAAAAATTTCTAGATGAAAAATCTACGCAAAGGTTGAGTTGTTCAGAAGATACTTGATATAATCTTATATAAAAATCAATGATTTTACAAGTAGATAACACTTACCTTTTCTAGATCATACGTGGAGATACAATTGGTTAGGGGCCTCTTGATTTTTTTCCCATCTCTATTGGTGGTTGTCTCCCACCTTTGACAGGCCACATAGCAAAGACGTTCAGCAAATTCTTGACTATTCATGATACTAGAATTTTCAATTGTACATTCTTCCCAACCATTGATATGCTCACAAATACTGCCCAAGCATTGGCCAGATTTACAAACTTTTGTCATATTCTGACATGGAGTATTGTCTGGATTTGGCTTTGATGGAGGACACTTGACTGAAGATCCCGAGCAAAAGCTTGAGCCATGACATTCACTCTCTGGGCGACACATGTGTTGTTCTGTTCTAAATTCACAATCTGACGTACAACATTCCCCAGCGTTTGGACTGCATTGAATCTACATATCATACAATAAAATGTTAAAAACTTCTTTTTTAACTTTTAACTGATGCATTTCAGCTTAATTGAGAATTTCAATTTACAATAGAGTAACGCACCTTTTTTCTGCTCTTGCTTTCATCAAGGTAGAAATCTTTAAGGCGACAACTGCTACCATACCCAGCATCATTAGGATGACAGCATTTGTCATTACATTCGGCCTCAGTGAAGCCACAATCACATTGTTCATCTTCTTCAGTTAGTCGATTGCCACAGAATGGCCCGTCTGATTTTATCAGACAGTTATTAGGACCCTTTGAAATATAAAGGAATGTTGGATTAAACTAGGTTAATAGAATCCAATTCTTTTATCATTTCATTTTATAGTGAGTATCTATATTGAGCTAGAGTTTACTAAGATATAGAATGAGTAACTAATACTTTGATTCATAATTTTAATTGCTGAATAAATCACCGTGATGTCCTATCAAAAGCGTGGTTGTTCAATATCACTTCTACGAGTTTCTTTTTATTAGAGAAATTGTATTTATTTAATAAACAAATTATTTCTTGCTGCAGACAACAAATACATTAGAGTTGAGTTGATTAAATACAGAGATATAGATTTTATCAAGTTGAGAATTATTCGTTTTTTCATGAAAAGTGAAAAAGTAAATTTTAGTCTAGCCTAGTGACAAGGTTCCTACTAAATTTACAAATAGTATTAATACTATTTTTGATACGCTAGAAAAAGGTATTCATTCACGTGAGTCTGGAGAAATATTTGGTTTATTTGAGAGAAATTTTCCCTGATTCTAAATAGAATATAAAAAGAAATCTTGAAAAGACTTTATTAGATAAACAACAATCCTGCTTTGAAAACTCCTCAAAATCTGAAAATACCACGTGATATGGATCTTGGTATTAACACTAGCAGCAAATCACTTTTTAAACTACTGCCAGAAAAAAATTTAAAATCACTTAGATCAGATTTTAAATTTATATTTCGTCATTTTTCTGATTTTACTGATCAGTAAAAGTAATCTATTCAATGCAGTAGAATGAAAAACTCTCTGAAAGTTATATGAGCTTGGTACTTTTTTGAATTATAATAATTTGGCGAAATTTAAACAAAGCAGGTACTATTATAAGGACGGCATGTTATGCATATCTAATCGATATGGTATTAATTCTAAAAATCTCTAGCGAAATATACCGATTTAAATAAAAAAGTAAACTAACTGTCTGGATAATAAGTTTATCTATATAATCAATCAAATCAATATCTATATTTATTAAATATTATTTAAACATTAGATAGAGGATAGACACGATGATTAGAGATGTATTAATTAATTAAAACACCAATTGGGCAAGGATTGGGTAATGCAATAATACTTTGTGTAATAATAGAAAAAGAATTGAGATAATCACTATTAAGAGATAGAGAGGTAGGAGAAAATGAAAGAATTTATTCTACTTTTGGCAATAAATTTTGAAAAATAAACTAAGGATCAAGAAATGCCCGAGAAACACGAGAGAAATCTTTGTCTGTCTGAAATCTACCTTCATTAATAACAATCCGATCAATAAATAGAACCTTTGTAGAACAGATATGAATATAAATTGTTGAGATGCAGGAAGAGTAGTAGCCTTTCATTTTATCTGTTGCAAATTAATTAGGTCATGGAAATACCAAAAATGACAAAAATTAGCAATAGATTATGATAAAGTCTGATGAAATAGGCTCCAAAATATACATATCTATTTTATTAAAACCCTCTCTCAGAAATACAGGACAATTTCCAGCCCTAAATGAACAGCAGAGTAGGCCTATTTGTTGAATAAGAGATAGGATTTTCACTATACACTTGACATTATACAGTACCCAAATGTAACATTAACTAAAACTGTGAAAATGAACGAATACAAACACGAATTCATGGTCAACTGAATAGAAGAGAAAGAAGAAACTATTTCTTTAATGTCGTACCAGTGAGAATATGATGAACAAGTTGACCTTCTTTTTTCAAGTTTGAACTCGATCCATGGCAACCAAATAATAAAGTTACAAGTACATTTTAGTAAAAGATCATTCACAAGGATGAAAATTATTCAATCAGACAGTGTAGCTAAACCATATCATGATTAGATTCGATTTCATGAAAAAAAACTCACGACAGTTTTCCACTTGAAAACAAATTCAGACAAGATGTAGTTTGGTCATGAATAAGAAAGAAATAGCTCACTTTAATCACATCATTGACAAGTTTGGCTATGGAATCTAGGGAGCAATCACTAAATTTGTTATTATTCATTTTATCGCCAGATGTTGCACTGGCGAACATGAGATAATTTCCATCAGGATGGTTTGATTGTGGTAAGCAACGAGGTTGATCTTCCTTGTGATCGTCATCATGTTTCGCGCCGAAATTATGGCCGACTTCGTGGGCAAATGTGAGCTGGGAAACTTTGAGAGCAACCCTGGAACCATAATTCATCAGGGTTACAACGCCAGTATTTAAACTTTTATTCAGCATTTTTGTCTGGCCAGCCTCTTTCATTGGGCGATTCTTCTCACAGATACCTCCGATAGCCCCTGCTTGTGCTACCCAAGCCAGGCCTAGGGTGCCCCCGGCAAAATCACGATAAGTAAATATGTAGGAAAGACAAAAATCATCATGAACCATGTAACTATTGAGATTGAGGAAATTAGTGACATCAATATTAGGTGAGCAAAAGGGATTGTTCTCAGCAAAAGATCCTCGAAGAATCTTTTCATCGAAGTTTTTCCGAATACGACAATCAACGTCTGTAGTATTAATTTGCATACGATCAACTCGAAAATTAATTCCATGATATTTTATTCGCCCTGAAAAAGTCTGGAATATAGCATTGCTGTAAATGAGTTGAATACTTTCAACATGTAAAATTAAGATGGATTGAATTTCCTGATAGGCAAGATCTGGATTTCTATTGATATGACGCAAAGACATGACATAGTCCCAAAGATATGTATCAGTCTGAAGAAAGAGATTGCAAACTCGATTTTTTGAATCCTCAAAACCATTTTTATCAGACTTTTGAAAGGCTGCTTGTACATAACTATACAGGGAACGTTTCTGGCGTTCCACAATAACTGGTAAAATTTCTGACGAACAAGAAGAGTTGGAATTGCTTTCTTTTATTCCATTACCAGGATAAACTACAAATGCATTGCCATTAGTAGAATTTAAAAAACCAAAGACTGGCTCAACAAATAATGTTGAAGGACTAGATAAATCAAGACTGCCATTTAAGAAAATGTTTCCACGAAATCTATTATTGACTAAAATTCCGCTAACTGTACTGTTAACAAGTCCATTTACAGATCCTCTTACAGGCAATATATTATATCTGGTGAATGTTGAATCTTTGAAAAACTCTGAGGAAAGAATTTTTGAGTTTTTATAGAGGTTTAAACTCAAAGTTTTGTTTTTGAACGGCAAATCTATGGAAATAGAATCGTGTATTTGATAAACACTTCTTTTGTGTCTGGAATAACGGGGTATTTGATACACTATGTCATATTTATTGAATATATGATTCAATTGAGCATTAAAATAAAATATAGAAAGGTTTAACACATAAATAAACAGCAAATTTGCTTGCATATATTTGAAAATGCAACTAAAGTTTAAAGAATCATCTCTAAAAGTATTAGCCATGAAACTGATATTTTAAAAAATGATTGCGAACTTTTAAAATGACAGATTCTGAATTGAAGATAAGAAAAGTTCACAAGAGAAATCTTTCTGATTTACCCCTGCTAAATCAAGAGGATATTAAAGAAAAATCCTTCAACCGTCAAGAAAGTCAATTAATCAATAAGAGAACTTTAAGTTCTGACAATTTGGATAAACATTACAGCGGAATATCTCATACTTTTCATAATGCTTTTCATCAAGCTGAAGATTTCGTGCAAACAATCATCAAGTCAGGATGGTATTTGGTTAGCCATCAACACTTGCCTGACTGGATGCGTGACAATGAATATATTCACCAAGGTCATCGACCTCAACTTCATTCTTTCTATGCTTGTTTTTCATCTATATTTCGAATGCATTCGGAGACTATCAATATATGGACACATTTAATTGGATTCATAACTTTTGTTATTTTAGCTGTTGCGTTTCTAGTACAGCCTAGCATCAATCTAGATTGGGAAGAACGCGCAGTTGTCTCAGTATTTTTTGCCAGCGCAATTCTGGCGCTTGGATTCTCGTGGCTTTTTCACACTGTCCACTGCCACTCAGAATGTGTCGGTCGATTTTTCAACAAGTAAGGTTCATATTTAAAAAATAATTTGCTCATTAGACTTGATTATGCTGGTATAGCTATTTTAACCGTCGGATCTTTTGTTCCATGGCTGCACTTTTCATTCTTCTGTCATCCCAAATACAAAGTTCTCTACCTTGTACTTGTCAGCGTGCTTGGTTTAATTTGCATATTTGTATCTCTAAAAGATTACTTTCAAAAGCCAGAATATCGAAAGTTGAGGGCTGGTGAGTTATGTAAATTGTTTGTGTTAAAAAATGAAAAGAGACTATTGATTTTTTCTCAAATCTATGTGAATCATATTGAATTCATTAGTATGACTTAGTATATTCTTCAAATTTACATCATCATTTTTATATTACAGGACTATTTGTATCTCTTGGATTGTCTGGAATCATACCATGTTGTCATTACATTTTAATTGAAGGATTTTGGAGAGCATATGATGGACTATTTTGGCTTGTACTTATGGGTGTTTGTTACATAGCTGGAGCATTATTGTATGCACTCCGATTCCCTGAATGCTATATACCAGGCAAAGTTGACATTTGGTTCCATAGCCATCAAATATTCCACGTCCTCGTGGTTATTGCTGCTCTAGTACACTACAAAGGCATTCTTTATGTCGCTGAGTATCGTCTTTCACATTCACCTTGTCGATGAATACAATTATGACACTTTTTAATGTGCCAAAGAAATTGTATCGCTCTATAAAACTACTATTTTTCTAAAAAACATGCTTAGAAAAAGATTATCAAATATTAATATAATTAATTTTTAGATTATATCTTGCATTTTAACAAATTCTTTAACAAATAGTCATCTTTTTCTTTGAGCCACTCAATATCTAGTAGTTCTCTCACATTTTCAAACGATGCTACTTCATTTGATAATTCAACATCAACAGACTGGTAAACAGAAGATTCTTCGAAATACTTGAGCAAACTTGGTTCATCTAACCATTCCTGGAAGAAAATAATTATTTTAGTGAATAAAAGGCAAACCTTAAAGTTGATACTGGTTCTTTTCATTTTTTCACACATTCTTTTACGTCTTTCCATTTCTTCTTTGATCAGCTCGTCTTTATTCAAATCGAGTTTGACTAATTTATTGAAAACACGCTCTTCTGGCGTAAAGTCGAGGTTTATTGGAATGTTTATGTCATTGATATGTTTTCTACCTTTGCCTTTGGAGCTACTTAATGGATCAAGTTTATCTAATGCTTGATTCAAATGACTGAGACTAGGTCCCTCAATTATGAGAATCGAGTATTACTTTTATCAGCTTGTTTTTAATTCTCTTCGTTTGTTGTTCGATTTCATTATAGTCACCGGTTGATAACTCAAATTCATCCTCAGATGATATTTCAGATAGCGTAAATTCGTCTTCAAAATAGTTTTGGTTACTGTCTATGGATATTGCTAGCTTGGACGCAGGAGAACTAAATTTATCCATAAAATTCTTCTTGTTATTTAAAAAATAATAATTCAAAAAATCGACAAACGCATCCTTAGGCAAATATAAACAAGCTAATCTTTTGCTTGTGTTTTAATAATTATGGATTACGAATTTAAGCCGATTAACGAGCTCATAGATGCCAACTTTGACACATATCGCTTAAAGAATTCAAATATTGATGTGAAAAAGGTTCCACTCGACTTTGATTTATTCTCTCCCAACTATAATGATTATGAATTCTCTGACTTGAGAATAAGTCTAGTCAAGAGTTTTAATCAACTTTGGTGCAATCCATTCGATAATAACGATCTATTTATCATTTCTTCTGATGGTTTACTTAAACGATTCCGATTTAGTCTTGTCAATTCAAGTTATGAGTTTATCGATGATGTTGCAAAAATTTCAATTAGCCCGGATTTCATCCCAAATCTGGTATTTTTAGATCGAAATTCGCTTCTCATACAGACCAAGGACAAATCCGTAACCTTTGTTACCAATGGCAAATCCGAGGAACTTGCTTTGGAGAATCAGATTTTTTTCATGCACGATGCAATTTTAGATACCAATTCACTGGCTTTTATTGCATCAAGATTATTCGAAGATGGACTCAAGGATAATTTTGCACGAAAGGGAATCGAATTTCTTCTCGTCAACATAGAGAAAGAAAATTCTGAACTTAAAAAACCAAAGGTAAAGTTTTTGGAAAGAGTATATGAGAGTTATCCAAATTTTGTGAGTCTAACCAGGACTGTAAATATTTTTGGTTCTAACTCTGTACACCGGGACTACCTGATGAAAGCGGGCTTTTGTCCTGATGACGTGGAAAATCTTTCATGGTTTGTGGATGATCTCATGCTGAATATGACTCTCTGGTTTAAACACAAGATTAAATTCTCAAAAGAAGATGTCTCTGTGAAGTTGAACAAGAAAAATGCTGAAGATTTAACATTAGACGGAGATGAGGATCAAAATTTAACCCAAATCAGATTAGAAATTGATAACAACATTATTCTGGAGACAATTATCAAAGGGGAATATTTGGAGGAAAAGGGTTTGACAATTGATACCAATCTTAAATGGTAAATCATGATAATTAATCATGTAATTTACTCTCTTGATTATATAGCTTAAAAGTATTGTTGAAACTCAATAGAATCGTAGATGCAGAGAACATCTTTATTGATGATGTCAAATCAGAATTTCCAATAATGTTTTCAAGGGAGACACTGACCAAGAATAATCCCGAAGACTCCCAAGATGTCAACTTTAACTCGGAACAACTTGAGGATGTTGATCTTATCAATGATGAAAATTTTAATCTCAACTATACCGTTTATAATTTGGAAACATGTTGTGTCGTGAAAAAGATAAATTTACCCGGTAATGATTTTTTGGCGAGTGTTACTTTGCTATCGGGGAATAGACCTATCCAGTGTCCATGCTTACGTTTCAACTTTGACGGATTTGTCTGGAGAGAGGGGAATCCGGGAAAAATGAAACATGTCGCCTCTTTGAATGCATTCGGCTATATAAATGCTAGTAAATCGGCTAGAAAATATGCTGCCATTCATCCTGCAGTGAATGATGACTCTTTCCAGTTTTTCGCCATCGCTGATTTCAATTCTCGGATTTATGTTTATCAACAGCCAGTGGAGAAAAATCAAAACCCAGAATGCAAAGTGATCAAGAGAAATGAATCAGCCATCTCACAAAAGGTTCACACTGCCTGGCAACAGGTAATTACATTTACTGATGATGCGTCGGAGATTGTTGGCTTCAGAGCTGTGAACGAACCCAATGCAAGTATTCTGGTTCTAACAAAAAATAATTTTCTCTACTGCATTAATACTATCTAATATTTTCTTGATAAAAATAAACATTTTCCATGCAACTGTACTAATAGTCATCATAATTTTCTAATGCAATATTGCTGCGCAAATCAGTGGTCAGGGAATCATAAAAGTCCTTCAAATTTTGCGATATTGAAATGATCTTTTTCAGGTCGAATCTTTCGGAGAGCGTATCCATCGATTTTAAATGGTACTTGTAATTAGCCATGAATCCGAATGACGACTCTAGGCCATACTGATGAGAGTTGGCTAGAGGGTTTAGTCTAAAGATTTGAGCTCCATTCTTGATGTGAAATCTTGCCACAGGATCTATCGGTCCATTTTGATTGGATTTTATCAAATATCTAAAAGGTTAGATTAACCTAATTAGTTACCGGAAACAGACATATTTAAGAAAGTCCATCGTATGCACCAAATCCTGCTGGCCAATCATTATCTCCGATTTGAGTTTCTCATGAATTAGACCTATTTGATGGCGAATTTCAGTTATATTCTGTTGACTCATTGCCATGTAATCGCAGAAATATTGTTCTCTCTGTGAACTGGAGAACTCTTGCAGGAACCACCTTCTAAAGTTGGGCAAAGGGGAAAGAGTCGAAAAATGCACAAGGCATGGAAATTCTTTTTGCAACTCTTCCACAGACTTTTGAATGAGTATACTTCCCAGATTGATACCCCGGAATCCTAACGCATTTGAATTGATCGAATAAAAGTTAGCAGCCAAAATCTTTTCATTCGATTCTGGTTCATCTCTTTGGACATTTGGAATAATTTTCTACACAAAATTCTAATATAATGGATAATGATAAACTCACAGAAATGTCATCTGATATATTGGAAGAGAGTGCAATCTGGATAAAGGCAAGATAACTACAACTGTTAATGTCCTGATGATGGAGCATGTATATTCTTCGATAGTTTGTTAAGCGATCTTTGAGGTCATCCAGTGATTTAATCGAATGTACTTTATCTTGATTAATAAACTTTTCAAGGAGCTCTGAAGGAGAATCCAGGGTGACCCTTGATATCTTCAGCGGCTTGCTTACAAGATAAGATTTTATTCTATTTTGAATCAACTGAACTTCAGAATGATTATTCTCTTCCTCTAGCTTTATTTTAATCTGAATTAATGATTCAAGCTGCGTTCTTTTCGCATTCAAAGGTTCCATAGGTATATGATTGGCTTTAGCAGTAAACTGAATAAATCTACAAGAACGAAACAGCACTATTTTTCTACATTTGATCATTTCAATAGTGGAAATGAACCTAGAAACCAAGAGTAATATATTAGTAGATTTTCCAATATTGCAAAGAATTTTTTTAAAGAACGATATGGTATACAAAGCAGGTTTATATATTAAGCATAGGCAGATTGATATTTTCTTTCAGAGTTATCACAAAGGCTTTTCAGTTCATTGGTGAAAAACTCAAAGTTAAATGGTTGATTGGGAGAAAAATTTGGATGTTTTAAGACATAATCAGCATAAATACTGTAAACATCTTTGAGAATGTTTCTACTTTCCAAAGAAAGAAATTTATCAGTTACAAGCAAAAATTTAACTCCTGTTTTTGTCTCAAGACAATGAACATTGAAACCATTAGTCTCCACAGTATGAATTCCAGATTTATTAACAATCTTTTTCAATGATAATCCTGGAGGAGTTAAGAATCTGGACATGGAGTAGACAGCTTGAAACATCCCAGCAATACGTAGTCTTTCATTTGAATTTAATTTGGAAATCCCACACTTAAGGGTGAGGGGAAAATTTTCTTTATTTGACAAGAGGTCAAAAACGTCTTGTTTGCTCTCAAGCTGAGTCCCTTTAACTAATGAATCGTTGATAGATATGAGTTTGTATCCATTTTTGAATTTTTCGTCACCTCCAAAATCTATAATGAGTCCGAGCTCAGTCAATTTAAAGTTATACAGCAACGGGTAGTTGAACTTTCCTTCTACAACTGTCGAAGGGTAGTTATGGTCATAGTGAAAGACTAAACTTCCAGATTCACTAATAATAAAAATCGAATATACACTCATTTTGATTCGCTTAAACACATTGCACTTGACTCAAATATTTAGTATTTAAATGATTCGATTATTTAAAACCAACAGCATCTTGAGAATTTTCTCTCCAAGATTGCATCAAGTACCAACTGATGTTAACGATGAACAACTTGTCGATGTAAGAGAAAGAAAAAGCCTCAAGTTCACCTCAGGTGATGGTGGAGATATTAATCGTGGAGAGATTCTTGGAACAATTGAAAACATAAATTTCCTTAATATGGTCTCCAAACCGGATAGAGAATGGGCTATCCTATTCCTTAATACTAAAGTCAACAAGTTGTATGATGAAAAACAGGAAGAAATTTCATTCAACTCGGTTAATATTCATTTCCGTGTTCATGTATTTGACCGACGTCTGATTCCTACAGCCAAACGTCTCCAAATAAATGATCGTGTCTACGTACTCGGATTTCTTTCTTATTACAAGCCAAATAGCTCAACCAATCCAAATGTTATTAGAGATAGATACAAGATCGGAGCTTTGATTGCGGAAAGACTTATTCCCATGCAACACTAGGGTAGAATGTCTACTAAAATACTACTCGAAGTACTTGTACTGATTTGATTAGCACGTACCAAGATGAATTACAACTAAAGATTATTTTCATTAAAAAAATTTCATTTCTATATTTCGCTTGAAACTCTACTGTATGAATGATGAAACTTGCAAGTTGCAATATGAGAGTCTCCTAATGAGTCACTGAGAAATTACAAGTTGGAACCTTAAGAATATTACATATATCTAGCCTAGGTCGACTATTTTAGATGTATTTCAACCAAGTTGATTAAACTAGCTTGAAATTTTTTCATACGTCCGAAAATCCACATAAATTCATAATTGGAAAAGTAGAAAAAGGATATATTAACACATATTTCTTTCATAATTTGTAAATTATTATTTTCATTCATCTTTTAACTTTTATCATTATCAAAGAGACACTACTGATGAACCTTTGAGAAATGTACATTTGGACCAAATGATTTGGTGTTAATATCCTTTTTAAACTAGTTAGTTGAACTAATTTCATTATAATATTTTTATTTCCGAAAAAAATGAATCGCAAAATTTTGCGTCTTAATATAATATTAGTTTGAGTGCAAATTTGAAAAGAGGATTTCATAAAATTTTGTTTATGGATTCTGCTAATGATCCTAGGCCTCCGAATAGTCAAAGTATTTGTAAAATTTATTACTCTAGATGTTTACGTATCAAAGGAAAGTGTAAGAAAGGCCTCTGAACTTTTGCATAATGCAGTTATTTTCTATGAGATGTTTTTAAATAAGCAAAATTTTATTTTGACAAAGGAACTATTTAAATTGTAATACAAGAATATTTATAATAACAATATCTAGTTCAGTGGACGAGCACAAGGTTAAACTGGCCTTGGAAGAATTAAATACTCAAGACGAAAAAATAGATAACATAAAATTCGTAATTGGAGATATAAAAGAAAAGATTATGAACTTATTGCTCAAGGACAAGTCAAGAATCAGAGATAAGATTGAGCAGGATATCAACTTGGACTCATTGAAAAGGGAGACTATACCAGAAATTCTTGTAAAAATAATCGAAATTATGCGCCTGACCTGTGCTCCTATAAGAGATAAGAGTTTGAATGAGTTAGCTAAACTTTCGGATCCTATAAGAATTGTGGAGTAATTCATTAGAATTTTAAACCAACCTAGGGAAATGTATGAATTTCTTCAGTTAATGTATATGGATATGACTAATTTTGCTCGCCAGGAAATAGAAAAATTTCCTTACGAGCAAGCTGTGTTGTATCAAAGGGAAAAATTTAATCAAATACTTCAAGAATTGAATTTAAGCAGAGATGGAGAACTAGTCAAAACAAAGAGATGGCTAGAACGAGCAAAAGAATTTCTAACTATACAGCTGGAACAGGTTCCAGAGAAAGATGGCCTCTTACCGGCAGGATTCCTTTTGTTACTCAGCTGGGAAGAAGATAAAATCATTCCAGAGGTAAGTTATCTTAATTTTGATTCCTTTTTGCTAGACCAATTCTTTGGACTTTCAGCGTATTCGTTTAATTGGCTTCCAGTATCATATTTATCTTATAACCCTGTCGCTGACTTCATTTTCTACCAACTTTCTGAGGCAAAAGATAGAGGAGAGCATCAAGGATAACATTGACCCATTAAAATACGATCTCCTTTCCATATACACATTCACCAAGTTATTCACGACGCTACAAACTTGCGAGAAAAACTATTTGTTGCCACTTGGGATATTTCTAAAGTAAATTCTAATGTTTTAATAAATGTAGTAAACTTATTGAAAAGGTTGATGATTTGACAGCAAACTTGACCAAGGTCATGTATGAATTCATTGATGTCAGCCTAAATAATAATAATATTAGATCGATATTATTCCCAGAAATGTCCAAATTCGAGGCAATAGATGCCATGGAAAAAGAGTTTGCCAAACATGTATGGAAGATTGTAAATCGTAATCATCCAGTCTACAATCTTTTAAGTGGGTCATCTTTCTTGATAATCTATTGTTTTATTCAGAAAAACGAGCTGATACTTTTATATTTCATGTTCTAAAGTCAGATGATCCATCCAGATTACCGTTACCTCATGGATTTTACATCTCCTCCGAATTATCTGAAATTCCCATATCCTTTGAATCCGGAATTCATGATGATTCATATGGTGAGAGGACTATAAATCCAAGAATCATATCGAATTGTTTCAAAAACATATGCACAGATCTTATACCTGTCTACAAGTTTCATAGGGAAATTTTCTCTGATTTTTATGCTGAAATTTTCCAATCAGTTTTGAATACTGACTGAAAATATAGTATGTATTGTAAATTAGTTATTTTTCTCCGATTATTTTGAGCTTGTGGAATGTTTCATATAGTGGCCAAGAATAAGATTGATCACTATCAGAAAACCTTTTATTGATACAAAATATGTAAAAAATATATATATGTAAAAATATATATGAATTCTTAAAACTCTACTGTTTACGGGGGACTATTCTCCTATTGAGGCTAAGGACTTACCTATCCTCAACTATTTATAAAAACATTTATATGCAAGTTTTCTATTTCAGTAGTACTGATTGAGTACTTGGTGAGTTTTCATTTATATAATTGAAATCTAAGAAATATACAGCTTACAGTTAGCAATCGCATGACATCTGAATTCAGGATGTGGACCTACATTTTGGTAGAAATTTGAAAAAAATTAACTCTTCCATTGCGTTCGTTACAATTGTATATAGGTGAATGTTGCTGCGACATTATTGCCTGGATTCTCTCTCGGACCGAGAGTCTCAGTTCTACATTTTCCTTGTTATTTCTCTCTATTCAGTTTCTTACAATCTTCTAACACCATATTAAATCAAAGTTATTTCATCTTTGAGATATATCAAGGATGTTATGAGTGCTAAAAACATGATTTCTTCTGCTGTTTTGATCATTTTGCCTTGTGGAGTTGGTCCATGAACTTTGCACACCATTCATCAATGAATCATCATATTGAGTGACTCAATTTGAGATTCAAAATTTGAGTCCCCTTTGATATTGACTTTGTGAATAAATCTATTCTTCTGACTTTCTCAGAGTATATATACTAGATTTTTATTTGAAATAATTATTAAGCATATTGTGATTATCTAGTGGTACCAGACTGGTACAAATGATATTAAATGTTGGCAATGTTAATTAACTGAGAAAAGTTAATTTGAAATCTTGTGCGAAGGGGGAGGAGTACATTAAGTAGTATAGAGTATCCCCTTGCTGAGCGCAGGTTGTAATGGCCATTTGGTTGAGTAGCATACTTAGAGTACAGGAACGCAGAGGCTGAGATGCGTCTAAGCCAGAGAGGAAATAATTTAGCCCGCTCAAGTAAATCATAATAAGGTAGTGGGCCGAAGCATGTTCTGAGATAAATGTATTGAATACGTTCGAGCTTTTTGGAAGTGCCAACAGGGAGATCACAGAGAATTCCAGATCCGTAGTCAAGATAGGGTAGTATGAGTGATTTAAAAAGAGAAATCCGTAAATCGGGGTTAATAACAAATCTCCTTATGAAGTAACTCTTACACCTTGTCGTTTTGAGGACTTCAATGGAATGGTTGTTTGTGTTCAGTTTATTATCATAGAAAAGGCCAAGATCCTTGATAATTGTGACTGTTTTATATGGCAATGGCTGGTCAGGAGTTGGAGAGCCTTTAAGAAACATGATTTGAGTTTTGGCGTGATTGATTTTTAGACCTATCTTCCAAAGTGAGTTTTCAATGTGGGAAATCTCATTGTGTAAAGGTTCATATCCATCTTGAATCGGGATCAGTATCTTGATGTCATCTGCGTACAGTTGTATCGGAAAGTAAAGTCCTTATATGATATCTAGATTATTATAAAACTCTTGAGTTCCATTTTCATCAAATTAGAATGAATAAAATCTAAAGTATTTGATATGAGGGGCTGAAGGTGATACACTTGAGAATATGAGGTTGAAGATAAAAGGTCCGATAATAGAGCCTTGAGGCGCCCCTGAGTTGATTGACGTTGAGTCAGATAAATTACCATTAAATATAACTTGTTGATTTCTCTTCGAAAGGAAAGATATTGTTAGGTTAATAATGTAAGGATTAATATTGTGATGTAGAAGAACCTCTTGAATGTTGCGAAAGGAAGTTTATCAAACGCTTTCTCGATATCAAGGTAGATTACTGCACAAGGGACTTTTTTGTAAGTTTTGAGCAGAGTCCATGAATGACAGTAGGTTGGAACAAGTACTGCGTCCTTTGATGAAACCGTGTTGATCTAGATCAAGATTGAGGATGTTGATGTGTTTAAGGTTCGAGAATATGAACGAGTCGATAATTCAAATTTTGAGTCCCCTTTGATATTGACTTTGTGAATAAATATATTCTTCTGACTTTCTCAGAGTATTTCGATGTTAACATAAATAATAATTTTCTTTAATAAGATTCCATGTATATATTGTACATGATAATAATTTCCAAATAAAAATTTCTATTCCAACTTGGAATTTCCAAGTAACAGAATAATTTTGTCAAAATTGAATTTATACAAGTTGATTAAATTTTAAATTATTTAAAAAAACTTTTAAGTATCTTGTTCAGTTGTTAACTTTTTTTAAATGAAAGGCCAATTATCGAAAGAAGAAGCCTTGAAGCGGTACCTTAACAATGATTCAGGCAAATCTCGAAGAAATAAGACTGAAGGAACTGTCAAATACATTACGTAATTCTATATTTAAATGATTGTCAATAGCGGAGAGCTGCCAGACACAATCGATTCATTAGATATTGATAAAGATGTGAGAGACGTTTATCGTTCGGCTGAAGATGCCCCAACTATAGTCAGAAAGGTTCCTGCTTCCTATTTAAAGAGAAATTATGAAGAAGATGCTGAGCTTAAGGCTAAGTACGATTTATGGGGAAAGGGTGTTAAAAACGTGGAGATGAAACACGAACGTTTAGCGGAAGAAAAGAGACTAGCAGCAAAACCTTTAGCTCGTCATAAGGATGATGATGATCTCAATAAAATTCTTAGAGAGAAAGAGATCGAAACAGATCCAATGGCAGAATATTTCAAGAAAAAGAAAAAAAACAATGATCCCGGTTCAGATAAAAAAGAAAAGAAACTCTTATTCAATGGAGTGGAACCACCTCCCAACAGATTCAACATTCTTCCCGGCTTCCGTTGGGATGGCGTCGATAGGGGTAATGGTTTTGAAAGGAAAATTATTGAAGAACGCCAGAAAAAAGAGCACCGGAAACAAGTTGCCGAACAATGGGCTCAGATGGATATGTGAAATTCACTCGTGTACATTTACCTGTGATTGCTTTTAAAAATATACTGTAAAAATATTGACCCAAATATGAATAACTCTTTGAGAAACTCATACGGTCCATAACTAGTACTTGAGTGTAGTTAGATGAATTCTAAAATTAATATTCACTAAGCTTTTTATATGCGCAGAGTTTGGCTATTCTCTATAGTGAAAAATGAACAGAGTAATGTGTAGGCTGTTTCTTTCAAGAAAAATAAACATGAAGTAAATCACAAGAATGATTTTAACAATAAGTAAAATGTGATCACGGCCAATTTATAAAGTTACTTATGATTTTATATTGTAATGATCAACAAGTCATTCTCTGTTGATGAGACTCAGACGACAACATGGACAAATTCCACAAATTTAGACCTGGAGGAGAATGAGGTGAAAGAAACACAGCTCATCAAGTCTATTTCCCAAACATTCATAGCTTCAGGCATTTTTGGCGGACTCTTGGAGCGAAACTACATGAGTAGACGAATATCCCGGTATCAAAGAATAATTTATGATAGCATACAAGATAGGTCGAAATCTGGAAATGTTAACTCAAAGTTTATCAAAGCAATTTCAACACTAAGAAGGGAGATTATGAAGAATTCCTTGAGCCATCTTGATGAACTAGAAATAAACGTTTTAATGATTGATTTGATTGATTGGTATTTGCTAACCAAACTGAGAGGAACAGATTCCAAGTATTCGATTAAGCGATTCAATGCTGACCTGTACTGCCTTAAAATGAGCCATTACATTTCAAACAGATGTCAACGACACCCTAAAAAAATTTTGTCCATAGCAGACTTGTCCATTATTAAAGTAACAAATGCTCTGCTCAAGAATGGATGGTTTCTTTCCCTAGGGGAGCAAATGACCTCAGTAAGCAATTCGAAATATGTATTTTTTCTTATTTCTAAATACAAAATGTATCTGTACCACACTTTGATAAAGCAAAAGATATTTAAACTGGAACTATGATCTGAAACTATCAAGACAACAGTAATGCAGTTATCCAGAGGAAATCGATAATATCGATTCGATATTCAAGATGCCGATTCATCTTTATTGAAAAATATAATGCTCTCAAGAGAACAATTTTATTCATTTTAGCGAAAAATTTGAACATATCATTAACATTAATAAAGAGAGAAATTGTAAATTTTATCTTGAAGTGTTTTTCTCAAGACATTTTTCAAATGGATTCTGCCTTGAGAGACTTGACTAAGCTCAAGAAGTTATTACTTATCTATAGAGAACTGATGGATTCATTTGTAAATGAATTCTATGTAAAAAAATTAGGTTTGGCTGAATCCTTGAAATCAAATTCACTACAAGTAGAGGATCTAGTTTATCTTTTGGATAATTTCACTGACCAACCCACCTACAATTCGCCTCCTAGAGTATTCAGTCTTCATCTTCTCTGCTTAAAGAGCGTTTCCAAGTATCTGCAATTTAACTACTGCACCCGAAGAACATTTTACTCTAATTTGCCCCCAGAATGGGAGCACGAGCTTGAAAGTTTTGTTCCGGATGAAAAATTGCCAAACTTGTGCAAGTATAAAATTAAACCCAAGAAAGAGCATGAAATACTTAGACATGGTGGACTTTTGAAGAAGTTAATAAACGAATTCTTACCTGATTCAGTCATTGTAGACATTGGTTCAGGTCAAGGCCATCTAACTCGATATCTTTCAATGTTTTCGGACATTAAGACCATTAGCATTGAAGGAAATGAATTATTCTATGATAGAGCTAATGAGATTGACAATTTTCCCATGAAAAAGTTGACTAAAAAGGCTCTAGATACTGTGAATCCTATTCATTTGAATGTAAAGATAAATTCAGATTCAGATCTCTGTTCTCTTTTGAATCAAGAGTAAGTTTCCTCATCTCATATTATGTAATAGAAAGAATAATATTCTAATAGGTCTTCATGCTTGTGGAGATTTGTCAGATCGCATTATCCAGTACTTTCATCAGATCTCGTCAGTCAAGGCTCTAGTTTTAGTCCCTTGTTGTTACATGAAAAAGGTTGTCGATCATGCTGATGAAATTGTGATTGATGCCAACTTCAAGGTATTTCAAGCATACATTTAATATTGAATGAAGCTTTCATACTCAGCTAGAGAATCAGCTTGTCATAATATAACGAGTTATTTGCAAAGGCTGAAGGATCCTACCTCTCATGAAATGCTCAAATTACAAGCATATCGTGCAAAAGCTGAAGAAATTCTTTCCTTGAATGGTGTTCATGTTAAACGATCAAAGCCGTTCAAATCATCGAGGAAGAATTTGAAAAATTTCTATCAATTCCTTGAAATGTTTATCAAGGTTAATGAGATTGAAAACTCGTCGTCTATCCTAGAGTCAATTGACCCATGCAAAGATCCATTTGATGGCAAGGATGACTGGATGGATGTTGTCAAATTTCATGCAGTCAGACTTCTCCTCTGTCCCCTGATAGAAGCATACATTTTAATTGAAAAGCTGATCTATTTGAAGAATAAGGGATACAGGTCATGTCTTTATCGTTTATTTGACTATGAAAAGTCTCCTAGGAACATTTGTATAATTGCTGTGAAATAATAATAACTCCTTGTATAAACACGCACATTGAACTGGTGAAATTAACAATAAATAGTTTTTAAATCTGTATGCAATGATTTGTAAAAGCATTCCTCACTCTATGTGAATGGGTAAATTCAGCCAATCAAACTGTCTTTTTCCCATCCAAATTATATATCTAGGCCTATTTCTCATGTTGAAATCAGTTAAACTGGTAGGGATAATCTTCATATTCCACGTCTTCATCGAAATTGTAGTCGTCCGAGTCAGAGTCAGAGGCATCCATTCCTTCATCCTCTGTGGCAGAAATCTTTTTAAAGGCATTCTCAAATAGGGCAGCTCTATTTTGCTCTTCACCCTTTTTCACCCACTGACTGTAAATGTCGAATGATATTGTATCGATGATTTTTCTCAGTTTACGATTCCTATATGGATCTGAGGATAAAATGTCCACAGATAACCATAAGGCATCTTCATATAAATTCCTTAGATGTATTATGAAGATGATTGAGATTACAGATGATTTGAATATCTGGCGTAGATTCCTCTTTTCTGATTGTGTTGTTTTGCTTTCGATTTGATAGAAGAATTCATGACTCAAAGCTTCTTTGGCATCAACACGCTTCTCAACATCAACACAAAGCATTCTTGAAATCTGTCAGTGAGATAGAAAAATTCATGAAATCACTTATGTAGTAGTATTGTAGTAAAATAGCCTTCATTGAAAACTTACCAGATTTCTTGTAGGATCTTTAATTTCATTCCAATCAGTTCTAGGGAAGCTGAATTTCCCCTCCATTATGGCACGTAGCATTAAATGCTCCTTTCTATTCCAGAATGGAGGACAACCGAATAGCAATGTATACATGATTACACCACAGGCCCAAATGTCAACAGGAAAACTGTATGGCTCAGTCTCTTCATAATAACCAGACCGAAGAATTTCCGGAGCAAGATACCCTGGCGTTCCTCGAATTTCGCAAAGCTCATCTCGTTCATCTTGCATAGCAGCTAGACCGAAATCGGTAATTTTTATATTTAAAGTTTCGTTTAGCAGAATGTTTTCTGGTTTGAGATCACGATGAATTACTCCTTTTTCATGCATGTAATCGACAGCGCTGAGAATTTGTCTCATGATAAACTTGGTTTTCTTCTCGGATAGGTTTACTGCTTTAGTCAAATAATCAAACAAATCTCCATATGGGCACCTAGTATAATTAGTCAAAAATTAATTACACTTCGAAGACTAAAAACATGAACATGTCTCCTTCAAAAGTTTCATAAAGTTTGATTATGTTGTTGTGGTCTTTGACTTTGTTCAGAATAGAGATTTCACGTAATACATCAACTTTCAATACTTCTGGATCGTCAAAACCACTATTGAAATCAATAATTTTGACTGCAAAATCATATTTGTTATCTTTTCTAGTGCATAACCTAACTACACTACTAGCTCCTGTTCCTAGAATTTCTTTAGGCTCATATTTTGCATGAAACTGTTCAGTGAAGCCTGTAACATTAGTATCACTTTTTGACATGTAGATTGGTCTAATACTGATTCATTTTCTAACAAATATTTTAAATAGTTGCCAAAAGTGTTTTATTAATTAGAGCTTTTGGAAAACAAGTTAAAATTATGCAAGTTTGAAAATTCAAAACGCATTCTTCCATAATGATGTCCCTGCCTAAACGGATTCAAAAAGTATTATTTTCTTCTTACTCTAGGAAACTCAACGTTTAGCAGCCGAACCAGTAGATGGAATTAAAGTGGAAGTTGATGAGTCAAATTTAAGATATTTCAAGGTATATCTCCTAGGACCAAAAGACTCTCCCTATGAAAATGGTATATTCAAAATAGATTTATTTCTCCCTGAGGAATATCCCATGTGTGCACCTAAAGTCAGATTTTGCACCAAAATCTATCACCCTAACATTGATACATTGGGCAGAGTTTGCCTTGACATTCTAAAGGGTATGTCTAACAATAATCTAATTACGTCTATTTTTGTAGATAAATGGACTCCTGCACTTCAGATTCGTACAGTTTTGATTAGTATCCAGGCTCTACTAAGTGAACCTAATCCAGATGATCCCTTAAATAATGCTGTAGCTGATCTTTGGAAAACAAACAAAGCAGAAGCTTTAAGACTCGCTGCACAACACACTAAACAGTTTGCAACACCATCAATGTAATCATTCTAAGATCAAAAGTCAAATAAAATTCTTCATAAATTCTATTGCTAATTTCATAATCTTTTTACCCTTGAATTGATTTTGAGCTAATGATTGGACAGATTTTATTCAAGTGGAAAATATCCTCTTAGTTTGTCATCAATTATGAATTTTCAATGGATTTCATTCATCTATACTATAGAGTCTAATATTAGTAGTAGTAGTCTTATTCTAAGACTCTTATATTTGAGAATCTGTCCAAAATATTCCACATCAAAAAATACAAATTTTATCTGAGACTACTTTCAAGTAGCTGGGCTAAATAAGTAAAAAATAAAAGTATGGACAATTAAAATATCTCTCTTGCATAAATTGTACATATTTAAAAATAATCATGGATAAAAAATCAAAGAAACGTTCAGTTCTTGTGTCATACATGTCATCTAAAAATCTCTTTCTTTATACAACTCTTTAATGATAATAATAATGTAGTTTGGTGGTAATTATATTATCATCTACATACATATATAACATCGTAAATTTCATTATTATTGTAACATGTAACAGTAATATATTTAACAACAAATTCAGTCAACTGTGTCGAAGGACCCTCTTCTTCTCGTACATTCTTTTCGAACTGCATCTGAGAATTTGAATGAAAGCATTACGAAATTCTTTATTGTAGAATGCATAAATTACCGGATTCAGGGTAGAGTTGAGATAGCCAATCCAGAATAGAATCTCGACAACAATTATAGGACAATGACATTCTTTACAAATAGTAACAATAGAATACCATAGAAAAAAAGGAAACCAACACAAGAAAAAGGCTCCCATGAGGATGCCGAGGGTCTTGGCAGCCTTGTTCTCTTTGTTCTTGAAAAATTCCTTTCTCGACTTGAGATATGTGGTTGAGCTAGCCTCAAGGTCACGCTTGAGACCTTCATTGCTAAGCGTTTTACGATTCCTGTTGGCACGCTCTCTCATTACATTGATCAATGTCTTTTTAATGATTACATTTTCCTGACTGAAGCTGGAACCCTTTTCAGGGACACTTGCATTACCTCCAGCAGACTGGTCAGCAATTTTGATATTTTCAGGTTCTATTATCTGCTGCTGATCCTGAGGAGAAATAATAGTTTTATTTATTTGATAACGTGGTATTTTTGGCATCATATTTTCACTCTGTTTCAGGGCCTGACGATAAATTTGAGCATAGATGATTGACATGAGAATACATGGTATCCAAAAGGAGACTATCGATGAGATGATACCGTAGGCTTGATTAGGACGAAATTCACACCGGTTCTTTTCCTGTTTAGTTGTCACCGCATAAATTCCAGTATGAATCGGAATATACGAAATAATGAATGAGGCTAGCCAGACAATTATGAGCATAATGATTACGCGTCGTCGATTTATTTTAAATTCATATTCCAAGGGTTTAAATACGGCCACGTAACGATCCATCGATATACAGCATAAATGCAATAAACTGGCTGTACTAAATAGGACATCATTTGAATTATACCAATCACAAAGGGTTTCATTAAATGGCCAATAACGATTGAGAACTGACAAGATCAAATTGAACGGCATGACAGCTAAAGCAACGATGAGATCTGTCACAGCGAGGGATGCAATAAAAAGATTTGTATTACTGCGGAGCTTCCGAAATTTTATCAAGGAAATAAGGACCAGGAGATTACCGAATATTGCTCCAAAGATAATTGATAGGAAGATGATGAGTTTAGTCGTTACCTCGATTAGGGAGACTTGGTGTAACGCCTCTAGCGCTGATTGTGCCTCTGACATGAGCTTTAATCTAAAAATAGAAACGGTTTCATTAAACTCATTGTAGAAATATCGAAAGAATTAATTGTCTAAAGCCTCAGAATATGGACTCTATCCTTGAAGTCAGAACAAGAATGAGGGTGTTTAGTCAAACAGTGCTCAGTCAGACTTGAATTCAACTGATTGATTTTCATTACAAGAGTAGGTTGGTTCTCTTTAAGATAAACTACTATATTACACAGAGAGTAAATGTAATTACTAGTTACAAAGTAACGATGGTTGTTAATCATTGATTTAGATTCAAAAGCTTGTCTGTGTATTAGATATCAGATTACAACAAAGAACTATGCTAGTAGCTTTATGAATACAAATGTCAAAGACCCTTTTAATTAAACATGAAAACTTCTTGTATAAAAGGGGTAGAGGACTGCTCAACTCCTTAGCATATTTAACCGAATATACAAGCATTTTAAGTATTGAAAGCTGAGTTTGAAAATGCATTTAAAAATACTCCAACTTTTCTGGAAGAGAAGGTAGATATTTTGCATGTTTTAGATATAATAAATAATTTACATTTGTTTATCGGGATGGCTTAGTGGGTACAGTACCTTAGATCTTAGTTGAATCTAATATTATTCCACCCCGTGTTCAAGTATTAACCCCCTCGACTTTTTTGAGAATTTAAAGCTTTGTTCTCAGATAATTCTGAGAATAGATTTTTACATAAATAAAATCCTCTCTATCTGTTTATTACTAAAATCTGTTCGAGAAATGTAATGCAGATAGTTTTAAAAATTGAGCTGTGCTCTAAAAAGGAGTCTTCTCATAACGCATGACTGTTAAACAATATAATTCTGTATTGATAAACTTTAAAAATTTAAATGAATGCTTAATGTGAACTTGTCAATATATTATGGAAAGAATGTCTCACTGGAGTTTTAAAAATTCCTCAACTACAACTGTATATATCAGCTCAGGGATAGAGAAATATTTCTCTAGGCGTTTTATTTTGCAGCATTGTCTATGGATGAAATAAGAATCCAGACAATAAAACGGGAAGAAAAAATTCAGTTTGTGTAACAAGATTTTTATCTGGATTTTGCATCTTTTTGAAAATATCTCCATATCCCGGATGTTCACAAAGTCTCTATTGGCCAAGTAGAATTATATGAAAAAAGATTTAGTGGCAAATTACTTGTCAGCCTGCGTCCGAAAATCCGCTAATATCATATTTGTAGTTATAGAAGAAAAAGATTTCATTCACTAAATGTACATTTCTTTATGTACATTTATGTTTCATCAGTAGGGACACATAAATAATAATATAAGTTTGAAATTTATTGAAAATAATATTTTAAAAATTTCGAAAGAAGTACAGTAAGTATAGTAAAAGTTAAGAAAAATTTAAGAATATATTAATGTGAGCTGAAAAACACCAAAACTCTCCAATAAATACAGCAACAGTGAAGAGAAAAGTGAAAAAGCTCACAGGGTAATTGAAGGTTATAAGAGTAATTTTTCTGAATACACAGGTTTGGTTTAAAGTGATGAAGAATTTCTCCTTCACCCAGAAATCTGTGCTGTCATCACCCGAATTTTTATACAAAATTGAGAAATCAGAAATTGAAGCCTCATGATTTTGATGTGTCTTGTCACCAATGACAGTAACAGTTGAGTTTAGAAAGATGGCCAAGTGCTGCAGCTCATATAAAGTCGATGTGTGTAATGACGAAGAAAAATAAAACTACAACTGATTAGGTGAGAAAAAGTTAAACCTTTTACACTGAGAAGAAAAATTTCTTTATCTCCAAATGATAAATCTCTTTCATTTTTATTCCAAAAGTGATTTATTACCTTTTTCACCCTAATACTGATCAAAATGGGGGGAGGGGAGTAACGTGAGAATTGATGAATTGAAGGAGTGCATTACCATGAAATCTAACTTGATGGAGACTGTCGGAGATGAACGTTGGTTCTGCCCTAGTGTTGAGAAGGGGGTTGAAGACCTACGTTCGAATCCTGCCTATAGTGTACTAACAGGGTAATAATTATTATAATAATAAGTTATTATTAATAACCATGATTAGGTTTAAAAAACTGTAATTTCTCCACTATTCAAAAGATAACACAATTGGAAGCTGGAACATTTCCTTGATGATTAAAGTGACAGTTTTGGTCGAAATATAAAATTACGAAATTTTTTGCCCGGTGTGGCGTAGTGGTATCTCTTCCACCTCTCATTCGGACTCTAGGTTTAAACCCTCCCACACCGGGCACATTGAACACTCTTTCCCAGTTCTCTTAATTGTACAATTTATAATTTCTATATTTCTGTATATAAATAAAAATGTTTCGATTTCAAAAAAAAAATTCATAGTGTTTGATTTTAAATTTCAATGTAGGCCATTATTATTACGGTTCGTACAGGGATCTAGATTTTATTTTGAAGCTATCGATGAAGTAATCGAACGTTTCTTACCAAATTCCGACCAAAAGGTAGGTCTTAGGAGAGAAGAAGGTACCGATATATATATATATATCAGGTGTTATCCCAGATTACGAATTCTCTCTAGTCTAATGGCATGAAGATTGGATGTTGATTGAGATTCATCATTTGCACACACACACACACACACACACAGACAAGTGGCAAAAGGATAACCGTTGCATGATTTATTTTCAAGGAATGTAGTAAGGAAATAATAACACATTATTACAAAATCTAGTATGCTGGAGGTAGTACACACGAGATTCATTCACAACTTTTATTCTGTTTGTGTGTGTGTGTATACTGTTGAGGAGAGTGGAAATTGATGAAGGAGAGATCTATCTCCTCTCTCCTATGCACTAACACTCAATCGAATAAAAATGGGGAGAAATAGAAGAGGATCAAGAAATCGGATTATCCCCAATTTGAAATGATAATGAATTATTATTAAGAGAGGAAATATTTATTCTCATAAAATACAGGAATAAAAAATCTGAGATTAAAATTTTCAAATGCAATCCTTCAAGTATAGACCAAGTTGACATTAACAAATGGTAAGTTAGCCAACAATTGACGTCAAAAGTGTCAAAGAAAGAGAGTTATCGGAATAGCCTTGATGGTAGGGGTAATGGTTTTGAAATGGAACCCCAGGAGCACCGGAAACAAGTTGCACTCGTGTACATTTACCTGTGATTGCTTTTGGAAATATACTGTAAAATTATTGACCAACATATGAATAACTCTTCAAGGAACTCATACGGTCTGTTATAATAATAGGACCACAAAAATAAAGCTAGTTAATATGAAGATGGGAAAAGGATTTTTACAAAAGAAATCGAATTAGATCGAAATATTCGGGAGTCTAGATCATCATGCGACCCAAATTCATGATAAGAAGAAAATTATGGCGTATTTCCAAAGTGGTCAAAGTTGCTTTTTAGGACCATGATTTGACAAAGAAGTCAAATATGCTGAATCAGATTTTGAAAATTATCCAATTATCGTGTGAAAATTGTATATTTTTTAATTAAAAAAAATTTTATGATGGTCTTTTCTTGTTATTTTTGTGATACTAAAAATTAAAATTTCTCTTGGGGTCTATACCATGCAAGGGCTAAAGTTGAGTCTATTTTACCTATAAACTTGTTTTTCATCATAAAAAGGTTTGGTAGTAGAATGGGTTCCTTCATGAATACTGTAAGAAAATCACCCGAGTTTTCATAGTGTAACATAGTTTCAGAATAATCCTTATAGAATTTTTGATGGCTCACTCTCGAGTATTATAAAGTTTTTCCACTTTAAAGGTTCAGATAAAATATTTTGAAATCAATCCTTAAAGTCCCAGAGAATTTACATGAGTCGGATGAGTGCAGTACATTTCAGATGAATGATAGACCTGAGATTTTTGCTTGTTCCAAGAGACTCAAGTAGTTTTTTCTGGCACTTAAATGAATATTAATCAGCTATTAAAAGATTTATGATACAGGGTTAATAATTAATTTTGAGATCAAATAAATTGCATATTGTAAAGTACATAAGTTTCATTTAACCCTTTCTTGAGGTTTGCCCTATTAAGGGTTATTATTCAAAGTGGGAAATTTTCAGTTATTACACAGGTCTTAACAATATCAAATAATTTATTTTGTAATTCACGCTAACCAAATACCGAAAAGTCTCAAAGAGCTATCTAAAATTGGATAAAATAAGCAGGATTAGTAAAATTTGGTTTTTCAATTACTAATTAGCATATGGGAAATTTACAGTAAAAATATTTCTATTGAAACATATTATTTTTATTGAAACACGAATTTACCCCCTGATTAAGTATTATTTATCTCGACCAATCAGAATGCAGCAAGTGATTTCTATACATTTAGATAGGTCGAGATAAATAATACTCAATTAGGGAGTGAATATTTGCGTTTCAATAAAAATAAGATGTTTCAATAGAAATATTTTACTGTAATAGAAAATCGACTTTCTTAGTTAGGATCAAAGTCTTTTTCTTGGTTGGTTTTCTTATCTTCTCGATAGGGTTCAAAAGCATATTATTGTAGGGTTAAAGAAATACTGCATTGATTCTAGTGATTCATTTCAACACTCTGAATTGTTCGAGATTGTGCGGTGATATAATCGTACATTCGAATATATGCCACCACCACTACTAGTACAGAGGGGTTAGCAAAATATGGAATATTCTCAGATTTTATTTGGCGCCTCTTGTAGCGAAAATAAATGAAATGTAAGTAAAGGAAATCCAATCCCCGCTGACCATTTGGGAGCAATAAAAATCTCTTGGAATAACACACTATAAGACTATCTGACTACATGATTTAAATATTAACAAAATAAAATACATTGGGAGATGAAGAGAGAGAGAGAGTGAAGGGCCAATGAGAATTGAGTCACACGCTCAAATGAATACGATAGAGCATTCTTTTCTTTTTTTTTTGAATAATGGACATTCTTGGAAATTCTTAATAATTATAATATACTTTTGATAATTATAATTATTAGTACAGAGTATTATTATAAATTATATTGGGAAAGGAGGAGGAGAAGAGGGATGCGAAGAGAGTCTATATTTGGTACAAAATTCATTTTTATTAAGATTAACTGTATTAGATATCCCTCATGATGAGTTGAATTATTCACGATACAAAGACTATAAAATGATTTATGTGCCCTACCAGAGTATATTGAGATGAATGAAAGCCATTCAAGAAGCATAAGAGGTCAGCAGAAGTGGGAAGAATCTATGGTAACAAGATATGTACTACTGGTAGTTTCATGCTTGATAAAATTCACACTAACAATTCAAAATTTTAATGGGGTTAATTCCAAAAATCACCCCAAAAGAAAATTTTTTCTAATAATCACCTCAAAAATTTCCAATAGAAAGTTCTTAAAAATAATTTTATTCAACACTAAATTTCATTAAACTTTATTTCAGCTCTTGATTTTTTACGGCTTTTACGTGGTCCTCCACGTTTTTTTTGCAACCTTCAAGTTCCGACTTCTTCAGATTTTCGGCGTCAGAGAGCATGATAATCTCCGGGTAAGCTGCTTTCAAGAAGATAAATTTGTATTCATTTGGGACATTATTTTCAAGGGAAACTTCTAACTTATTAGCCACAGCACTCAGATGTTTACAGGGATATCCATTAATTTTTCCAAAACTACAAGAAAATTGGAGTTTGTTGTAATTAACAACTCTTCTTATTTGCCTATTTCGATCTTGAGAAAAATAATATAGATCTTCTTTAGGGGTAGGGAAAATTTGTAAGAACCTAGATTCGCGTAAGTTTATTCCCATCTAAGGTTCTATATAGAAGAAAGCTCACTTTTAATCTTTGAATAGAGGTTTAACCGTTCAAAAACTTATCTGACAATAAATCTGGTAGAGAGAGAAATTTTGAAATAAATGATTTGAGGAAGCGTTGAAATTTTCATTGTGGTCATTTTTGTGGTGACTATTAGAAAAAATTTTCCTTTGGGGTGATGTTTGAAGGAAAAAAATTTTCATGGGGTGATTTTTGGAATTAACGCAATTTTAATGTTTTTATTCAAATAATTCGTAAACCTCACCTCGAATCTACAGAATACTTTTCTTCTTGATCAATGAGTTCAGAGGTCAAATGGTATTAATCAATTGCAATGATTTTCTTTGAGTTTCATCACGCAATGGTCGATATTAATAAATATGATTTTTCAAGTTAGACGATCAAATAAGCCACAGAATCTTTAAACTATGGATAGAAGATCGTTTTCATAGGGTTTATGAAACGTAATCATTCATTAGGAATGACTCTCAGGTTGTGGCATACTGAAAAGAGGACGAGACGCTCGTATATGTCTACCAAAGATGTATACCTAGATAATTTCTAAATGCTCTGTGAGTTTCTTTCGTCACGGTGGGATCCATTAGTAAGCTGTAACATTCAGCGAATAACATCCATTACCAAATAAGACGAACCTGTGGGATATATTACCTAAGCACCTAGAACGAAATGTTTCTAGACAACCTTTGTAAGTAAATGTGCTGCACTATTTATTAAAAAGGTTCTAAACTAGAATAAAATTTTTGAAAAAATATCTTTGTGTATTCTAGTAGATTAATAAATTCCCTATCAAATGATTAGAAAATGAGCTATTTACTTGAGCTTAGATGAATAATAATAAACGATATGATTAGTTTATGCGTCATGTTTGGCGCCGTGATTGAATCTAATTTGATCTCTGTAGAGAGATTTTTCATCGAAGTAATTGCTCATATCGATCATGCATAAACGTCTTGAAGATTGATGAAATCATTCGTGATCATCTTATTTTGAAAGCGTAGAGAGCATTTTGAAAATTCTTGAGAAAGAAAATTTTTCACTCAATTGATTTTTGTACGATCATTCAGAGTACAGTAATTTCAGTAGCAGCTAATCTCAAAATTAATTTAATCTCTGATAAGATCTACCCTCTAAAGTAGATTTAATTGGAATAGCATCAACTGATCCTTTTGCCAAAGCCTATTGTAAAAAGACTTTATATTTCATGATCCATATTTTCACAAGTACTATGATTGCTTTCATTTAATTCTCAATGGTTTTTAATTCAGTAGAAGACGAAAAGGAATACTAAACTCTTTAGGTTAATTTAAAGAGAGGGTTCAGATTGCAAGAAGATACTTGACTATTTTGGTACTCAAACTATTTGATAAGGCTGTGATTTTATTACAATTTAATCTAAAGTTGGTTGATATGATGTTGGGAATCTATGATTTTTATGAATACCTCGATTTTTTAATCAAAGATTCGAATATGTAGAAGATGTTTTTGGAATCCTACTCATGTTGCCCACTCTTGCGATCTGAAGAAACAAAATTATTAGAGTTGATATACTTGGTTGAGTAAATAGGGAAATTTCTTTGATATTAAACAACAAAATTTTAAAAAATGCTCTTAATAAAATTTGTGTCTTGTAACTTTTAACCTAATCCATTTATTTGTCTACTGCAAGTTTTTGTGATACAAATGTAACTCAAACAGAGAATAACTCAAATATATCCAATAGTTTAGAAGCGCATAAAACAACACCAAAGCAAGGTAATCGGAAATAACATAATGTAGGCACGTTAAAACTGTATCAGAATATTTGTTTTAAATATATGATTTAGATCAAAATGCAATGACTGGAAATTCCTTTACACGTTAACATTCAGCAATGAGCAGACAAAATGTAAACTTTCAGACTAAAACAATTTACAAATACAGCTAAAACACATTTTAAAGAATACTTTACTTCACCAGTATTCATAAGAAGACAATCTCATTTTTCAAAAACGTCCGAAAATTCGCTTAATATCATATTTGTAGCTATAGAAGAAAAAGATTGTTGTAAATTGTTACAGCCCATACAACATTTTGATAATGTTATTTTTACAAATTCATTCAACGGTATTTGAAAAATTCAAAAATAATATGCTTCATTAAGATACAAAACGCAATATTTATGTTATCACTTTTTCATAATTGATTCTATTGGTATGTAAGCATCCCATTTTCTCATGTATGATAAATTAATTTTCATGAAATTTTTCTAGCTCAACTACTGAAAAAAAATTTTCATGCCTAATCGAAATCGGCTATTCACGAAAGATCGTTTGAATTAGCTTTTTGAGCTCAAGAACCGAAATTTAAGCAACCGAGCAATAGCCAAATTGCTTTGTTGTTCGTTTACAACCATCAACAACCTTCTAAAAAGAAAGGGGTACAAGAAAAAATTATTTAAGCGAGGTCCTAAGCCTAAAATTACTAATTTGATGTTGGGAAAGATCAAAAGAATGATTGAAAAAGATGGGAGGAATTGTTCACAGATAAGAAATGAACTGAATCTCAACATTAGTTTACGAACACTCCAAAATACTGTCAAGAAAAAACCTTGAATGTCGTTGAAAGAAGGCAAAACGATTTTGTTTCTTATCTGAAATTGATAAATCGAGACGCCTAGACTGGGTCAAAGGAAAAATAAGAGAGAACTTTGATTGGAAAAGAGCCATATTTTCAGAATTTCAGATGAGAAGAAATTCAATTTAGATGGCCCTGATGGCCTTAGTTATCTTTGGCAACTAAAATATCGTTCAAAATCGCAAACAGTCAAAAGAAATTTTGGTGGTGGCTCAGTAATGGTTTGGGGAGGCATCAGTTATGGAGGGACTCTGAGGCTAGAATTCATAAGCTCCAAGATGAATTCAGAAACCTATCAAAAAGTTCTTGAAAACTCCCTGATACCATTTAAAGAAGAGATATTAGAATATGGATTGATTTTTCAGCATGATAACGCGTCTTGTCATCTATCTAAATCTACTAAAGAGTTCTTAGACCAAGCTGGTATAAATATCATGGACTGGCCACCTAGAAATCCTGATCTCAAACCAATTGAGAAAATATGGGGAACTCTATCTCAGAAAGTTTACAAAAATGGGAAGCAATACAGAAATATACAAGAACTGAAAGATGCCATCACTAAAGAGTGGGTTTCTTTTAGAAAAGATGATCTTGATCCCTATCTTATGTCTATGTATCAAAGATGTAATGATGTCATCGAAAATAAAGGGGATTTCTTGAAATAAAAAAGTGAAAACATAAATATTGCGTTTTGTATCTTAATGAAGCATAGTATTTTTGAATTTTTCAAATACCGTTGAATGAATTTGTAAAAATAACATTATCAAAATGTTGTATGGGCTGTAACAATTCTATTGGTATATGTTTTATTAGAATTGGATCTAAAATAAGGAAGTTAAAGGAAAAATTAAAGTGAAAACCTAAATTTTGCGACCATTATATAATAACTAGATAATCATTGAGGTTTTGGTCTAATTTGAGAGAGAAACAAACCTGAAATGAAAACTTGGTCTTTTCCAGACGTATCAGCAATAGAGATGTAAAATAATTTTCAACCTACTCAATTGATAACTTCTTGACATTATTTTATATAGGATCAAGTATCAAAATACATGTCCGTGATAATATTCAAGTTTAAAGATCAGACTATTTTGAATACGCCTCTAGATTTTCAATGAATTTTTACTACGTTTTCACTAAAACTTCGAATATCTTTCTGATATAGCTTCAAGTTTATTCTCAATGAAAATAGTATTAAAATCATGTTAAGATCATTTCTGTTAAATTTTGTTATACCACTATGCCTACAAGAGAATTTAGGGAAAATGGGCAATGCAGACTATACATGGTATTGCAAACTGACTTTCAGTTATTTTAGATCTCATTGTTATCAAAATTATATGTGGAAATTTCACGGAAAACTTTGATTTAATAAAAGGTAAAAAATTCGTTACATCCCCAATCAGCAATGAGATAGTCAAGTAACATCTTTGGTGAGATGAGACGCTTGTACCTTTGCTCTGACTTTGGTCATGTTACTCTAATTTCCAGAGGTACATTCTCTTTTCATGAATGTGAGACGAATTTAAATTGGATCCAAGTGTGAGGGAACTGACATTCACGTTTTTGCAATAATGGAAATTTATCAAAAAAAACCCTTGCCAACGATGGTTATGGATGAAACTCTTTGTTTCTAAGCATTCTCATTAAATGAAATTAATTTGTCAAAGGAAGTGTAACTTTTCTAGGAGAGTAGAGAGACAAGTACTCAAGTCAGGCAATACTCCTTCTTCATCTAAGCTAGGAGTGCTGGCCTAATGAGATTAGTACAAGATACTTATTGATTATTTTATGTATGATGGTGTAATATATATATTTTACAATCATCAATGAATTTTCCGGTTAAAAATAAAGTTGGGAATCTATGAATTTTACAAAAATTACACATCATGATGTCAACATTTTTAGGACACTTTCAAATTTCAATTTGATGCCAAGTTCCCATTTTATCAGGATCAGAATTAGACGAAGAAGCCGGATATTGCCATTAAACTTTCACCACTTTTAAGGAATCTTGAATTATCGTAAATTTCATTGATTTTCAAGTAGTGATCAAGAAAGCGAAATTCAACTCCCAAACGATAATGCGGTTAGGCATTAGAACATATTTACCTTCCACTTTCAAATCAATAAAATTAATTAGCTCCATAAGTTCATAAGATTGGGAATTTGGTGACAAATCGAAATTTGAGAAATGACCATATTTTTTGTAGAATTCCTTTCTTCAAACTGTGAAAGTAGGCATCATGATCTGGAATTTGAAAAATCTTTAACATATTCAAATTCTTGATTAAAAAAAGGTTTTGTATGGCTTTTTACATCCGAGGATTAAAATCGATCATTTATAAGAATAAAATAAAGGTTCCAGCTAGTTCAATTAACGAGTCAATTAGGATGCTTGGTAAATACCGGAACGAGGTTGATTTGGACCGATCAAGTTGACTCGCCTGTCAAAATTCAACTTTCCCCGTCTTAATCTCATTATCGAAAACTAAGTTTTTTTTCTAATAAAACGTTTCGAGTTTGTTCGCAAAATCTTGATTGAAAATGACAATTTTTAAATAAGGCATGAAACATTGTTCGGGGAATATAAAGTTTTTTGAGTGAGTGTTGACTCCAGTAATAATAAAGTTTTTTATTACCCTACTAGGGAAGCGTATCAGGATCAATTCATATTATCTTACAGTAGCTCTAGTTGAACCTCAAATGACTGACTCAATGAAACTTTCAATCAATCTCACACATTCAAAGACTATGCAAGAACTTATAATATCACCCTCTCTAGGGATCAAGATCGAGCTTTGAGCTCTAATGAGTCTTCTGCTTGTTTTTCACTATCCCACAATCCTGAATAATGCTAGAGTATGTCGATAGGAAGAAGCCCACCTATTAGCCAACTGTCAGCCTTATCTAGAACTGTCGAGGGGATGCTAGTCTCTAATGAGACTTCTGCTTTGTATATTTATCTTACAGTAGCTCTAGTTGAACCTCATTCATATTAGTCAGTTATAGTCCGTTATACATTGACACCGTAAGAATGATAAGAAGGGGAGAGTGCATCGGATTAAATGTCTGCTGATATTTTGCAGGAAATCAACGTGCTCATGAATGCACCTGAGCCACTAATGTATCGCGGTAGATTAGAATCTCAGATATCGACCCTATTCTTGATTGATTAATTCACGATCACAAGCTACTCCTGTAACTCGATTACTCAATGAAAAATTAAACCTGGGGATCGATGTGGATTGTATTCGTGAGAGAAACTTTTCAAATTTTTACACGTGCAATAATATATTTTGTGCATCAGGGAGAGGAGATCAAAGAAACAGTGATAAAAAACTGTATAAGACATATGTATTGTTATGCTTGCAAGGATAATTTTTCCCTCTTTTTGTTAATATTCCCAGATACTTGTGTTTTGTTTAAAATATTTCTTTTGTTTATATAATAAACTTTCCACAGAAAAAAAACAGAATTTTGTCTTTGATTGAGTCCAAACTATGGCAAGAGTAAACTATTCCGGATGTTAAGCCTAACCATCGATTTGAGATCAGAACGTATAAATATTGAGCATATTAAGAGGCATGAAATTCTTAGATAGATAGAAAATCTCTATATTGTTTTTAAAGGGACTGAGTCTGGATATTCCATTTTTATATTCTCTCGGAATATTCAAAGGAATTCAAGTCATTTCGTGACAATTACTTGTAAAGATTATTTTTTGATGCATACATACAGAGAACATTAACTAGTACAAACCAAATCTATGCGTTCAGAAAAAATTACTCATACAATCTTCACTGACTGATGTGAGCTTTTTTACTTTCCTCTCCATTTCTCCCATTCATTGGAGAGCTATTCTGTTTTTTGAACTTTTACTATTTCTTTGAGAATTTGTAAATTATCATTATTCATTGACATTTTTTAATTTTTATCTTTTTTAAAGTAACACTACTGATGATTCCTTTGAGAAATTTAAAATGTACATTTAGTGATTTAATACAACTTTTGAATTTTGAATTATTGAGCAGTGCATAAGGATACGACCCTTAGACTAGAGCACTTCTCAACCAAAAATATTGGAAAAATTGAACGATTCTTATGGTTTATATAGTGATAGCAAATACAAAAAGTGCTGCCAATCAGATTTGAGCTTGGATCCTCTTTTTCTAAAATGAGTTTAGGTATAGCTGCGAGCTTGACGTTTGGGTTACGTCACTAAATTATGCAGATTCTACTCAAGTAGAAATGCACCTATTTGATCTAACCTCTTTCAAGCATTTTAAAATACATTTTCAATATTATCTGATGATTTTTCTGCATCAGAGTAGATGTCTTAAAATATGTAGAGCAGTTCTCTACCCTAGAGATTCTGGGAATTTTCTAAAAAATATTCCGAAAATTTACTTTTTTCTTGAAACTGGCTCTTCAAAATTACGAAATCAACAATTTTTGAAGGATTGAAAAAAGCGGAAATTTGGCCAACGCTCAGATTATTTTTGTAAAAGTTGTAAATTCTCATCTTCCTGTTAACCATCTTTTTAGATACAATTATCTTACATGCGATGATATCGTTTCATTTATAAAAATAAATTCAGCATCTGATTCGAATTCCATGAAATGATTATCATTCCCTTTACATATTTTTATAATTCATTCGAATAAATAAATAGAGTATTGAATATTGTTTATTACAGTATCATAACCAGTAGTTTAAAGAAGATATCAATACATTGTGTATAGCCTTTTTGTTATTTCATACAATATATATTGTAAAAACAGAAGATGTATTTTGAATTATAGTTTCTGTGTAACTCAATACTTTGGTATAGTTGATAAAAAAGAAGATTAACCGAATACCACTCTGGATGTTAAATAATTCAGTGAATTATTTCCGTATGTACTAATCTGAAACTTGCATACCAAGACATAACTGCGGTTGATATGTATGAATTAAACTAATCTTTACAAGTAACTGTCACGAAAAGACTTGAATTTCCTTGAATATTTCAAGAGAATATAAAAATGGAATATTCAATATCCAGACTCAGTCCCTTTACAAACAATATAGAGAGTAATTAATAGTGAATCATAGCAAGGTTAACTAGAAATATCTCGTTCTAGCTGCTTAGGAACGTTTTGATTGGAATTTGAACCTAGGACTTCTCGAATTGTAGTCCAATAAGGAGTTTCTATCTATCTAAAGAGTGAATGCCTCTTAATATGCTCAATTTTTAAATCTGCGCCAATATATATCTAAATGAATTTTGAGTTATCAAATCTTAAGTTTTTACACAATTCGATCAAATCAAAAGTTATGGATAGATAAAATCAAATTTAAAAAATCTAAACAAGAATAAACTTCCACTCGAATGATAATACACTTTTTATTTATTGACAGAATTTGGTTCAGGAATACCCCATTTGTTCCTTGACAAGAATCTGACATGTGTTTAGAATCTTGTCGTCTCTTCATAAGTGGTAACTGCACATTAAATTTTTTATCAAATAAGCACTGATAAGGTCAGTATTCATTAAATATAATTGAAAGGGAAAGGTAGATCTTCATTTGCTTTCAAATTAATGTCCTAGACTAGACTTGAAGCAAGAATATGATCTAAATGATCCCTTATTTTTGCTCTTGTGTAATATTGAAGAATTGACTATAATTGCTAATTAAACCTAATTGACGAACGAAGAATTCAAATTGCAGAAGTTCACTGAAATTCGTCATTACTGTGGGAAATCGAACAATTTGAATTTTTTGATTATCACCAAGGCAAATTATCCAAAATCTGGAAGTTAAACTTTTTCTCGGAATCTTGGTTATCTCTATGGCCATATTCGAATTCTTGGTCTAATTTTGATCCCAAATATCATCACTTGACTGGATCGAATCATCGAAATCGATAATAATTTTGGGTTCAAAAGTTGAAAAAGTGGAAATTTGGTACATTTTCGATATTCAAAAAACGGCCTAATTTTGGTTAGATTAAATTTTTTCGAATATCCACATCTTACTAGCTCATTCCGTTTTAGAATTCAAAAAAATTATTCTTTTCCTGTGAATCCGGGGAAAAATATGAAGTTTTTTGTAAAAATAGTAAATTCTCATCTTCATGCCAACTATAGTTTATATTATTAGTTTAATTGCGACTATCATGCGACTTTTTGTGATCTGATGATACTTAATTCTAATCGGAAATTCGACAGACTCTGATTCTGGTCTTCGAATTGTATTCAGTTTCGTAGAATTCACAAGAAATGTCGAATTTCACCAAAAACTGGAGTTACCAAATGATCAAAACCAATTAGTGAAATTATCTGATTGCCTAACACCTGGGGAATATAAAAATCAAATCTTTTCGAAATTACCAAAGTTGAAAGGTAAATCAGGGTTTTGAATCAAATTTTTAGACTATCCCTACAAGACAGATGAGGTAATAACGGAGTGTCAATAACTTTATAATAATGATGACTCACTCAGATTTATAATATGCCAATTGTCTGGGAATTCGACAAGATTTCCACACATTGAGACTAAAGTTTTCGTGGTCTGTAAAAAGAAAAGAATTCGTTCAAAATTCAAATTTCTTGATTGCACATAAAAAACCACATAGAGTTATCTACAGTGAAAAATCACTTGAATTCAAATCAATCTTTTTTTACACTTTCTCAAGCGTTAATTAATGTAAAATGATACACTTGAAACTACATAATGATTTATACAGCTTGTTAAGACCGAAGCTACTTAAAAAATACTTTTATTTTTTGTTTTCGCTCGTTAGATGTTAATGAATCCTATAAGACCCCAGTGATAGTGATGAATGAACGTCGACCAATCAGAAGAATCCAGTCTTGGACCAGAGTGAATTAAATGATAAACTTTGAAGAAATGGGAAAATTTTGATGAATATTTGATAAATCCAAAAGTGAAAAAAGTCAATAAATGATGGAGATTGAGGAAAGTTCGTTGAAAGAAATCATTCAATTTCAATGTGATAAGTTGAAGAACAAAATTATTCATGAGAATAAAGAATTTTCCTCTTCTACAAACGCAATACTGTCAATCCTATGCCATAGACAATATGTTTTATGTTTAAATGCATGAAAATTTATTCCTACATTGGGTACGTTCACCTTTCTTTTAACATTTAATGTAAACTGAGTAATTTCAATGCAGAAAGTTTAAGAGTGATCTAATAACCCTTGAAAATCATGTGTTTCAGCTACAGGTAAAATAATTTTCTCGGCCAGTTTGCGCCAAATTCACATTTGAGAGAATTCTCTTCTCTGATCCGATACCAATACTTGAAGTTGATACCTGATTTTCTAAATTGGCTACTTTTGAATGTATGCATGCAAGCCCAAAACATCCATGAGATAACCGAGGCTATTCTAGAGATATTTCAACTCAATTCTTCAATTTTCAAAGTACGCAAAACTAGATAAACTACAACAAAAAATAAACTACACTTCAAATCCCCATAGCCTCTAATGAATGTGATAACAATGCTAGAGTAAAAACTTTCCCATGGGAGATGCATGGTAAAAAGATGGAGTAAATGTGGGTTTCTTCCATCATAAAATAAATATTACAGCATCAAGGGAGTGTATCAAAACTGGTGATTACTGATTGTATTGTCGAATGAGAAGCTTAAATATGGCAGTGACATGGTCTATATCCTCAACAATCAGAGTTTGAGTGACTGGACAGCATATTCATTATTCAAATTCATTTTAAAATGATTTGATTATCATTTCGATTTCTAAAGAATCTGAATGGGCTCTTCAGGAGAATTCGAATGATGCATAAAACATGTGGACCAAAACCGATTCGTGACCTGGTTGCAATAGAAACAATGATTTTGTATTAAAATTAACGTGATGGAAAAATTTGCTGAATTTGATTTCGGTCGTTTTTCTCATGATAGAAGCTAAGATATTTTTCTCCAACTCATTTTCAATATAGTATAGGTAAAATAACTTATTGGATCAGCTATTTCTATCAAAATAATTTAAATATTTGATGGCTACTCGAAAGTAATGATATAAAATTTGGGAGATTTTTACGACTTAAAGAAAAAAATCTGAAAAAATAGCCATTTTTCAAATTCCTATTTGACTCCAAAATCCCATTTTTTCGAACTTTGAACTGAAATTTTTTCTTGATTTCAAATTGAGAGAATAATCAAAAGTTGATTTTCAGGATTGAATTAACAAACATTTTTAGATTCAATCTGAACAGTTTAAAACAGCTTCAAAAAGAGATCTGGTTTTTACACTTTTGCTAAAACGATTAAAATTTGAGAGATAGTTTCTAAACCAAAAGAGGAAGCTCAAAAGTTTGAGGCAACGAGTTGAAATCTGCACGTTAAACGCTTTTCAATCTTTTTAATTTGATCTGATAAAAAGTTTATAGAGTATAAATGAAAAAAAGTGTTATTTTGCTAGACTATGTAACTTCCAATTTGAATACAAATGTCCAATGTTGTTTTCAATGCTAGTGGGGAGTATGATGGATTTTGCACTAGTTTTAATCCAACTATCAACAATGGGATTAGCGAAAGTGTGTGTCAGAAAGAGAGAGAGAAAGACAAGTTTCAAAAACAAGAAAATGCCTCTGATTCTCGGGGAAACAATGTAAGATCTGTGCTCACTTTTAAGAATGCATCTTAAAGAAATAAAAATTTCGAATGAATAAATTTTGCCTTTTTATCTATAACCTTTGAAAATAGAATTGTGATTTCAACAGAATGAAAAATAACCGTAATCTAGAATTCATTGAAGAAATTACTATACTATGTCCATTGAGCATTAAACGTAGCGTGTCAAAAATGATGCCTTAAACTATTTCGGATTATTCAGACATAGTAATTCAATAAAAAAGAAATTATTTTCTTGTCTGCTGTCTACTCAGTTTTGAGTTTATTGAAAAATTTAAATTTAGTAATTACAATCCTTCTAACCTTTCATGTTCCAAGTTATATAAGTGAAGGAGAAATTTTTCATCAACATGTATAAACCTAATATGTGTGTTCAAAAGAATTATTCGTTCAATCTTCAACTACCATGGCCAATGTGAGCTTTTTCACCTTTTTCTCTTCACTGTTGCTATTTATTGAAGAGTTTTTGGTGTTTTTTCAGCTTACATAATATTCTTATTTCCATTCATGACTCTTATAATCTTCAACTTTAACTATTTCTTTGCAAAATGTAAATTATTATTTTTCATTCGAATTTTCAACTTTTATCATTTTCAAGAGAGACCACACTGATGATCCTTTGAGAAATGCGCATTTGGTCATAAATATATTTCTTTCACATATTTCTTAAGTTATATATATTCAACAGCATCTAAATTAGGGCTGTTCAATGTATTTTGAGTATACTTTCAGTGTAAATTATCGCTCGAGAAAGTTTTGTGTTTCACTGAAGGAACAACTAGATTGCGGATGGACATATACAATGGACTTGAACCAAATTTTCCAAGATTATTAAAATCGCCCATTGATATGATAAATTTAATCCCACCAAATTTCGCTCAAAAAACCTTCTGGAGTAAGAAAAACATAAATTAAAAATAAGCGAAATCGAACCAGGATCCGACACTTGGACCACTGGAACATTTCCCAATTTCTGTTATATTTATTTACAGCTAATAACTTGTTGGAATAAAAAAATCTCATAAATATATGTAGTCGGACAAATTCTATAATAATAGCTTGAATAACTAGTCAATAATTACCTCAGTAAGTGTGTTTCTATTAATAGCAAATGAATACGTTAGGCTAATGGTATAGAGACAAAAGGCTTTAAAAAAATTAATTTTCAAGTAAGAATGATCCAGATTCCATGCTTATAACCTCCCCGGAGAAAAGAAAGTTGAACAAAGCAAAATGTCGCGGCAAACGAATTTATGTGACAATAAAACTTTTAAGATCCATTATGATTGAGCCATAAAGTTATTGAAAAGAGGGATATAATAAAATTTTGATGACAGGAAGATCCGGTATTGTACACATTTCAGGGAGAGGAACAGAAGAATATGAGTAGAATAATATGCATTGTAGTTCCTCGTCGACTGTCAAGAGTGAATATTCTGAAAATGGAGATTGTCTAATCAAATTTTGATTGGGTCTTGGCATCAAAAGGTTTTAAAAAATACTGAAATCTCAATGCTTTTTATTTAGTCTGTAGAAATCTTGAAAAAACATAGTGTTTAAAGAAATCACGGTCCATTTGTACAAAGTTCAAAACGTCATGCCTTTTGTGTGTAGATTAACAATCAATAACCAAGAGAGTTGAAGTTTCACGAATAGTGGAATGATGTGGTCTATTCGAAGATGTATGAGGCATTTTTGGTACCTTGACACATATATATTTTTTAACCCTCCTATACTTCAGCGTCGACACTATGAGTGAAATACATGGATGTTTGTGAAGGTATATTGCCTTATACATCTTCGAATAGACCACATCATTCCACTATTCATGAAACCTTACGTCTGATTTTTTATTCTACTATTTCTAAAACTCTCTTGGTTATAACAATTAACAATTGACTGTAATTGATTTTGGAATCCATTTAGTGGGGATAACCTCCTAGCAAAGATATGTAAAGCCAATGATTCAAAACTTAACCCCTTCGAACCCAAAAGAGAACAGAGAAACTTGGATCGGAAATTTTTGGCAAGCTATCTCAATAATTTTTTTACACAAGATCTCGTATATGACTCATAATAGAGTAGAAAATAATAGAATCTACTTTTATGCAACGCAAGCATAAATCAAAGTTTATTTAGAATGAAATTTATCTAAAATTCTAATGGAAACAACGTTAATCTTTTCTCTAAAGCTAATTGATATGAAGTTGGGAATCTATGATTTTTACGAAAACCTCGATCACAATAAGACAAGAAAGAAAAATATTTTCGAAAGATCTACCATTTTCGAGGGATTTTGATTCGTCAAAATTGCATGACCATATTTTTCATTACGAAAATTTTTTTTCAGAATTCTTTTCTTCAAATCGCAAGAGTGGGCAACATGAGAAGGATTCCAAAAAATCTTTGACAAATTCGAATTTTTGATGAAAAATCGAGGTTTTTGTAAAAATCATAGATTCCCAACTTCATATCATCCAACTTTAAAATAATTTTGATCCCCAGGGACAGTAAAATTTAATCCGAATGAAAAATTTCAGATTTTTTTCTATTGAATTTGATAGATATAACTCAAAATGGTTTCGAGAAATGGATTTCTCAAGTCCATCGTCTCGTTCATGAGATCTGTTGGGTGTTGACAAGTCCCCAAATGCATTGATGCTAATCTAAAAATCTTCATTCATCAGCATTAGGAAAATTAACCATATGTTTATCAATCAACGGAATTCTATTGACCTGGAAAATATTTTTAATGATAAAGTAAAAATGACAGTCGAGCGAAAGAAAATACAATGAATTTTTTCAGAATCCTGTGATTAATTAGTTAATTAATGAACATCATTCTATTCAAGACAACATGCAATGTACTCTAATTTAGCATCCATTTTATTTTACAGGGAAATTGAAGTTTACATTGGCTGGTTGATCTTTGTTCGTTAATAAATTTAGAATAATATGAGATTTTGTAGATTTCAAAGTGAAAAAATCAATGATAAAAGATATTTAAATAACAAATTAGTAGTTATTACTAATAACTTATTACTAGAGCCTCAAAAATAGTACCATAAAAAATAATATCTCATAAACTGAAAAATAAGTAGAAAAAGGTACTTCCAGGAAAATTTAAGAGATTTTGATTAAATAAATAGTCCTCTTGTGTCAACAAAATTTCTGATTTTTGTTCAAATTTTCTTTTTCCGTGATAGAAAATGACTTTTCAACTGTTCTTTAGCATATTTTAAAAAGTACGTACATTTATAATATGTTAGTTGAATTTTGAAATTCATGATCTAGGTGCTATTTTCTTAGATGATGAAAGCTCGATACCAGGAATATGGCTATCAATTCATCAAAAACTGTGGTTGTTAGCTAGTTGAGGAATACTATATTCTGAGATTAAATTTAATAAATAGTACAATAAAGTACCTGAGCAACAATTTAGTACAGAAATAGTACCAGCTATCCTTTAAATAGGATTAGATAACCAGATTTTTTCTTCAGATTTTTAAAACTCAGCCTGTCCTTTGTCTAGAGTAAAAATAGACCAAACAGTACTTTTTTGAGGCCCTACTTATTATGAATGATTAAACCATCTTTATTGAAAAATCAAAATATTCAAGAAAATCTTAGAGGAATTCAGATCATGTTGACTACTTTTTATCATTTGAAGTAATACGAAAAAATTTCGTCACAGATTTTTTCAAAGAAACCACAAATGATCTACATGTTTAATGAAGTAGCCACTAATGAGGAACTAAAACTAGTTGGTTTGATATAGCACGACATCTCATTCAAATACAACTCAAAACAAGAATTTCAGTTTGTAAAAAGGTGTTATCATTTAAATTCAGTATTATTAATTTATCTTATAAATTCAATACGAAAACATTAATTATGGATAGAGTGAGAGCTTATGGCATTCAAGAAAGATAATACAATCTAAAACCAAAAAGAGAAAGAAAGATAATTTATACAGTTGTGTATTTGCAATGAAACACAAATTTATTGGGTGTCTATCATAAATAACCATTGTCTGTCATTAAACTAGCTTCAAGTGTGTTATTTATTAATTTTTTTGTTTACTTTAAGTATACATTTGGAAGTAGTAAATTTACGAATGAAATCATGAACAAGACCGTAATCCAGTGGGGAGTTTAGGGAGGGCAAATGTAATTCTGAGTAATGCTGACTTGAGTCCATGCTATTCAACAACACACTCTTTAGTTTATTCAAAAATTTTGTCCTCCAAGTATATTTCTAAAATCCTGATGCTAGGTCAACTTAAACGGCAGAGAAAAGGGAAATTAAAATTGTGATTCAGTCCGAGTTACAATTACCAACGAGATTGAAAACTCAAACAAGTCACGAGTCGTTGATAAGCGGAAAATTAGTATTTAACCTAAAACCTATCCTTCAAAACAATCGAATTCGCTATATCGGATCCCAACTCAAAAAAAAATTTGAACCTTAGAGTTATAAAATACGAAATATTTAAAGACAATTTCACAGATCAAAAGTCATAAAATTTATTGTTTTGTTAAAGCAGTATGCATTCTGAAAGGAATACGCAGTGACAGTTGAAAGTGAAAAATAAAGTTTATTATGAAAGGGAAACTTGGTGCTGTAATAAATTATTATTTATTACAAATTATTATTACAATGCATAAAACTTGGCAGCTGGAAAACAGAAAAAATAACTTCTCGATGAAAGGAAGAGGAGACATTGTTAAATCTGAGTCCATTTTATAGTATGGAATAATTAATTGATTAATTAAGACAAATCTATTTATTGCATTTATCAAATGAGGCATTATATATTATAATGTTGGCTGTTTACCCAGAGTAGATGATGATTCTGAACGAAATTTAAAAATTCTTACTTATAAGTAACTGATGGCACTGGTGGGGATTTTAAAATTTTTTTGCAGCTATTTTTTTGCGAGTTATTCAAATTCTGATGTAAAATTTAACGCTAATCACGTAACTGGTATTTAAAAAAATTTGGCTGTCTGTGAGCTGAGATAATGAGCAAAAACCTAATTTTCGAAATATCGAAAAACACCTCTTAAACTTTTGCTATTAAATAAAAGATTAAACACATTAGAGTAATAAATTTTATACCATCTGAAAGAATGATCAATTTTGATCGTAATGGTTGTATTTTTATCCTGAAAGGTTTTTAGACTGTTAAAACGAGGTGTAGAAATAAAAGTTTGCAAAATAATAATTATTATTAGTAAAAGATTATTGAGGATACGGAGTCTTCCTTTAGAAAAGGAATGCCACTCCGCATTTTTATCCCTTAGTTATGATCATCAACTACTGTATTTACAAGTAGCTTTGTGTTCTTATGAAATATATTGCGTGGGACAGATTTATCTAAGAATTCAAGGTTTCAATTCTGTACAGTGTACATAAACGCGGGTTTTTGTCATTAATTAAAGACTCTGCTTGTTATTTCAAAATTTTAATTTAATTTATGCTTGATTTGTAATCATTTATCTCGAGTAAGTTGGAAGTTATTCACAAAACTTTTTGAATTTACATTAATATTCAAATTTTTCAAGAGAAGAATAATTCAAAAGAGGTTCTTAGAGATTTTGTTCATTCCATTTAAAAATTAAAATAATTGACTATAATAATGACAATGAATGTTCCCACTTTAATATCCGTTTCACCCGATTAGATTAGTTTTCCATTCATGAGTTAGAGGAGAAAATTAATAAAAAAGTTTTATAAATTTAGATATTTTGTAGAGAGGAAATTAAAAATCTTTCATCTCTCTCTACTTTAATGAAATGGAAGCTAGAAATTATCAAGGGTCAACCTCAGTTAACGATCAATATGATGACCAAAACAATTTTAAATATTTTGATGTCTCTGAATGGTCTCTGACAGTATGTTGCTCATCCACCCTGCATTCTAGCCTTCCAGGATGTATTCTATTCGAGAAAAATTATTTATAATCACAACTTTTTCACGGAGAAATTGAATTTGATCAAGAATTTAACCATGATCCTTAAAATAAACTTTGAAATCAACAAAAGTTCCCAACTCAAAGTTAAAAAAGCTGGGAATTAGCCGTAAGTCAATATTGTAAAAGTAAGCCTCTAAGAGAATTCTAGAAATAAAGACATTGTTTTCTTGGAAAATAGACACATTTCTAAGCATATAAATAAATAAAAGATGATATCAGAGGAAAGATGATATGTTGGAGAAAAAAGTGGGAAAATCAAAATTTGGGCTTAAAGAGATTTCCACTGATAAGTGAGTGTTACGCTAATAAATATCGATTATATCATAAAGGCAGATAAAGAAAAGCACGGTTAAAGTGAACACAATTGTTTTTTTTATATTACAGAGAGATAAAATCTTGGCATAAACCTACAACCGAGAATGTTCTTAGATTCAAATCACCATTTCCGACTACGTGAAATAAGAATGCATTTACACGAGAATTTCTTAGAGCTGAATTACAAAAAAATGTTGATTTTCAGCTCTTAAACACCAAACAAATCATTAATTCTACCTACACATTAGAGATAATTGTAAAGATAATTAAAAACTAAGCATTTACTTTTATCATTTTCAAAGAGAGACGACCTTGAAGAAATGTGCATTTGGTACATACCTTCTTACACACTATGAATTCTTCTACACATAATTTCGAAAAGTAGAAAAAATATGTTAAAAGAAACAAGATTAGAATCTGAATGGGCTCTTCAGGATGTATTGTTTACAATAGAAACAATGATTTTGTAATAAAAAATATATTGAACTTAATTTCAACCTTTTTTCATGATAGAAGTTAAAATATATCTCTCCTTATTATTCCCAATAGTGTGTGAAAGAAACAAGTCTTATGAATAAACTATTTCTTTGCAAAGTCTTGAAATCTTCTGAGACTATATGAAAGTGATAGTACAAAATTTTGAAGAGTTTTAACTAAAAATGGACACTATCACTGCCAGAAAAATTAATATAACACAGTCTTACATGGAAAAATTCTACTCAATGATATTTTCCACTTTTATAGAAAGTTTTTCGCTGGTTTCAGATATGTGCTTCTTAAAAAATTCTAGTTTTCGAGTTATTCGATAAAAACTGAAATCCTGGCTTAGAGTGCTTTGTCTTTCAATAGAGAAAAACAGAAATGACATCATCTTGTTCAGGAATAAAATCTTAGCAAAAGAGTGGAAGGAAACTAGTTTCTGAGCTATTTCAAGTGTAAGATTTACCTATTTATTTCTAAAATCAGTTTTACGCCTATGTAAGTACCTTGTAGGAAAGAAAGCTACCTCAATTAGGATAGAGTAGTCCTTGAAGTATGAAGTACAATGAGAAATTTGGCCAAATTCGAATTTAACGTCCAATTTATTTGTTCTCAGATTAGATTGATGGAATGATTTTTCCGGAGGGATATAGATGAAATTAACTAGAAATATTTCGTTCTAGGTGCTTAGGTAATTGATGAAATTCCCAAATTCTCAAAATTACTTATGTTGATAAATGAAAAATTAATCAATCTAAAGCATTATCTATCCAAGCATCCGGGATATTATGGATGTAATTGGGACTAGGTAACTGATTATCTATTATATTCTCAAACCTGATTAAAATGTGTGTGTTTTGAGTATGTAGCCTGGACACAGATTCCAATTACTACTATGCCCAAATGAATTCTCAATTAATTGGAAAGATTTGATCTTGGACTTCCGTTTCCGACTACAGTATGATCACTTAAGAAAGGAAGGAAAAAGTTTTCTCCTTACAAACAAAGAATCTACATTCAACATCAATTACAATCAAGATTTGAGCTGAAAAATTCACGTCGAAATTCGAATATGATCAAAAGAGTTGAGATTCTAAATTTGGGGTCGTGGAAAATTCGAATAGTTTGATTTCCCGTAATAATAATGATGAATTTCTCTGAAACTCATTTCTCAACTCAAATTTTTTTCCCAAATACAGCATTAATTTCTTTCTTCGAAATTCAAAAACGGATTGAATTTGAACCAGATTGAATTTTTTCTGAATTTTAATTTTAAAATGATAATTTTGTTCCTGTCTCTCAATTTTATAGTTTTCAATGAGTTAAATAGTTCAATGAGAATTACTCCAAATTAAAGGCTGAAATTCGTTTTTATCATCTTGAAATTTTCGAAAAAGTACTACCTTCATAAAGGGGAATGAAATTGAGTCTATAGAACATTACTAAAATTGATTGATTGATAAGGGAAACACTGGTAAACAGCCTCAAAGGATTAGAAAATTACAATGTAAGATTATTCAAAATCAATTATGAATAGATAGACAGAGATCCCATAAAACAATAATAATAATGATTCTCCAGAGAAATATATGAGAAGAGAGAATGTCTAAATGATTTGAGGCAGCTTTTTCTGAAAGTAATGGCACTCGAAAGATAAGATAAAATTATGCAAATAAATTTATTATTACATAACAGAACAATAAAAGATTTATATATGATTTAAGGAGAATTTGAGTCAACTGTATTTGTTAATTGTAGGCAATAATTGATTAAGAGAGAAAGGAGATCGGAAAGATGGCCAAGAGCTGTGGATCTTGAATCGAAATTGAACGGTCATATAACCTGAGAAATACTTCTTATGAAAAATAACTACTCACTCTCTACTTGAAATAAACTTGATGGGAAATATGAGTTATCAATTTGTGTCGAGTTATTATTGACCTATTAAAATTACATTGTGAAGCATATTCGATCCAAATTCGACTACTCCTACTCTCTCCTATATCCTCATCTTCATTAAGTAAAAGCAACCAGATGATTTTCGATTTAATTTTTCTGGTCTACTTTCAACAAGCATTTGATTGCAATTGAAAAACAAAGAGGAAACAATGACCTTGGTGTTGACTCAACCTGCTGAGCAGTGTAATTCCATGTCTTTGCCACCTCCCCGTGTTATGTAGAATACGGTTTGAACCTATCAGAGGAATCTTTTAACATAAATTCACTATAAATATCATGCCGGTGTAGTAATTTGAAGAGATCTGGCGAAATATTGTTAAGATTTCAAAAAATGCAATCAGAAGCTTGAATAATTTCCAAAACTGGAGAGTACAAGATTTTCTGTAATGTCTCAAACATGAGATAACATTTTATTTAGCTTCTTAAATCTTTTGTGCGTGATACTAATTGACTTTTGGAACTGAATTACAACAATTCTTTGGCCACAATAGATAAAAAATCTTGTGAATACCACTATAAATCTGTCTATTCAGAATATTACTAGTAAATTAAGCGAAATGGAGGTAGAGAAGGGAAAAAGTGAAGATACATACATATTTCCCCTAGATTTATGTCCAAAAATCACTTGAAAAGAGGGGTGATTTGTGTGGGTAATTATTTTCTATTATGATGAAGAATGAGCCGACAAATTCTCTTGCATCATTTGGGAAGATCTTTCTCCTTTTACTCAATATATACAAAATCTAATGATGATAATCATTCCTTAGATATATCCGTGAAGAAGAAGAAGAAAAAGAATTTGATCTATTCATAATCAGTTATCGAAAAAAGAGGAGCGCATATTGCATTTAGATAATGAAGCAAAAGTTTATTGATTCACTATATTCTCTTCTCTGTGACAATATTATTATTATCACAGATGTTCAGACTTTTTTCTCGATCCCCAATAATTTGTATGACTAGGAGTATTTATAACTTTTACTATTTCTTTCAAAATTTTTAGATTACTATTTTCATTCATAAGTATGAAGATTTTATCATTTTTACATTGACATTACTAGAGAAATTTACCTTTTGGTGTTAGGGTAATAATAGAAAATGTTCCATGCTTTGATCAAATATTCATGTTTGCTTAACCGAGAGAAATACATTTTTCAAAATTACAATGAAAAATTTTCATGTTCTAATGTACAGAAATCAGATTTTGCCATTATTTTAAATTTTACAAGAAATACTCATAAAACTTTTCCAAAGGCTCTTCCAGACGTTTCGGTACTGAGATAGTCAAGTACCTTTTTGAGTGGATGAGTCGCTTGTAACCTGAAATATCTTCAATTTTATCCTTATCTAAAAATTTCAGATTCCATCACGGAAAAATCGATCTTTTTCATTCCTCGCAGTAAATTTCATATTTAGAAATGAGGTGACTGAAAAGTTGAAAGTTTTGGCTTTGGAGATTTCTTGAATTTTATCTAATCGCTCTAGTATTCCTATATGCCTATATGTTCTGAGAAGCCATTCAATACGAAAAAGAAAACGTCTTTCTTGCAGCCAATTATCTTCTATTTCAATCTGATCGATAGTACACATTGCCATTGATAGTAGATCCTCGGTAAAATCCCATTAAATCTAATCTTACTAATTGAAGATTTCAGATTTTATCATTGGCAATTAAAACAATTTTCCTATGCCTCTTTCATCACCAATAGTTTATCGGAGTGTGGAATGATTTTAAGGAATCGCTCGATACGATAAAGGTTGCAAAATTAGCCAAAATTTCCAGATGAGTGTGAAAAATAATTTTCAAAGGAAACTGGACTCTATGGCAACTTATCATTTTTGGGAATTATTTGGAATAATATATGTTTTTATTTCAGAATTAAAAATATATTTTCACTTTGAAAATCTAATCGCCAAGGTGATGAATTTCTTCTCAATATACAAACTAGAGATAATTATTCAGTACAGGGTGAATTTCAACCTTTTATCAATTCTCTTTCTATACATCCCTCTCAGGACAAACGAGAAAGAAATGAAAATCAAAAGGATAAATAACTACTGTACTCAAATAACAAGGAAATTATATTCATTAACACTGCCTAGATTTACTAGTATTTTCAATCCGTAGGAAATGTAAAAAGCTTCTAGATGAAAGTAAAAGATAGATCATCAACAACTAAAAGGTCTATTCTGTGTATTTACAAAATTAGAAGATTTTTAGGAGATTTTCATTCAATAGAATTATTTATAATACACTTTACACTTGATAAAAGTTTTTCGAACACACTTTTCATTCAGTAAAAGTATTATTTTTAAATCTTACAAACAATATAAGTAACTAGAGTACACATTGCAATCCAAAGAAGAGATTTGGGAATACGCTACATTTAATATACAATACCTTGAAGTAATCTTTTGTTTTGTAAATATTAAATCCAGCCAAACAAGGATGATATCCTTCCATAATTTCAAATGATCTAGAATTCTCTTTCATGAGTCAAGTCATAAACTATCTTGATGAATTTTCCGAAAATGTTAGTAGGAATTATGAACCGACTATATCAGTGACTATCAAGTGAGATGTGTAGACCCTACTTTTCCGTGTATCTTTAAATTCTACATTTTTTGTAAGTACACAGAATAGTTACTGATGATCCATCTTCTACATTTTTGTAATCATCACTAAATAAAATCAAAAGTCAAGTTAGTAAATTCAAAAAATGTCAAATACGAGGCTGAAAGATAAATTCAATAGAAAATTTTAATATGCCAAGAGGAAAAGTAAGAACTTCTGATTGAATACAACCACGATAGGATATTAAATAATCTTACATTAGGGACTTGAAGACATACTTTATTTTTCAGCTTCTTATTTATCATTTTCTGAATGAAAGCAGTAAAATAAAGAGTGTTAATGAAAATAATTTCTTATTTGTTATTTGAGTAGAGTAGTTGTTTATCGTTTTGATTTTCATTTTTTCTCGTTGGTCTTAAAAATGTATAGATTTTACTGTAGTAGAAAGATGATCGAATTCCCTTGCAAATTAGGTGTGAGCAAATACAAATATGAACAATACTTTGTCCAGCCCTAATTACAGCTCAAAATGATATGAAGAAGTAGAAAATCACACTTGGAAAATTGAAACTAAATCTTTGTCTACAGATTCCTTTCATGTTTTTTGATTTATTGTCAGAGATGATGACTTTTTTACAATTCACAATCAAACAAAATTGTAAATAAAGCTTCTATAAATTATTTCTATAAGTAAATAAATTTGTTAGAATTTTGTACGTGTAAAATTATCTTCAAAATCGGATTGAATTTCTTTGAAGATGAAAGAAGAGCCGCTACATTCTCAAGTGGAGTTTTTGATTGTTTTATCGAAAAACACAATACATTACGTGGATCTAAATAGACTAAAGAGTACTGTAATATTCCAATAATAAGTTGAAATAAATTAACCTATTAATTAAATGATTAATAGGCAAGAATTGTTGCGACATCTACTTGTCAGAGACGTGCTCAATCGAAGAAAATTAGATTATTTTTTTCTCTGTAAACCTTTTCACTGGGTTCATAAATTAAAATCAAACATGGGATAGTCTGATAAATTATTAGTGATAAAACTTTAAAGGGTTGAAATGATAACACGATAGAATTCCTTTAATAAAAACATTAACATTTAATAAAAGTGGGATGACCTTTAGGGCTGTAATCAATAGGAAAAGTACTTTGTTAACAATTGAAGCTAAATTAGAACAAAACACTGAACATCTGGAGGGAAATAGACTGTTGACAGGTTTGAGTCGATGAATTTTACAATCAATAACCAAAAAAACATGGAGTAAAGATGGATAAAACAACCACAATTAATTAGGATCAGATGTTTAAGGTGAATAAGCACAAAACTCACATTTAATAACATTTCCCTGACTTTTTAATAATGCCCACAGGTAAAGTCAAGATTTATTCCAGAGTTCAACTGTTTATTTCGAATATGGGTGGATATTGTCATTCTATTGGTATCGTCCCTGTGTGTAGTTGTGGTCAAGGTGGCAGTCGTGGTACTCTTCTTTTCACTCAAAGTAATTAATGGTGATGATGATTTTGTATGAATCTTTCTTTTTTTGTAACAAAGTATTTTGACCAATACGAATCAGCCAATCAGAGGCTAGATGAAAATCCAAGATTTTTTATTGCATAACAATGAATTTGATTATTTATACTATTGTGTGACCTTTTTACAACAAATATATAAACCAGAGATTGGATAAACGACGTACATCTCCTTAATCTTGCCTTGTTTTCATGTATACATATGTATTAGGCTAAATGATAACGTCAGTTATGGGATACTGAATCGTGTCTATAACGAAGAGACAAAAACTGATAAATTACGTCTATCAAATAAGACATGGTTCACATGTTTAATTAAAGAATGCTTTCTTTCAAACAGTGAATGCTTGATGCATACTGTCTCATGTGAAAAATACAACTAATGGCTTGACATTGCCTGAAAATCAAAAAAAGAGAGATGATGTTTTGGAAACCCACTGAGAACAAACTCTCTTTTAGGCCTGCAAATTAAGTTCAAAAGACCCTCTGTTTTGTAGATAATAAAAAGAATCTTTCAGATAAATTCAAAGATATACGCTTCACTCAAAGGTGAAAATAATGAATTAAATAATTAAGACTTCAAGATAAATTTAAATTTGCTATGGCCAAGTATTTGGAAACTGATTTTTATAAAGATAAATATTTTTGTCTATTATAACTTTTTAAAATTTTGAAAATAGTTCAAAATTTAGATGTAACTTTATTCAACAAAGTCTATAATTCATACAGATTTCGATAGAAATCTAAAGAGCAATTTTCATTTTCAAGCACTACAAACTATTCAAGCTGAAACATCTACCTTAATTAAATCTAGTGCTTAGTTTTGGATCTCAAAACAATCAGAATCGTGTTAAGTAAGTTTGAATATCTCTATAATAACAGACAACAGAAATTGGCTCAGTACTAATTTGAGTAGAATACACTAAAATGAAGGGAAAAAATATAATTTATGCCAATTAAGCATAGTAGTTCTAAGCATATAGTCTACGAAAACCTATCAATTAAGTGCTATAGTGAGAATAGTAATAGTAAAATATTCATTCCCAATGGGGAATACTTGAGAGATATGAGACAACAATTAAGGAAATGAATTATTTATATCTGATTGATAGGCATCTGTATTGTGAGCCTATTCAGATAGAATTCGAATGAAAGTGATGATGATTTTCACAAAATTCTGAGTTTGCGACAAATTTCTATTTCTAACTAATAGCAAAAGCAACAGAACAGAACGAAAAAAACAGAGAATGGCTATTATCCTCCCGAGAGTCCCAAAAATATGAACACACTCAACTCTTCACCATAATAATTTTTCGTTCGTTATCATCAATGTTAACATTTGGAAAGGAGTTGAAGCATATCTAATAAATTTGGAAAAACCGAATCTTTATGTACAAAGGCCAAACCAAAAGCTCCAGTATTCTCCCAACCCACCTCAAGGAAAAGAATGAGAATAGAATTGGAAGGAACAGACCAATTACTGATTCATTTACATTTTTTAAATAAATAAATAACTTTTTCATTGTACTTTGAAGTAGGTCTATTCAGGTCCTGATATAAATTTTCGACTAAAACTATCAGATGATAGAGAATTGAATTTTGATCAGAATGGTATCGTGTATTAAGGAGAGGGATTGTTTTTTATAAGCTTAAAATATGATAAAATAAGGTTAAAGAGACAGATGAATAATTTTTCATGAATTTCGATTTTAGTGTGTAAAATCAAAATAACTTTTTTATTATATAAATAATAGAAATTTAATACAATCCCAATTTTCTGAAACATTTTTTCTCAAAAATTCATACCAGGACCTTAATAGACGTAGGTCTACTTAAATGCAAATTGTACAAGAAAAAGTTATTTATTTATGAATGGAGGTGTAAATCTATACTCCCCAAATACGGTTCTCACCTGTATTATGTATGCATAGGTTAGGTATTGGTTAGGTGCGAGATTATAACCAGATATCTTTAAACTACGACTACTTCGAAATGTACATTCAATGATTCTAACATTCAAATATACATACATTCGGAGGTTTATGTAAATATTAGATGGAATTACTTATTTATAGTTACCTCTAGTTACGAATTGAGAAAGAAATATTAATTAGAATTGAGATAAGCATAGAAAAATAAGCACCATTTTGCTCAAAAGAAGGATAAGAATGGATTGAACACCAGAGATTTGTTAAAAAAAGGATACGATGACAGGCGTTTGGCAATGAAAACTATACAATCTCAATCAAAATTTTTGATATTGTAATTATTAATATTCCTTTCTCAGTTTTTTTAACTCAGGATTTGACAATTTCAAATCGATAATTATTATCACAAACAAACAGACATCTGATCTATCATATTTTTTGATGAAAGTTTATTCTGTTACCAAAATAACAAGAGTATTGCATATTGTAGAAAAGTATTTTTATCATTATTATCATCAAAAATTAAAATCAGAATTTATACTCACTGATGAACTCTTTTGATTTTGGGTTATAACTCTTGTATTCCGACTTGTGCCCATATATCTCTTAATACCAAACGATTGGCTATCTGTTTGAACTGATTAATTAATCATCAATCGCTAATTAGAATCTTGAAATGACGGACTGATTCCAGATGACCAGGGAATTTTTTTTCATTTTAGATTGAACCCTTGAAAATTGTAATTTTCTGATTATATGAGAAAGGAATTCATGATTATTCAGAAAAAAATCGTACCAGTCAACAACTTTCAATAGAGATAAATTCAGTTTTATTCTAATAAGTTGAGATTTTAAAAACATAAAATTTAGTAATGAATTAGCTTATGTCGCTGAATGCAACAGATTTTTAGGCTATGACATACTGAGGCATACCTAATTAATTATTAGTAATAATTTATTACCAAATATGACGAATCTGGAGTAGAGAACCACTTTTGCGTCGCAGAATTCTGTTTAAACTTGAATCTATATTTTAAAGGGTCGAATATTTGTGGATTTCGAATCAGATTCAAAAGATAAGAAATGGAATTTCATACGGTTTGGTATTAGATCTCTCATATTTTGCAGTCATTTATCTAAGAGACTAAAGGCTTCTTAACATCAATGATATTTCAGCTTCATCAAGGTGTTATCAAATACAGTTTAGCTAGGTTTTTGTAAAATTTCAAATGAAAAGCATCACTTGAAAGATTGAAAGACTT